>CAKAJI010000002.1:600000-940000 GCA_916610255.1 Lasioglossum lativentre
TTCTCTCGGACGCGTATTTACCGAGTTATAAGCGAGTTAACTTCCGGCGAGTCACTTAGGTATCGCTGGAACGATAGATTGCTAAGTACCGCGCCGTGTCGCTTAGCCGGTTCGCGGTAAGAGTAAACTTTTTTCCTATCGTTCCTATATGATTTTAAACGTTATATTCGTGGTAAACTGTGCATACGAAACCGTGTGTCGTGACGCCAGTTCTCTCGGACGCGTATTTACCGAGTTATAAGCGAGTTAACTTCCGGCGAGTCACTTAGGTATCGCTGGAACGATAGATTGCTAAGTACCGCGCCGTGTCGGTTAGCCGTTTCGCGGTAAGAGTAAACTTTTTTCCTATCGTTCCTAGATGATTTTAAACGTTATATTCGTGGTAAACTGTGCATACGAAACCGTGTGTCGTGACGCCAATTCTCTCGGACGCGTATTTACCGAGTTATAAGCGAGTTAACTTCCGGCGAGTCACTTAGATATCGCTGGAACGATAGATTGCTAAGTACCGCGCCGTGTCGGTTAGCCGGTTCGCGGTAAGAGTAAACTTTTTTCCTATCGTTCCTAGATGATTTTAAACGTTATATTCGTGGTAAACTGTGCATACGAAAAAGTGTGTCGTGACGCCAGTTCTCTCGGACGCGTATTTACCGAGTTATAAGCGAGTTAACTTTCGGCGAGTCACTTAGGTATCGCTGGAACGATAGATTGCTAAGTACCGCGCCGTGTCGCTTAGCCGGTTCGCGGTAAGAGTAAACTTTTTTCCTATCGTTCTTAGATGATTTTAAACGTTATATTCGTGGTAAACTGCGCATCCGAAACCGTGTGTCGTGACGCCAGTTCTCTCGGACGCGTATTTACCGAGTTATAAGCGAGTTAACTTCCGGCGAGTCACTTAGGTATCGCTGGAACGATAGATTGCTAAGTACCGCGCCGTGTCGGTTAGCCGGTTCGCGGTAAGAGTAAACTTTTTTCCTATCGTTCCTAGATGATTTTAAACGTTATATTCGTGGTAAACTGTGCATACGAAAAAGTGTGTCGTGACGCCAGTTCTCTCGGACGCGTATTTACCGAGTTATAAGCGAGTTAACTTTCGGCGAGTCACTTAGGTATCGCTGGAACGATAGATTGCTAAGTACCGCGCCGTGTCGCTTAGCCGGTTCGCGGTAAGAGTAAACTTTTTTCCTATCGTTCCTAGATGATTTTAAACGTTATATTCGTGGTAAACTGTGCATACGAAACCGTGTGTCGTGACGCCAGTTCTCTCGGACGCGTATTTACCGAGTTATAAGCGAGTTAACTTCCGGCGAGTCACTTAGGTATCGCTGGAACGATAGATTGCTAAGTACCGCGCCGTGTCGGTTAGCCGGTTCGCGGTAAGAGTAAACTTTTTTCCTATCGTTCCTAGATGATTTTAAACGTTATATTCGTGGTAAACTGTGCATACGAAACCGTGTGTCGTGACGCCAGTTCTCTCGGACGCGTATTTACCAAGTTATAAGCGAGTTAACTTCCGGCGAGTCACTTAGGTATCGCTGGAACGATAGATTGCTAAGTACCGCGCCGTGTCGGTTAGCCGGTTCGCGGTAAGAGTAAACTTTTTTCCTATCGTTCCTAGATGATTTTAAACGTTACATTCGTGGTAAACTGTGCATACGAAACCGTGTGTCGTGACGCCAATTCTCTCGGACGCGTATTTACCGAGTTATAAGCGAGTTAACTTCCGGCGAGTCACTTAGGTATCGCTGGAACGATAGATTGCTAAGTACCGCGCCGTGTCGGTTAGCCGGTTCGCGGTAAGCGTAAACTTTTTTCCTATCGTTCCTAGAAGATTTTAAACGTTATATTCGTGGTAAACTGTGCATACGAAAAAGTGTGTCGTGACGCCAGTTCTCTCCGACGCGTATTTACCGAGTTATAAGCGAGTTAACTTTCAGCGAGTCACTTAGGTATCGCTGGAACGATAGATTGCTAAGTACCGCGCCGTGTCGCTTAGCCGGTTCGCGGTAAGAGTAAACTTTTTTCCTATCGTTCCTATATGATTTTAAACGTTATATTCGTGGTGAACTGTGCATACGAAACCGTGTGTCGTGACGCCAGTTCTCTCGGACGCGTATTTACCGAGTTATAAGCGAGATAACTTCCGGCGAGTCACTTAGGTATCGCTGGAACGATAGATTGCTAAGTACCGCGCCGTGTCGCTTAGCCGGTTCGCGGTAAGAGTAAACTTTTTTCCTATCGTTCCTAGATGATTTTAAACGTTATATTCGTGGTAAACTGTGCATACGAAACCGTGTGTCGTGACGCCAGTTCTCTCGGATGCGTATTTACCGAGTTATAAGCGAGTTAACTTCCGGCGAGTCACTTAGGTATCGCTGGAACGATAGATTGCTAAGTACCGCGCCGTGTCGGTTAGCCGGTTCGCGGTAAGAGTAAACTTTTTTCCTATCGTTCCTAGATGATTTTAAACGTTATATTCGTGGTAAACTGTGCATACGAAAAAGTGTGTCGTGACGCCAGTTCTCTCGGACGCGTATTTACCGAGTTATAAGCGAGTTAACTTTCGGCGAGTCACTTAGGTATCGCTGGAACGATAGATTGCTAAGTACCGCGCCGTGTCGCTTAGCCGGTTCGCGGTAAGAGTAAACTTTTTTCCTATCGTTCCTAGATGATTTTAAACGTTATATTCGTGGTAAACTGTGCATACGAAACCGTGTGTCGTGACGCCAGTTCTCTCGGACGCGTATTTACCGAGTTATAAGCGAGTTAACTTCCGGCGAGTCACTTAGGTATCGCTGGAACGATAGATTGCTAAGTACCGCGCCGTGTCGGTTAGCCGGTTCGCGGTAAGAGTAAACTTTTTTCCTATCGTTCCTAGATGATTTTAAACGTTATATTCGTGGTAAACTGTGCATACGAAACCGTGTGTCGTGACGCCAGTTCTCTCGGACGCGTATTTACCGAGTTATAAGCGAGTTAACTTCCGGCGAGTCACTTAGGTATCGCTGGAACGATAGATTGCTAAGTACCGCGCCGTGTCGGTTAGCCGGTTCGCGGTAAGAGTAAACTTTTTTCCTATCGTTCCTAGATGATTTTAAACGTTACATTCGTGGTAAACTGTGCATACGAAACCGTGTGTCGTGACGCCAGTTCTCTCGGACGCGTATTTACCGAGTTATAAGCGAGTTAACTTCCGGCGAGTCACTTAGGTATCGCTGGAACGATAGATTGCTAAGTACCGCGCCGTGTCGGTTAGCCGGTTCGCGGTAAGAGTAAACTTTTTTCCTATCGTTCTTAGATGATTTTAAACGTTATATTCGTGGTAAACTGTGCATACGAAACCGTGTGTCGTGACGCCAGTTCTCTCGGACGCGTATTTACCGAGTTATAAGCGAGTTAACTTCCGGCGAGTCACTTAGGTATCGCTGGAACGATAGATTGCTAAGTACCGCGCCGTGTCGGTTAGCCGGTTCGCGGTAAGAGTAAACTTTTTTCCTATCGTTCCTAGATGATTTTAAACGTTATATTCGTGGTAAACTGTGCATACGAAACCGTGTGTCGTGACGCCAGTTCTCTCGGACGCGTATTTACCGAGTTATAAGCGAGTTAACTTCCGGCGAGTCACTTAGGTATCGCTGGAACGATAGATTGCTAAGTACCGCGCCGTGTCGGTTAGCCGGTTCGCGGTAAGAGTAAACTTTTTTCCTATCGTTCCTAGATGATTTTAAACGTTACATTCGTGGTAAACTGTGCATACGAAACCGTGTGTCGTGACGCCAGTTCTCTCGGACGCGTATTTACCGAGTTATAAGCGAGTTAACTTCCGGCGAGTCACTTAGGTATCGCTGGAACGATAGATTGCTAAGTACCGCGCCGTGTCGGTTAGCCGGTTCGCGGTAAGAGTAAACTTTTTTCCTATCGTTCTTAGATGATTTTAAACGTTATATTCGTGGTAAACTGTGCATACGAAACCGTGTGTCGTGACGCCAGTTCTCTCGGACGCGTATTTACCGAGTTATAAGCGAGTTAACTTCCGGCGAGTCACTTATCTATCGCTGGAACGATAGATTGCTAAGTACCGCGCCGTGTCGGTTAGCCGGTTCGCGGTAAGAGTAAACTTTTTTCCTATCGTTCCTAGATGATTTTAAACGTTATATTCGTGGTAAACTGTGCATACGAAACCGTGTGTCGTGACGCCAGTTCTCTCGGACGCGTATTTACCGAGTTATAAGCGAGTTAACTTCCGGCGAGTCACTTAGGTATCGCTGGAACGATAGATTACAAAGTACCGCGCCGTGTCGGTTAGCCGGTTCGCGGTAAGAGTAAACTTTTTTCCTATCGTTCCTAGATGATTTTAAACGTTACATTCGTGGTAAACTGTGCATACGAAACCGTGTGTCGTGACGCCAGTTCTCTCGGACGCGTATTTACCGAGTTATAAGCGAGTTAACTTCCGGCGAGTCACTTAGGAATCGCTGGAACGATAGATTGCTAAGTACCGCGCCGTGTCGGTTAGCCGGTTCGCGGTAAGAGTAAACTTTTTTCCTATCGTTCCTAGATGATTTTAAACGTTATATTCGTGGTAAACTGTGCATACGAAACCGTGTGTCGTGACGCCAGTTCTCTCGGACGCGTATTTACCGAGTTATAAGCGAGTTAACTTCCGGCGAGTCACTTAGGTATCGCTGGAACGATAGATTGCTAAGTACCGCGCCGTGTCGGTTAGCCGGTTCGCGGTAAGAGTAAACTTTTTTCCTATCGTTCCTAGATGATTTTAAACGTTATATTCGTGGTAAACTGTGCATACGAAACCGTGTGTCGTGACGCCAGTTCTCTCGGACGCGTATTTACCGAGTTATAAGCGAGTTAACTTCCGGCGAGTCGCTTAGGTATCGCTGGAACGATAGATTGCTAAGTACCGCGCCGTGTCGGTTAGCCGGTTCGCGGTAAGAGTAAACTTTTTTCCTATCGTTCCTAGATGATTTTAAACGTTATATTCGTGGTAAACTGTGCATACGAAACCGTGTGTCGTGACGCCAGTTCTCTCGGACGCGTATTTACCGAGTTATAAGCGAGTTAACTTTCGGCGAGTCACTTAGGTATCGCTGGAACGATAGATTGCTAAGTACCGCGCCGTGTCGCTTAGCCGGTTCGCGGTAAGAGTAAACTTTTTTCCTATCGTTCGTAGATGATTTTAAACGTTATATTCGTGGTAAACTGTGCATATGAAACCGTGTGTCGTGACGCCAGTTCTCTCGGACGCGTATTTACCGAGTTATAAGCGAGTTAACTTCCGGCGAGTCACTTAGGTATCGCTGGAACGATAGATTGCTAAGTACCGCGCCGTGTCGGTTAGCCGGTTCGCGGTAAGAGTAAACTTTTTTCCTATCGTTCCTAGATGATTTTAAACGTTACATTCGTGGTAAACTGTGCATACGAAACCGTGTGTCGTGACGCCAGTTCTCTCGGACGCGTATTTACCGAGTTATAAGCGAGTTAACTTCCGGCGAGTCACTTAGGTATCGCTGGAACGATAGATTGCTAAGTACCGCGCCGTGTCGGTTAGCCGGTTCGCGGTAAGAGTAAACTTTTTTCCTATCGTTCCTAGATGATTTTAAACGTTATATTCGTGGTAAACTGTGCATACGAAACCGTGTGTCGTGACGCCAGTTCTCTCGGACGCGTATTTACCGAGTTATAAGCGAGTTAACTTTCGGCGAGTCACTTAGGTATCGCTGGAACGATAGATTGCTAAGTACCGCGCCGTGTCGGTTAGCCGGTTCGCGGTAAGAGTAAACTTTTTTCCTATCGTTCCTAGATGATTTTAAACGTTACATTCGTGGTAAACTGTGCATACGAAACCGTGTGTCGTGACGCCAGTTCTCTCGGACGCGTATTTACCGAGTTATAAGCGAGTTAACTTCCGGCGAGTCACTTAGGTATCGCTGGAACGATAGATTGCTAAGTACCGCGCCGTGTCGGTTAGCCGGTTCGCGGTAAGAGTAAACTTTTTTCCTATCGTTCCTAGATGATTCTAAACGTTATATTCGTGGTAAACTGTGCATACGAAACCGTGTGTCGTGACGCCAGTTCTCTCGGACGCGTATTTACCGAGTTATAAGCGAGTTAACTTCCGGCGAGTCACTTAGATATCGCTGGAACGATAGATTGCTAAGTACCGCGCCGTGTCGGTTAGCCGGTTCGCGGTAAGAGTAAACTTTTTTCCTATCGTTCCTAGATGATTTTAAACGTTATATTCGTGGTAAACTGTGCATACGAAACCGTGTGTCGTGACGCCAGTTCTCTCGGACGCGTATTTACCGAGTTATAAGCGAGTTAATTTTCGGCGAGTCACTTAGGTATCGCTGGAACGATAGATTGCTAAGTACCGCGCCGTGTCGGTTAGCCGGTTCGCGGTAAGAGTAAACTTTTTTCCTATCTTTCCTAGATGATTTTAAACGTTATATTCGTGGTAAACTGTGCATACGAAACCGTGTGTCGTGACGCCAGTTCTCTCGGACGCGTATTTACCGAGTTATAAGCGAGTTAACTTCCGGCGAGTCACTTAGGTATCGCTGGAACGATAGATTGCTAAGTACCGCGCCGTGTCGGTTAGCCGGTTCGCGGTAAGAGTAAACTTTTTTCCTATCGTTCCTAGATGATTTTAAACGTTATATTCGTGGTAAACTGTGCATACGAAACCGTGTGTCGTGACGCCAGTTCTCTCGGACGCGTATTTACCGAGTTATAAGCGAGTTAACTTCCGGCGAGTCACTTAGGTATCGCTGGAACGATAGATTGCTAAGTACCGCGCCGTGTCGGTTAGCCGGTTCGCGGTAAGAGTAAACTTTTTTCCTATCGTTCCTAGATGATTTTAAACGTTATATTCGTGGTAAACTGTGCATACGAAACACTGTGTCGTGACGCCAATTCTCTCGGACGCGTATTTACCGAGTTATACGCGAGTTAACTTTCGGCGAGTCACTTAGGTATCGCTGGAACGATAGATTGCTAAGTACCGCGCCGTGTCGCTTAGCCGGTTCGCGGTAAGAGTAAACTTTTTTCCTATCTTTCCTAGATGATTTTAAACGTTATATTCGTGGTAAACTGTGCATACGAAACCGTGTGTCGTGACGCCAGTTCTCTCGGACGCGTATTTACCGAGTTATAAGCGAGTTAACTTCCGGCGAGTCACTTAGGTATCGCTGGAACGATAGATTGCTAAGTACCGCGCCGTGTCGGTTAGCCGGTTCGCGGTAAGAGTAAACTTTTTTCCTATCGTTCCTAGATGATTTTAAACGTTACATTCGTGGTAAACTGTGCATACGAAACCGTGTGTCGTGACGCCAGTTCTCTCGGACGCGTATTTACCGAGTTATAAGCGAGTTAACTTCCGGCGAGTCACTTAGGTATCGCTGGAACGATAGATTGCTAAGTACCGCGCCGTGTCGGTTAGCCGTTTCGCGGTAAGAGTAAACTTTTTTCCTATCGTTCCTAGATGATTTTAAACGTTATATTCGTGGTAAACTGTGCATACGAAACACTGTGTCGTGACGCCAATTCTCTCGGACGCGTATTTACCGAGTTATACGCGAGTTAACTTTCGGCGAGTCACTTAGGTATCGCTGGAACGATAGATTGCTAAGTACCGCGCCGTGTCGCTTAGCCGGTTCGCGGTAAGAGTAAACTTTTTTCCTATCTTTCCTAGATGATTTTAAACGTTATATTCGTGGTAAACTGTGCATACGAAACCGTGTGTCGTGACGCCAGTTCTCTCGGACGCGTATTTACCGAGTTATAAGCGAGTTAACTTCCGGCGAGTCACTTAGGTATCGCTGGAACGATAGATTGCTAAGTACCGCGCCGTGTCGGTTAGCCGGTTCGCGGTAAGAGTAAACTTTTTTCCTATCGTTCCTAGATGATTTTAAACGTTACATTCGTGGTAAACTGTGCATACGAAACCGTGTGTCGTGACGCCAGTTCTCTCGGACGCGTATTTACCGAGTTATAAGCGAGTTAACTTCCGGCGAGTCACTTAGGTATTGCTGGAACGATAAATTGCAAAGTACCGCGCCGTGTCGGTTAGCCGGTTCGCGGTAAGAGTAAACTTTTTTCCTATCGTTCCTAGATGATTTTAAACGTTACATTCGTGGTAAACTGTGCATACGAAACCGTGTGTCGTGACGCCAGTTCTCTCGGACGCGTATTTACCGAGTTATAAGCGAGTTAACTTCCGGCGAGTCACTTAGATATCGCTGGAACGATAGATTGCTAAGTACCGCGCCGTGTCGGTTAGCCGGTTCGCGGTAAGAGTAAACTTTTTTCCTATCGTTCCTAGATGATTTTAAACGTTATATTCGTGGTAAACTGTGCATACGAAACCGTGTGTCGTGACGCCAGTTCTCTCGGACGCGTATTTACCGAGTTATAAGCGAGTTAATTTTCGGCGAGTCACTTAGGTATCGCTGGAACGATAGATTGCTAAGTACCGCGCCGTGTCGCTTAGCCGGTTCGCGGTAAGAGTAAACTTTTTTCCTATCTTTCCTAGATGATTTTAAACGTTATATTCGTGGTAAACTGTGCATACGAAACCGTGTGTCGTGACGCCAGTTCTCTCGGACGCGTATTTACCGAGTTATAAGCGAGTTAACTTCCGGCGAGTCACTTAGGTATCGCTGGAACGATAGATTGCTAAGTACCGCGCCGTGTCGGTTAGCCGGTTCGCGGTAAGAGTAAACTTTTTTCCTATCGTTCCTAGATGATTTTAAACGTTATATTCGTGGTAAACTGTGCATACGAAACCGTGTGTCGTGACGCCAGTTCTCTCGGACGCGTATTTACCGAGTTATAAGCGAGTTAACTTCCGGCGAGTCACTTAGGTATCGCTGGAACGATAGATTGCTAAGTACCGCGCCGTGTCGGTTAGCCGGTTCGCGGTAAGAGTAAACTTTTTTCCTATCGTTCCTAGATGATTTTAAACGTTATATTCGTGGTAAACTGTGCATACGAAACACTGTGTCGTGACGCCAATTCTCTCGGACGCGTATTTACCGAGTTATACGCGAGTTAACTTCCGGCGAGTCACTTAGGTATCGCTGGAACGATAGATTGCTAAGTACCGCGCCGTGTCGGTTAGCCGGTTCGCGGTAAGAGTAAACTTTTTTCCTATCGTTCCTAGATGATTTTAAACGTTACATTCGTGGTAAACTGTGCATACGAAACCGTGTGTCGTGACGCCAGTTCTCTCGGACGCGTATTTACCGAGTTATAAGCGAGTTAACTTCCGGCGAGTCACTTAGGTATCGCTGGAACGATAGATTGCTAAGTACCGCGCCGTGTCGGTTAGCCGTTTCGCGGTAAGAGTAAACTTTTTTCCTATCGTTCCTAGATGATTTTAAACGTTATATTCGTGGTAAACTGTGCATACGAAACACTGTGTCGTGACGCCAATTCTCTCGGACGCGTATTTACCGAGTTATACGCGAGTTAACTTTCGGCGAGTCACTTAGGTATCGCTGGAACGATAGATTGCTAAGTACCGCGCCGTGTCGCTTAGCCGGTTCGCGGTAAGAGTAAACTTTTTTCCTATCTTTCCTAGATGATTTTAAACGTTATATTCGTGGTAAACTGTGCATACGAAACCGTGTGTCGTGACGCCAGTTCTCTCGGACGCGTATTTACCGAGTTATAAGCGAGTTAACTTCCGGCGAGTCACTTAGGTATCGCTGGAACGATAGATTGCTAAGTACCGCGCCGTGTCGGTTAGCCGGTTCGCGGTAAGAGTAAACTTTTTTCCTATCGTTCCTAGATGATTTTAAACGTTACATTCGTGGTAAACTGTGCATACGAAACCGTGTGTCGTGACGCCAGTTCTCTCGGACGCGTATTTACCGAGTTATAAGCGAGTTAACTTCCGGCGAGTCACTTAGGTATCGCTGGAACGATAGATTGCTAAGTACCGCGCCGTGTCGGTTAGCCGGTTCGCGGTAAGAGTAAACTTTTTTCCTATCGTTCCTAGATGATTTTAAACGTTATATTCGTGCTAAACTGTGCATACGAAACACTGTGTCGTGACGCCAATTCTCTCGGACGCGTATTTACCGAGTTATCAGCGAGTTAACTTCCGGCGAGTCACTTAGGTATCGCTGGAACGATAGATTGCTAAGTACCGCGCCGTGTCGGTTAGCCGGTTCGCGGTAAGAGTAAACTTTTTTCCTATCGTTCCTAGATGATTTTAAACGTTATATTCGTGGTAAACTGTGCATACGAAAAAGTGTGTCGTGACGCCAGTTCTCTCCGACGCGTATTTACCGAGTTATAAGCGAGTTAACTTTCAGCGAGTCACTTAGGTATCGCTGGAACGATAGATTGCTAAGTACCGCGCCGTGTCGCTAAGCCGGTTCGCGGTAAGAGTAAACTTTTTTCCTATCGTTCCTATATGATTTTAAACGTTATATTCGTGGTAAACTGTGCATACGAAACCGTGTGTCGTGACGCCAGTTCTCTCGGACGCGTATTTACCGAGTTATAAGCGAGTTAACTTCCGGCGAGTCACTTAGGTATCGCTGGAACGATAGATTGCTAAGTACCGCGCCGTGTCGGTTAGCCGTTTCGCGGTAAGAGTAAACTTTTTTCCTATCGTTCCTAGATGATTTTAAACGTTATATTCGTGGTAAACTGTGCATACGAAACCGTGTGTCGTGACGCCAATTCTCTCGGACGCGTATTTACCGAGTTATAAGCGAGTTAACTTCCGGCGAGTCACTTAGGTATCGCTGGAACAATAGATTGCTAAGTACCGCGCCGTGTCGCTTAGCCGGTTCGCGGTAAGAGTAAACTTTTTTCCTATCGTTCTTAGATGATTTTAAACGTTATATTCGTGGTAAACTGCGCATCCGAAACCGTGTGTCGTGACGCCAGTTCTCTCGGACGCGTATTTACCGAGTTATAAGCGAGTTAACTTCCGGCGAGTCACTTAGGTATCGCTGGAACGATAGATTGCTAAGTACCGCGCCGTGTCGGTTAGCCGGTTCGCGGTAAGAGTAAACTTTTTTCCTATCGTTCCTAGATGATTTTAAACGTTATATTCGTGGTAAACTGTGCATACGAAAAAGTGTGTCGTGACGCCAGTTCTCTCGGACGCGTATTTACCGAGTTATAAGCGAGTTAACTTTCGGCGAGTCACTTAGGTATCGCTGGAACGATAGATTGCTAAGTACCGCGCCGTGTCGCTTAGCCGGTTCGCGGTAAGAGTAAACTTTTTTCCTATCGTTCCTAGATGATTTTAAACGTTATATTCGTGGTAAACTGTGCATACGAAACCGTGTGTCGTGACGCCAGTTCTCTCGGACGCGTATTTACCGAGTTATAAGCGAGTTAACTTCCGGCGAGTCACTTAGGTATCGCTGGAACGATAGATTGCTAAGTACCGCGCCGTGTCGGTTAGCCGGTTCGCGGTAAGAGTAAACTTTTTTCCTATCGTTCCTAGATGATTTTAAACGTTATATTCGTGGTAAACTGTGCATACGAAACCGTGTGTCGTGACGCCAGTTCTCTCGGACGCGTATTTACCGAGTTATAAGCGAGTTAACTTCCGGCGAGTCACTTAGGTATCGCTGGAACGATAGATTGCTAAGTACCGCGCCGTGTCGGTTAGCCGGTTCGCGGTAAGAGTAAACTTTTTTCCTATCGTTCCTAGATGATTTTAAACGTTACATGCGTGGTAAACTGTGCATACGAAACCGTGTGTCGTGACGCCAGTTCTCTCGGACGCGTATTTACCGAGTTATAAGCGAGTTAACTTCCGGCGAGTCACTTAGGTATCGCTGGAACGATAGATTGCTAAGTACCGCGCCGTGTCGGTTAGCCGGTTCGCGGTAAGAGTAAACTTTTTTCCTATCGTTCCTAGATGATTTTAAACGTTACATTCGTGGTAAACTGTGCATACGAAACCGTGTGTCGTGACGCCAGTTCTCTCGGACGCGTATTTACCGAGTTATAAGCGAGTTAACTTCCGGCGAGTCACTTAGGTATCGCTGGAACGATAGATTGCTAAGTACCGCGCCGTGTCGGTTAGCCGGTTCGCGGTAAGAGTAAACTTTTTTCCTATCGTTCCTAGATGATTTTAAACGTTATATTCGTGGTAAACTGTGCATACGAAAAAGTGTGTCGTGACGCCAGTTCTCTCCGACGCGTATTTACCGAGTTATAAGCGAGTTAACTTTCAGCGAGTCACTTAGGTATCGCTGGAACGATAGATTGCTAAGTACCGCGCCGTGTCGCTAAGCCGGTTCGCGGTAAGAGTAAACTTTTTTCCTATCGTTCCTATATGATTTTAAACGTTATATTCGTGGTAAACTGTGCATACGAAACCGTGTGTCGTGACGCCAGTTCTCTCGGACGCGTATTTACCGAGTTATAAGCGAGTTAACTTCCGGCGAGTCACTTAGGTATCGCTGGAACGATAGATTGCTAAGTACCGCGCCGTGTCGGTTAGCCGTTTCGCGGTAAGAGTAAACTTTTTTCCTATCGTTCCTAGATGATTTTAAACGTTATATTCGTGGTAAACTGTGCATCCGAAACCGTGTGTCGTGACGCCAATTCTCTCGGACGCGTATTTACCGAGTTATAAGCGAGTTAACTTCCGGCGAGTCACTTAGGTATCGCTGGAACAATAGATTGCTAAGTACCGCGCCGTGTCGCTTAGCCGGTTCGCGGTAAGAGTAAACTTTTTTCCTATCGTTCTTAGATGATTTTAAACGTTATATTCGTGGTAAACTGCGCATCCGAAACCGTGTGTCGTGACGCCAGTTCTCTCGGACGCGTATTTACCGAGTTATAAGCGAGTTAACTTCCGGCGAGTCACTTAGGTATCGCTGGAACGATAGATTGCTAAGTACCGCGCCGTGTCGGTTAGCCGGTTCGCGGTAAGAGTAAACTTTTTTCCTATCGTTCCTAGATGATTTTAAACGTTATATTCGTGGTAAACTGTGCATACGAAAAAGTGTGTCGTGACGCCAGTTCTCTCGGACGCGTATTTACCGAGTTATAAGCGAGTTAACTTTCGGCGAGTCACTTAGGTATCGCTGGAACGATAGATTGCTAAGTACCGCGCCGTGTCGCTTAGCCGGTTCGCGGTAAGAGTAAACTTTTTTCCTATCGTTCCTAGATGATTTTAAACGTTATATTCGTGGTAAACTGTGCATACGAAACCGTGTGTCGTGACGCCAGTTCTCTCGGACGCGTATTTACCGAGTTATAAGCGAGTTAACTTCCGGCGAGTCACTTAGGTATCGCTGGAACGATAGATTGCTAAGTACCGCGCCGTGTCGGTTAGCCGGTTCGCGGTAAGAGTAAACTTTTTTCCTATCGTTCCTAGATGATTTTAAACGTTATATTCGTGGTAAACTGTGCATACGAAACCGTGTGTCGTGACGCCAGTTCTCTCGGACGCGTATTTACCGAGTTATAAGCGAGTTAACTTCCGGCGAGTCACTTAGGTATCGCTGGAACGATAGATTGCTAAGTACCGCGCCGTGTCGGTTAGCCGGTTCGCGGTAAGAGTAAACTTTTTTCCTATCGTTCCTAGATGATTTTAAACGTTACATGCGTGGTAAACTGTGCATACGAAACCGTGTGTCGTGACGCCAGTTCTCTCGGACGCGTATTTACCGAGTTATAAGCGAGTTAACTTCCGGCGAGTCACTTAGGTATCGCTGGAACGATAGATTGCTAAGTACCGCGCCGTGTCGGTTAGCCGGTTCGCGGTAAGAGTAAACTTTTTTCCTATCGTTCCTAGATGATTTTAAACGTTACATTCGTGGTAAACTGTGCATACGAAACCGTGTGTCGTGACGCCAGTTCTCTCGGACGCGTATTTACCGAGTTATAAGCGAGTTAACTTCCGGCGAGTCACTTAGGTATCGCTGGAACGATAGATTGCTAAGTACCCCGCCGTGTCGGTTAGCCGGTTCGCGGTAAGAGTAAACTTTTTTCCTATCGTTCTTAGATGATTTTAAACGTTATATTCGTGGTAAACTGTGCATACGAAACCGTGTGTCGTGACGCCAGTTCTCTCGGACGCGTATTTACCGAGTTATAAGCGAGTTAACTTCCGGCGAGTCACTTAGGTATCGCTGGAACGATAGATTGCTAAGTACCGCGCCGTGTCGGTTAGCCGGTTCGCGGTAAGAGTAAACTTTTTTCCTATCGTTCCTAGATGATTTTAAACGTTATATTCGTGGTAAACTGTGCATACGAAACCGTGTGTCGTGACGCCAGTTCTCTCGGACGCGTATTTACCGAGTTATAAGCGAGTTAACTTCCGGCGAGTCACTTAGGTATCGCTGGAACGATAGATTGCTAAGTACCGCGCCGTGTCGGTTAGCCGGTTCGCGGTAAGAGTAAACTTTTTTCCTATCGTTCCTAGATGATTTTAAACGTTATATTCGTGGTAAACTGTGCATACGAAACACTGTGTCGTGACGCCAATTCTCTCGGACGCGTATTTACCGAGTTATCAGCGAGTTAACTTCCGGCGAGTCACTTAGGTATCGCTGGAACGATAGATTGCTAAGTACCGCGCCGTGTCGGTTAGCCGGTTCGCGGTAAGAGTAAACTTTTTTCCTATCGTTCCTAGATGATTTTAAACGTTATATTCGTGGTAAACTGTGCATACGAAAAATTGTGTCGTGACGCCAGTTCTCTCCGACGCGTATTTACCGAGTTATAAGCGAGTTAACTTTCAGCGAGTCACTTAGGTATCGCTGGAACGATAGATTGCTAAGTACCGCGCCGTGTCGCTTAGCCGGTTCGCGGTAAGAGTAAACTTTTTTCCTATCGTTCCTAGATGATTTTAAACGTTATATTCGTGGTAAACTGTGCATACGAAACCGTGTGTCGTGACGCCAGTTCTCTCGGACGCGTATTTACCGAGTTATAAGCGAGTTAACTTCCGGCGAGTCACTTAGGTATCGCTGGAACGATAGATTGCTAAGTACCGCGCCGTGTCGGTTAGCCGGTTCGCGGTAAGAGTAAACTTTTTTCCTATCGTTCCTAGATGATTTTAAACGTTATATTCGTGGTAAACTGTGCATACGAAACCGTGTGTCGTGACGCCAGTTCTCTCGGACGCGTATTTACCGAGTTATAAGCGAGTTAACTTCCGGCGAGTCACTTAGGTATCGCTGGAACGATAGATTGCTAAGTACCGCGCCGTGTCGGTTAGCCGGTTCGCGGTAAGAGTAAACTTTTTTCCTATCGTTCCTAGATGATTTTAAACGTTACATTCGTGGTAAACTGTGCATACGAAACCGTGTGTCGTGACGCCAGTTCTCTCGGACGCGTATTTACCGAGTTATAAGCGAGTTAACTTCCGGCGAGTCACTTAGGTATCGCTGGAACGATAGATTGCTAAGTACCGCGCCGTGTCGGTTAGCCGGTTCGCGGTAAGAGTAAACTTTTTTCCTATCGTTCTTAGATGATTTTAAACGTTATATTCGTGGTAAACTGTGCATACGAAACCGTGTGTCGTGACGCCAGTTCTCTCGGACGCGTATTTACCGAGTTATAAGCGAGTTAACTTCCGGCGAGTCACTTAGGTATCGCTGGAACGATAGATTGCTAAGTACCGCGCCGTGTCGCTTAGCCGGTTCGCGGTAAGAGTAAACTTTTTTCCTATCGTTCCTAGATGATTTTAAACGTTATATTCGTGGTAAACTGTGCATACGAAACCGTGTGTCGTGACGCCAGTTCTCTCGGACGCGTATTTACCGAGTTATAAGCGAGTTAACTTCCGGCGAGTCACTTAGGTATCGCTGGAACGATAGATTGCTAAGTACCGCGCCGTGTCGGTTAGCCGGTTCGCGGTAAGAGTAAACTTTTTTCCTATCGTTCCTAGATGATTTTAAACGTTACATTCGTGGTAAACTGTGCATACGAAACCGTGTGTCGTGACGCCAGTTCTCTCGGACTCGTATTTACCGAGTTATAAGCGAGTTAACTTCCGGCGAGTCACTTAGGTATCGCTGGAACGATAGATTGCTAAGTACCGCGCCGTGTCGGTTAGCCGGTTCGCGGTAAGAGTAAACTTTTTTCCTATCGTTCCTAGATGATTTTAAACGTTATATTCGTGGTAAACTGTGCATACGAAACCGTGTGTCGTGACGCCAGTTCTCTCGGACGCGTATTTACCGAGTTATAAGCGAGTTAACTTCCGGCGAGTCACTTAGGTATCGCTGGAACGATAGATTGCTAAGTACCGCGCCGTGTCGGTTAGCCGTTTCGCGGTAAGAGTAAACTTTTTTCCTATCGTTCCTAGATGATTTTAAACGTTATATTCGTGGTAAACTGTGCATACGAAACCGTGTGTCGTGACGCCAATTCTCTCGGACGCGTATTTACCGAGTTATAAGCGAGTTAACTTCCGGCGAGTCACTTAGGTATCGCTGGAACGATAGATTGCTAAGTACCGCGCCGTGTCGGTTAGCCGGTTCGCGGTAAGAGTAAACTTTTTTCCTATCGTTCCTAGATGATTTTAAACGTTATATTCGTGGTAAACTGTGCATACGAAACCGTGTGTCGTGACGCCAGTTCTCTCGGACGCGTATTTACCGAGTTATAAGCGAGTTAACTTCCGGCGAGTCACTTAGGTATCGCTGGAACGATAGATTGCTAAGTACCGCGCCGTGTCGGTTAGCCGGTTCGCGGTAAGAGTAAACTTTTTTCCTATCGTTCCTATATGATTTTAAACGTTATATTCGTGGTAAACTGTGCATACGAAACCGTGTGTCGTGACGCCAGTTCTCTCGGAAACGTATTTACCGAGTTATAAGCGAGTTAACTTCCGGCGAGTCACTTAGGTATCGCTGGAACGATAGATTGCTAAGTACCGCGCCGTGTCGGTTAGCCGTTTCGCGGTAAGAGTAAACTTTTTTCCTATCGTTCCTAGATGATTTTAAACGTTATATTCGTGGTAAACTGTGCATACGAAACCGTGTGTCGTGACGCCAATTCTCTCGGACGCGTATTTACCGAGTTATAAGCGAGTTAACTTCCGGCGAGTCACTTAGGTATCGCTGGAACGATAGATTGCTAAGTACCGCGCCGTGTCGCTTAGCCGGTTCGCGGTAAGAGTAAACTTTTTTCCTATCGTTCTTAGATGATTTTAAACGTTATATTCGTGGTAAACTGCGCATCCGAAACCGTGTGTCGTGACGCCAGTTCTCTCGGACGCGTATTTACCGAGTTATAAGCGAGTTAACTTCCGGCGAGTCACTTAGGTATCGCTGGAACGATAGATTGCTAAGTACCGCGCCGTGTCGGTTAGCCGGTTCGCGGTAAGAGTAAACTTTTTTCCTATCGTTCCTAGATGATTTTAAACGTTATATTCGTGGTAAACTGTGCATACGAAACCGTGTGTCGTGACGCCAGTTCTCTCGGACGCGTATTTACCGAGTTATAAGCGAGTTAACTTCCGGCGAGTCACTTAGGTATCGCTGGAACGATAGATTGCTAAGTACCGCGCCGTGTCGGTTAGCCGGTTCGCGGTAAGAGTAAACTTTTTTCCTATCGTTCCTAGATGATTTTAAACGTTATATTCGTGGTAAACTGTGCATACGAAACCGTGTGTCGTGACGCCAGTTCTCTCGGACGCGTATTTACCGAGTTATAAGCGAGTTAACTTCCGGCGAGTCACTTAGGTATCGCTGGAACGATAGATTGCTAAGTACCGCGCCGTGTCGGTTAGCCGGTTCGCGGTAAGAGTAAACTTTTTTCCTATCGTTCCTAGATGATTTTAAACGTTACATTCGTGGTAAACTGTGCATACGAAACCGTGTGTCGTGAGGCCAGTTCTCTCGGACTCGTATTTACCGAGTTATAAGCGAGTTAACTTCCGGCGAGTCACTTAGGTATCGCTGGAACGATAGATTGCTAAGTACCGCGCCGTGTCGGTTAGCCGGTTCGCGGTAAGAGTAAACTTTTTTCCTATCGTTCCTAGATGATTTTAAACGTTATATTCGTGGTAAACTGTGCATACGAAACCGTGTGTCGTGACGCCAGTTCTCTCGGACGCGTATTTACCGAGTTATAAGCGAGTTAACTTCCGGCGAGTCACTTAGGTATCGCTGGAACGATAGATTGCTAAGTACCGCGCCGTGTCGGTTAGCCGGTTCGCGGTAAGAGTAAACTTTTTTCCTATCGTTCCTAGATGATTTTAAACGTTATATTCGTGGTAAACTGTGCATACGAAACCGTGTGTCGTGACGCCAGTTCTCTCGGACGCGTATTTACCGAGTTATAAGCGAGTTAACTTCCGGCGAGTCACTTAGGTATCGCTGGAACGATAGATTGCTAAGTACCGCGCCGTGTCGGTTAGCCGGTTCGCGGTAAGAGTAAACTTTTTTCCTATCGTTCCTAGATGATTTTAAACGTTATATTCGTGGTAAACTGTGCATACGAAAAAGTGTGTCGTGACGCCAGTTCTCTCGGACGCGTATTTACCGAGTTATAAGCGAGTTAACTTTCGGCGAGTCACTTAGGTATCGCTGGAACGATAGATTGCTAAGTACCGCGCCGTGTCGCTTAGCCGGTTCGCGGTAAGAGTAAACTTTTTTCCTATCGTTCCTAGATGATTTTAAACGTTATATTCGTGGTAAACTGTGCATACGAAACCGTGTGTCGTGACGCCAGTTCTCTCGGACGCGTATTTACCGAGTTATAAGCGAGTTAAGTTCCGGCGAGTCACTTAGGTATCGCTGGAACGATAGATTGCTAAGTACCGCGCCGTGTCGGTTAGCCGGTTCGCGGTAAGAGTAAACTTTTTTCCTATCGTTCCTAGATGATTTTAAACGTTATATTCGTGGTAAACTGTGCATACGAAACCGTGTGTCGTGACGCCAGTTCTCTCGGACGCGTATTTACCGAGTTATAAGCGAGTTAACTTCCGGCGAGTCACTTAGGTATCGCTGGAACGATAGATTGCTAAGTACCGCGCCGTGTCGGTTAGCCGGTTCGCGGTAAGAGTAAACTTTTTTCCTATCGTTCCTAGATGATTTTAAACGTTATATTCGTGGTAAACTGTGCATACGAAAAAGTGTGTCGTGACGCCAGTTCTCTCGGACGCGTATTTACCGAGTTATAAGCGAGTTAACTTTCGGCGAGTCACTTAGGTATCGCTGGAACGATAGATTGCTAAGTACCGCGCCGTGTCGCTTAGCCGGTTCGCGGTAAGAGTAAACATTTTTCCTATCGTTCCTAGATGATTTTAAACGTTATATTCGTGGTAAACTGTGCATACGAAACCGTGTGTCGTGACGCCAGTTCTCTCGGACGCGTATTTACCGAGTTATAAGCGAGTTAACTTCCGGCGAGTCGCTTAGGTATCGCTGGAACGATAGATTGCTAAGTACCGCGCCGTGTCGGTTAGCCGGTTCGCGGTAAGAGTAAACTTTTTTCCTATCGTTCCTAGATGATTTTAAACGTTATATTCGTGGTAAACTGTGCATACGAAACCGTGTGTCGTGACGCCAGTTCTCTCGGACGCGTATTTACCGAGTTATAAGCGAGTTAACTTCCGGCGAGTCACTTAGGTATCGCTGGAACGATAGATTGCTAAGTACCGCGCCGTGTCGGTTAGCCGGTTCGCGGTAAGAGTAAACTTTTTTCCTATCGTTCCTAGATGATTTTAAACGTTATATTCGTGGTAAACTGTGCATACGAAACCGTGTGTCGTGACGCCAGTTCTCTCGGACGCGTATTTACCGAGTTATAAGCGAGTTAACTTCCGGCGAGTCACTTAGGTATCGCTGGAACGATAGATTGCTAAGTACCGCGCCGTGTCGGTTAGCCGGTTCGCGGTAAGAGTAAACTTTTTTCCTATCGTTCCTAGATGATTTTAAACGTTATATTCGTGGTAAACTGTGCATACGAAAAAGTGTGTCGTGACGCCAGTTCTCTCGGACGCGTATTTACCGAGTTATAAGCGAGTTAACTTTCGGCGAGTCACTTAGGTATCGCTGGAACGATAGATTGCTAAGTACCGCGCCGTGTCGCTTAGCCGGTTCGCGGTAAGAGTAAACTTTTTTCCTATCGTTCCTAGATGATTTTAAACGTTATATTCGTGGTAAACTGTGCATACGAAACCGTGTGTCGTGACGCCAGTTCTCTCGGACGCGTATTTACCGAGTTATAAGCGAGTTAACTTCCGGCGAGTCGCTTAGGTATCGCTGGAACGATAGATTGCTAAGTACCGCGCCGTGTCGGTTAGCCGGTTCGCGGTAAGAGTAAACTTTTTTCCTATCGTTCCTATATGATTTTAAACGTTATATTCGTGGTAAACTGTGCATACGAAACCGTGTGTCGTGACGCCAGTTCTCTCGGAAACGTATTTACCGAGTTATAAGCGAGTTAACTTCCGGCGAGTCACTTAGGTATCGCTGGAACGATAGATTGCTAAGTACCGCGCCGTGTCGGTTAGCCGTTTCGCGGTAAGAGTAAACTTTTTTCCTATCGTTCCTAGATGATTTTAAACGTTATATTCGTGGTAAACTGTGCATACGAAACCGTGTGTCGTGACGCCAATTCTCTCGGACGCGTATTTACCGAGTTATAAGCGAGTTAACTTCCGGCGAGTCACTTAGGTATCGCTGGAACGATAGATTGCTAAGTACCGCGCCGTGTCGCTTAGCCGGTTCGCGGTAACAGTAAACTTTTTTCCTATCGTTCTTAGATGATTTTAAACGTTATATTCGTGGTAAACTGCGCATCCGAAACCGTGTGTCGTGACGCCAGTTCTCTCGGACGCGTATTTACCGAGTTATAAGCGAGTTAACTTCCGGCGAGTCACTTAGGTATCGCTGGAACGATAGATTGCTAAGTACCGCGCCGTGTCGGTTAGCCGGTTCGCGGTAAGAGTAAACTTTTTTCCTATCGTTCCTAGATGATTTTAAACGTTATATTCGTGGTAAACTGTGCATACGAAACCGTGTGTCGTGACGCCAGTTCTCTCGGACGCGTATTTACCGAGTTATAAGCGAGTTAACTTCCGGCGAGTCACTTAGGTATCGCTGGAACGATAGATTGCTAAGTACCGCGCCGTGTCGGTTAGCCGGTTCGCGGTAAGAGTAAACTTTTTTCCTATCGTTCCTAGATGATTTTAAACATTATATTCGTGGTAAACTGTGCATACGAAACCGTGTGTCGTGACGCCAGTTCTCTCGGACGCGTATTTACCGAGTTATAAGCGAGTTAACTTCCGGCGAGTCGCTTAGGTATCGCTGGAACGATAGATTGCTAAGTACCGCGCCGTGTCGGTTAGCCGGTTCGCGGTAAGAGTAAACTTTTTTCCTATCGTTCTTAGATGATTTTAAACGTTATATTCGTGGTAAACTGTGCATACGAAACCGTGTGTCGTGACGCCAGTTCTCTCGGACGCGTATTTACCGAGTTATAAGCGAGTTAACTTCCGGCGAGTCACTTAGGTATCGCTGGAACGATAGATTGCTAAGTACCGCGCCGTGTCGCTTAGCCGGTTCGCGGTAAGAGTAAACTTTTTTCCTATCGTTCCTAGATGATTTTAAACGTTATATTCGTGGTAAACTGTGCATACGAAACCGTGTGTCGTGACGCCAGTTCTCTCGGACGCGTATTTACCGAGTTATAAGCGAGTTAACTTCCGGCGAGTCACTTAGGTATCGCTGGAACGATAGATTGCTAAGTACCGCGCCGTGTCGGTTAGCCGGTTCGCGGTAAGAGTAAACTTTTTTCCTATCGTTCCTAGATGATTTTAAACGTTATATTCGTGGTAAACTGTGCATACGAAAAAGTGTGTCGTGACGCCAGTTCTCTCGGACGCGTATTTACCGAGTTATAAGCGAGTTAACTTTCGGCGAGTCACTTAGGTATCGCTGGAACGATAGATTGCTAAGTACCGCGCCGTGTCGCTTAGCCGGTTCGCGGTAAGAGTAAACTTTTTTCCTATCGTTCCTAGATGATTTTAAACGTTATATTCGTGGTAAACTGTGCATACGAAACCGTGTGTCGTGACGCCAGTTCTCTCGGACGCGTATTTACCGAGTTATAAGCGAGTTAAGTTCCGGCGAGTCACTTAGGTATCGCTGGAACGATAGATTGCTAAGTACCGCGCCGTGTCGGTTAGCCGGTTCGCGGTAAGAGTAAACTTTTTTCCTATCGTTCCTAGATGATTTTAAACGTTATATTCGTGGTAAACTGTGCATACGAAACCGTGTGTCGTGACGCCAGTTCTCTCGGACGCGTATTTACCGAGTTATAAGCGAGTTAACTTCCGGCGAGTCACTTAGGTATCGCTGGAACGATAGATTGCTAAGTACCGCGCCGTGTCGGTTAGCCGGTTCGCGGTAAGAGTAAACTTTTTTCCTATCGTTCCTAGATGATTTTAAACGTTATATTCGTGGTAAACTGTGCATACGAAAAAGTGTGTCGTGACGCCAGTTCTCTCGGACGCGTATTTACCGAGTTATAAGCGAGTTAACTTTCGGCGAGTCACTTAGGTATCGCTGGAACGATAGATTGCTAAGTACCGCGCCGTGTCGCTTAGCCGGTTCGCGGTAAGAGTAAACATTTTTCCTATCGTTCCTAGATGATTTTAAACGTTATATTCGTGGTAAACTGTGCATACGAAACCGTGTGTCGTGACGCCAGTTCTCTCGGACGCGTATTTACCGAGTTATAAGCGAGTTAACTTCCGGCGAGTCACTTAGGTATCGCTGGAACGATAGATTGCTAAGTACCGCGCCGTGTCGGTTAGCCGGTTCGCGGTAAGAGTAAACTTTTTTCCTATCGTTCCTAGATGATTTTAAACGTTATATTCGTGGTAAACTGTGCATACGAAACCGTGTGTCGTGACGCCAGTTCTCTCGGACGCGTATTTACCGAGTTATAAGCGAGTTAACTTCCGGCGAGTCACTTAGGTATCGCTGGAACGATAGATTGCTAAGTACCGCGCCGTGTCGGTTAGCCGGTTCGCGGTAAGAGTAAACTTTTTTCCTATCGTTCCTAGATGATTTTAAACGTTATATTCGTGGTAAACTGTGCATACGAAACCGTGTGTCGTGACGCCAGTTCTCTCGGACGCGTATTTACCGAGTTATAAGCGAGTTAACTTCCGGCGAGTCACTTAGGTATCGCTGGAACGATAGATTGCTAAGTACCGCGCCGTGTCGGTTAGCCGGTTCGCGGTAAGAGTAAACTTTTTTCCTATCGTTCCTAGATGATTTTAAACGTTATATTCGTGGTAAACTGTGCATACGAAAAAGTGTGTCGTGACGCCAGTTCTCTCGGACGCGTATTTACCGAGTTATAAGCGAGTTAACTTTCGGCGAGTCACTTAGGTATCGCTGGAACGATAGATTGCTAAGTACCGCGCCGTGTCGCTTAGCCGGTTCGCGGTAAGAGTAAACTTTTTTCCTATCGTTCCTAGATGATTTTAAACGTTATATTCGTGGTAAACTGTGCATACGAAACCGTGTGTCGTGACGCCAGTTCTCTCGGACGCGTATTTACCGAGTTATAAGCGAGTTAACTTCCGGCGAGTCACTTAGGTATCGCTGGAACGATAGATTGCTAAGTACCGCGCCGTGTCGGTTAGCCGGTTCGCGGTAAGAGTAAACTTTTTTCCTATCGTTCCTATATGATTTTAAACGTTATATTCGTGGTAAACTGTGCATACGAAACCGTGTGTCGTGACGCCAGTTCTCTCGGAAACGTATTTACCGAGTTATAAGCGAGTTAACTTCCGGCGAGTCACTTAGGTATCGCTGGAACGATAGATTGCTAAGTACCGCGCCGTGTCGGTTAGCCGTTTCGCGGTAAGAGTAAACTTTTTTCCTATCGTTCCTAGATGATTTTAAACGTTATATTCGTGGTAAACTGTGCATACGAAACCGTGTGTCGTGACGCCAATTCTCTCGGACGCGTATTTACCGAGTTATAAGCGAGTTAACTTCCGGCGAGTCACTTAGGTATCGCTGGAACGATAGATTGCTAAGTACCGCGCCGTGTCGCTTAGCCGGTTCGCGGTAACAGTAAACTTTTTTCCTATCGTTCTTAGATGATTTTAAACGTTATATTCGTGGTAAACTGCGCATCCGAAACCGTGTGTCGTGACGCCAGTTCTCTCGGACGCGTATTTACCGAGTTATAAGCGAGTTAACTTCCGGCGAGTCACTTAGGTATCGCTGGAACGATAGATTGCTAAGTACCGCGCCGTGTCGGTTAGCCGGTTCGCGGTAAGAGTAAACTTTTTTCCTATCGTTCCTAGATGATTTTAAACGTTATATTCGTGGTAAACTGTGCATACGAAACCGTGTGTCGTGACGCCAGTTCTCTCGGACGCGTATTTACCGAGTTATAAGCGAGTTAACTTCCGGCGAGTCACTTAGGTATCGCTGGAACGATAGATTGCTAAGTACCGCGCCGTGTCGGTTAGCCGGTTCGCGGTAAGAGTAAACTTTTTTCCTATCGTTCCTAGATGATTTTAAACATTATATTCGTGGTAAACTGTGCATACGAAACCGTGTGTCGTGACGCCAGTTCTCTCGGACGCGTATTTACCGAGTTATAAGCGAGTTAACTTCCGGCGAGTCACTTAGGTATCGCTGGAACGATAGATTGCTAAGTACCGCGCCGTGTCGGTTAGCCGGTTCGCGGTAAGAGTAAACTTTTTTCCTATCGTTCTTAGATGATTTTAAACGTTATATTCGTGGTAAACTGTGCATACGAAACCGTGTGTCGTGACGCCAGTTCTCTCGGACGCGTATTTACCGAGTTATAAGCGAGTTAACTTCCGGCGAGTCACTTAGGTATCGCTGGAACGATAGATTGCTAAGTACCGCGCCGTGTCGGTTAGCCGGTTCGCGGTAAGAGTAAACTTTTTTCCTATCGTTCCTAGATGATTTTAAACGTTATATTCGTGGTAAACTGTGCATACGAAACCGTGTGTCGTGACGCCAGTTCTCTCGGACGCGTATTTACCGAGTTATAAGCGAGTTAACTTCCGGCGAGTCACTTAGGTATCGCTGGAACGATAGATTGCTAAGTACCGCGCCGTGTCGGTTAGCCGGTTCGCGGTAAGAGTAAACTTTTTTCCTATCGTTCCTAGATGATTTTAAACGTTATATTCGTGGTAAACTGTGCATACGAAAAAGTGTGTCGTGACGCCAGTTCTCTCGGACGCGTATTTACCGAGTTATAAGCGAGTTAACTTTCGGCGAGTCACTTAGGTATCGCTGGAACGATAGATTGCTAAGTACCGCGCCGTGTCGCTTAGCCGGTTCGCGGTAAGAGTAAACTTTTTTCCTATCGTTCCTAGATGATTTTAAACGTTATATTCGTGGTAAACTGTGCATACGAAACCGTGTGTCGTGACGCCAGTTCTCTCGGACGCGTATTTACCGAGTTATAAGCGAGTTAACTTCCGGCGAGTCACTTAGGTATCGCTGGAACGATAGATTGCTAAGTACCGCGCCGTGTCGGTTAGCCGGTTCGCGGTAAGAGTAAACTTTTTTCCTATCGTTCCTAGATGATTTTAAACGTTATATTCGTGGTAAACTGTGCATACGAAACCGTGTGTCGTAACGCCAGTTCTCTCGGACGCGTATTTACCGAGTTATAAGCGAGTTAACTTCCGGCGAGTCACTTAGGTATCGCTGGAACGATAGATTGCTAAGTACCGCGCCGTGTCGGTTAGCCGGTTCGCGGTAAGAGTAAACTTTTTTCCTATCGTTCCTAGATGATTTTAAACGTTACATTCGTGGTAAACTGTGCATACGAAACCGTGTGTCGTGACGCCAGTTCTCTCGGACGCGTATTTACCGAGTTATAAGCGAGTTAACTTCCGGCGAGTCACTTAGGTATCGCTGGAACGATAGATTGCTAAGTACCGCGCCGTGTCGGTTAGCCGGTTCGCGGTAAGAGTAAACTTTTTTCCTATCGTTCTTAGATGATTTTAAACGTTATATTCGTGGTAAACTGTGCATACGAAACCGTGTGTCGTGACGCCAGTTCTCTCGGACGCGTATTTACCGAGTTATAAGCGAGTTAACTTCCGGCGAGTCACTTAGGTATCGCTGGAACGATAGATTGCTAAGTACCGCGCCGTGTCGGTTAGCCGGTTCGCGGTAAGAGTAAACTTTTTTCCTATCGTTCCTAGATGATTTTAAACATTATATTCGTGGTAAACTGTGCATACGAAACCGTGTGTCGTGACGCCAGTTCTCTCGGACGCGTATTTACCGAGTTATAAGCGAGTTAACTTCCGGCGAGTCACTTAGGTATCGCTGGAACGATAGATTGCTAAGTACCGCGCCGTGTCGGTTAGCCGGTTCGCGGTAAGAGTAAACTTTTTTCCTATCGTTCCTAGATGATTTTAAACGTTATATTCGTGGTAAACTGTGCATACGAAACACTGTGTCGTGACGCCAATTCTCTCGGACGCGTATTTACCGAGTTATAAGCGAGTTAACTTTCGGCGAGTCACTTAGGTATCGCTGGAACGATAGATTGCTAAGTACCGCGCCGTGTCGCTTAGCCGGTTCGCGGTAAGAGTAAACTTTTTTCCTATCGTTCCTAGATGATTTTAAACGTTATATTCGTGGTAAACTGTGCATACGAAACCGTGTGTCGTGACGCCAGTTCTCTCGGACGCGTATTTACCGAGTTATAAGCGAGTTAACTTCCGGCGAGTCACTTAGGTATCGCTGGAACGATAGATTGCTAAGTACCGCGCCGTGTCGGTTAGCCGGTTCGCGGTAAGAGTAAACTTTTTTCCTATCGTTCCTAGATGATTTTAAACGTTACATTCGTGGTAAACTGTGCATACGAAACCGTGTGTCGTGACGCCAGTTCTCTCGGACTCGTATTTACCGAGTTATAAGCGAGTTAACTTCCGGCGAGTCACTTAGGTATCGCTGGAACGATAGATTGCTAAGTACCGTGCCGTGTCGGTTAGCCGGTTCGCGGTAAGAGTAAACTTTTTTCCTATCGTTCCTAGATGATTTTAAACGTTATATTCGTGGTAAACTGTGCATACGAAACCGTGTGTCGTGACGCCAGTTCTCTCGGACGCGTATTTACCGAGTTATAAGCGAGTTAACTTCCGGCGAGTCACTTAGGTATCGCTGGAACGATAGATTGCTAAGTACCGCGCCGTGTCGGTTAGCCGGTTCGCGGTAAGAGTAAACTTTTTTCCTATCGTTCCTAGATGATTTTAAACGTTATATTCGTGGTAAACTGTGCATACGAAACCGTGTGTCGTGACGCCAGTTCTCTCGGACGCGTATTTACCGAGTTATAAGCGAGTTAACTTCCGGCGAGTCACTTAGGTATCGCTGGAACGATAGATTGCTAAGTACCGCGCCGTGTCGGTTAGCCGGTTCGCGGTAAGAGTAAACTTTTTTCCTATCGTTCCTAGATGATTTTAAACGTTATATTCGTGGTAAACTGTGCATACGAAACCGTGTGTGTGACGTCAGTTCTCTCGGACGCGTATTTACCGAGTTATAAGCGAGTTAACTTCCGGCGAGTCACTTAGGTATCGCTGGAACGATAGATTACAAAGTACCGCGCCGTGTCGGTTAGCCGGTTCGCGGTAAGAGTAAACTTTTTTCCTATCGTTCCTAGATGATTTTAAACGTTACATTCGTGGTAAACTGTGCATACAAAACCGTGTGTCGTGACGCCAGTTCTCTCGGACGCGTATTTACCGAGTTATAAGCGAGTTAACTTCCGGCGAGTCACTTAGGAATCGCTGGAATGATAGATTGCTAAGTACCGCGCCGTGTCGGTTAGCCGGTTCGCGGTAAGAGTAAACTTTTTTCCTATCGTTCCTAGATGATTTTAAACGTTATATTCGTGGTAAACTGTGCATACGAAACCGTGTGTCGTGACGCCAGTTCTCTCGGACGCGTATTTACCGAGTTATAAGCGAGTTAACTTCCGGCGAGTCACTTAGGTATCGCTGGAACGATAGATTGCTAAGTACCGCGCCGTGTCGGTTAGCCGGTTCGCGGTAAGAGTAAACTTTTTTCCTATCGTTCCTAGATGATTTTAAACGTTATATTCGTGGTAAAATGTGCATACGAAACACTGTGTCGTGACGCCAATTCTCTCGGACGCGTATTTACCGAGTTATAAGCGAGTTAACTTTCGGCGAGTCACTTAGGTATCGCTGGAACGATAGATTGCTAAGTACCGCGCCGTGTCGCTTAGCCGGTTCGCGGTAAGAGTAAACTTTTTTCCTATCGTTCCTAGATGATTTTAAACGTTATATTCGTGGTAAACTGTGCATACGAAACCGTGTGTCGTGACGCCAGTTCTCTCGGACGCGTATTTACCGAGTTATAAGCGAGTTAACTTCCGGCGAGTCACTTAGGTATCGCTGGAACGATAGATTGCTAAGTACCGCGCCGTGTCGGTTAGCCGGTTCGCGGTAAGAGTAAACTTTTTTCCTATCGTTCCTAGATGATTTTAAACGTTATATTCGTGGTAAACTGTGCATACGAAACCGTGTGTCGTGACGCCAGTTCTCTCGGACGCGTATTTACCGAGTTATAAGCGAGTTAACTTCCGGCGAGTCACTTAGGTATCGCTGGAACGATAGATTGCTAAGTACCGCGCCGTGTCGGTTAGCCGGTTCGCGGTAAGAGTAAACTTTTTTCCTATCGTTCCTAGATGATTTTAAACGTTACATTCGTGGTAAACTGTGCATACGAAACCGTGTGTCGTGACGCCAGTTCTCTCGGACTCGTATTTACCGAGTTATAAGCGAGTTAACTTCCGGCGAGTCACTTAGGTATCGCTGGAACGATAGATTGCTAAGTACCGCGCCGTGTCGGTTAGCCGGTTCGCGGTAAGAGTAAACTTTTTTCCTATCGTTCCTAGATGATTTTAAACGTTATATTCGTGGTAAACTGTGCATACGAAACCGTGTGTCGTGACGCCAGTTCTCTCGGACGCGTATTTACCGAGTTATAAGCGAGTTAACTTCCGGCGAGTCACTTAGGTATCGCTGGAACGATAGATTGCTAAGTACCGCGCCGTGTCGGTTAGCCGGTTCGCGGTAAGAGTAAACTTTTTTCCTATCGTTCCTAGATGATTTTAAACGTTATATTCGTGGTAAACTGTGCATACGAAACCGTGTGTCGTGACGCCAGTTCTCTCGGACGCGTATTTACCGAGTTATAAGCGAGTTAACTTCCGGCGAGTCACTTAGGTATCGCTGGAACGATAGATTGCTAAGTACCGCGCCGTGTCGGTTAGCCGGTTCGCGGTAAGAGTAAACTTTTTTCCTATCGTTCCTATATGATTTTAAACGTTATATTCGTGGTAAACTGTGCATACGAAACCGTGTGTCGTGACGCCAGTTCTCTCGGACCCGTATTTACCGAGTTATAAGCGAGTTAACTTCCGGCGAGTCACTTAGGTATCGCTGGAACGATAGATTGCTAAGTACCGCGCCGTGTCGGTTAGCCGGTTCGCGGTAAGAGTAAACTTTTTTCCTATCGTTCTTAGATGATTTTAAACGTTATATTCGTGGTAAACTGTGCATACGAAACCGTGTGTCGTGACGCCAGTTCTCTCGGACGCGTATTTACCGAGTTATAAGCGAGTTAACTTCCGGCGAGTCACTTAGGTATCGCTGGAACGATAGATTGCTAAGTACCGCGCCGTGTCGGTTAGCCGGTTCGCGGTAAGAGTAAACTTTTTTCCTATCGTTCCTAGATGATTTTAAACGTTATATTCGTGGTAAACTGTGCATACGAAACCGTGTGTCGTGACGTCAGTTCTCTCGGACGCGTATTTACCGAGTTATAAGCGAGTTAACTTCCGGCGAGTCACTTAGGTATCGCTGGAACGATAGATTACAAAGTACCGCGCCGTGTCGGTTAGCCGGTTCGCGGTAAGAGTAAACTTTTTTCCTATCGTTCCTAGATGATTTTAAACGTTATATTCGTGGTAAACTGTGCATACGAAACCGTGTGTCGTGACGCCAGTTCTCTCGGACGCGTATTTACCGAGTTATAAGCGAGTTAACTTCCGGCGAGTCACTTAGGTATCGCTGGAACGATAGATTGCTAAGTACCGCGCCGTGTCGGTTAGCCGGTTCGCGGTAAGAGTAAACTTTTTTCCTATCGTTCCTAGATGATTTTAAACGTTATCTTCGTGGTAAACTGTGCATACGAAACACTGTGTCGTGACGCCAATTCTCTCGGACGCGTATTTACCGAGTTATAAGCGAGTTAACTTTCGGCGAGTCACTTAGGTATCGCTGGAACGATAGATTGCTAAGTACCGCGCCGTGTCGCTTAGCCGCTTCGCGGTAAGAGTAAACTTTTTTCCTATCGTTCCTAGATGATTTTAAACGTTATATTCGTGGTAAACTGTGCATACGAAACCGTGTGTCGTGACGCCAGTTCTCTCGGACGCGTATTTACCGAGTTATAAGCGAGTTAACTTCCGGCGAGTCACTTAGGTATCGCTGGAACGATAGATTGCTAAGTACCGCGCCGTGTCGGTTAGCCGGTTCGCGGTAAGAGTAAACTTTTTTCCTATCGTTCCTAGATGATTTTAAACGTTACATTCGTGGTAAACTGTGCATACGAAACCGTGTGTCGTGACGCCAGTTCTCTCGGACTCGTATTTACCGAGTTATAAGCGAGTTAACTTCCGGCGAGTCACTTAGGTATCGCTGGAACGATAGATTGCTAAGTACCGCGCCGTGTCGGTTAGCCGGTTCGCGGTAAGAGTAAACTTTTTTCCTATCGTTCCTAGATGATTTTAAACGTTATATTCGTGGTAAACTGTGCATACGAAACCGTGTGTCGTGACGCCAGTTCTCTCGGACGCGTATTTACCGAGTTATAAGCGAGTTAACTTCCGGCGAGTCACTTAGGTATCGCTGGAACGATAGATTGCTAAGTACCGCGCCGTGTCGGTTAGCCGGTTCGCGGTAAGAGTAAACTTTTTTCCTATCGTTCCTAGATGATTTTAAACGTTATATTCGTGGTAAACTGTGCATACGAAACCGTGTGTCGTGACGCCAGTTCTCTCGGACGCGTATTTACCGAGTTATAAGCGAGTTAACTTCCGGCGAGTCACTTAGGTATCGCTGGAACGATAGATTGCTAAGTACCGCGCCGTGTCGGTTAGCCGGTTCGCGGTAAGAGTAAACTTTTTTCCTATCGTTCCTAGATGATTTTAAACGTTATATTCGTGGTAAACTGTGCATACGAAACCGTGTGTCGTGACGCCAGTTCTCTCGGACCCGTATTTACCGAGTTATAAGCGAGTTAACTTCCGGCGAGTCACTTAGGTATCGCTGGAACGATAGATTGCTAAGTACCGCGCCGTGTCGGTTAGCCGGTTCGCGGTAAGAGTAAACTTTTTTCCTATCGTTCCTAGATGATTTTAAACGTTATATTCGTGGTAAACTGTGCATACGAAACACTGTGTCGTGACGCCAATTCTCTCGGACGCGTATTTACCGAGTTATAAGCGAGTTAACTTTCGGCGAGTCACTTAGGTATCGCTGGAACGATAGATTGCTAAGTACCGCGCCGTGTCGCTTAGTCGGTTCGCGGTAAGAGTAAACTTTTTTCCTATCGTTCCTAGATGATTTTAAACGTTATATTCGTGGTAAACTGTGCATACGAAACCGTGTGTCGTGACGCCAGTTCTCTCGGACGCGTATTTACCGAGTTATAAGCGAGTTAACTTCCGGCGAGTCGCTTAGGTATCGCTGGAACGATAGATTGCTAAGTACCGCGCCGTGTCGGTTAGCCGGTTCGCGGTAAGAGTAAACTTTTTTCCTATCGTTCCTAGATGATTTTAAACGTTATATTCGTGGTAAACTGTGCATACGAAACCGTGTGTCGTGACGCCAGTTCTCTCGGACTCGTATTTACCGAGTTATAAGCGAGTTAACTTCCGGCGAGTCACTTAGGTATCGCTGGAACGATTGATTGCTAAGTACCGCGCCGTGTCGGTTAGCCGGTTCGCGGTAAGAGTAAACTTTTTTCCTATCGTTCCTAGATGATTTTAAACGTTATATTCGTGGTAAACTGTGCATACGAAACCGTGCGTCGTGACGCCAGTTCTCTCGGACGCGTATTTACCGAGTTATAAGCGAGTTAACTTCCGGCGAGTCACTTAGGTATCGCTGGAACGATAGATTGCTAAGTACCGCGCCGTGTCGGTTAGCCGGTTCGCGGTAAGAGTAAACTTTTTTCCTATCGTTCCTAGATGATTTTAAACGTTATATTCGTGGTAAACTGTGCATACGAAACCGTGTGTCGTGACGCCAGTTCTCTCGGACGCGTATTTACCGAGTTATAAGCGAGTTAACTTCCGGCGAGTCACTTAGGTATCGCTGGAACGATAGATTGCTAAGTACCGCGCCGTGTCGGTTAGCCGGTTCGCGGTAAGAGTAAACTTTTTTCCTATCGTTCCTATATTATTTTAAACGTTATATTCGTGGTAAACTGTGCATACGAAACCGTGTGTCGTGACGCCAGTTCTCTCGGACCCGTATTTACCGAGTTATAAGCGAGTTAACTTCCGGCGAGTCACTTAGGTATCGCTGGAACGATAGATTGCTAAGTACCGCGCCGTGTCGGTTAGCCGTTTCGCGGTAAGAGTAAACTTTTTTCCTATCGTTCCTAGATGATTTTAAACGTTACATTCGTGGTAAACTGTGCATACGAAACCGTGTGTCGTGACGCCAGTTCTCTCGGACTCGTATTTACCGAGTTATAAGCGAGTTAACTTCCGGCGAGTCACTTAGGTATCGCTGGAACGATAGATTGCTAAGTACCGCGCCGTGTCGGTTAGCCGGTTCGCGGTAAGAGTAAACTTTTTTCCTATCGTTCCTAGATGATTTTAAACGTTATATTCGTGGTAAACTGTGCATACGAAACCGTGTGTCGTGACGCCAGTTCTCTCGGACGCGTATTTACCGAGTTATAAGCGAGTTAACTTCCGGCGAGTCACTTAGGTATCGCTGGAACGATAGATTGCTAAGTACCGCGCCGTGTCGGTTAGCCGGTTCGCGGTAAGAGTAAACTTTTTTCCTATCGTTCCTAGATGATTTTAAACGTTATATTCGTGGTAAACTGTGCATACGAAACCGTGTGTCGTGACGCCAGTTCTCTCGGACGCGTATTTACCGAGTTATAAGCGAGTTAACTTCCGGCGAGTCACTTAGGTATCGCTGGAACGATAGATTGCTAAGTACCGCGCCGTGTCGGTTAGCCGGTTCGCGGTAAGAGTAAACTTTTTTCCTATCGTTCCTATATGATTTTAAACGTTATATTCGTGGTAAACTGTGCATACGAAACCGTGTGTCGTGAACGCCAGTTCTCTCGGACCCGTATTTACCGAGTTATAAGCGAGTTAACTTCCGGCGAGTCACTTAGGTATCGCTGGAACGATAGATTGCTAAGTACCGCGCCGTGTCGGTTAGCCGTTTCGCGGTAAGAGTAAACTTTTTTCCTATCGTTCCTAGATGATTTTAAACGTTATATTCGTGGTAAACTGTGCATACAAAACCGTGTGTCGTGACGCCAATTCTCTCGGACGCGTATTTACCGAGTTCTAAGCGAGTTAACTTCCGGCGAGTCACTTAGGTATCGCTGGAACGATAGATTGCTAAGTACCGCGCCGTGTCGGTTAGCCGGTTCGCGGTAAGAGTAAACTTTTTTCCTATCGTTCCTAGATGATTTTAAACGTTACATTCGTGGTAAACTGTGCATACGAAACCGTGTGTCGTGACGCCAGTTCTCTCGGACGCGTATTTACCGAGTTATAAGCGAGTTAACTTCCGGCGAGTCACTTAGGTATCGCTGGAACGATAGATTGCTAAGTACCGCGCCGTGTCGGTTAGCCGGTTCGCGGTAAGAGTAAACTTTTTTCCTATCGTTCTTAGATGATTTTAAACGTTATATTCGTGGTAAACTGTGCATACGAAACCGTGTGTCGTGACGTCAGTTCTCTCGGACGCGTATTTACCGAGTTATAAGCGAGTTAACTTCCGGCGAGTCACTTAGGTATCGCTGGAACGATAGATTACAAAGTACCGCGCCGTGTCGGTTAGCCGGTTCGCGGTAAGAGTAAACTTTTTTCCTATCGTTCCTAGATGATTTTAAACGTTACATTCGTGGTAAACTGTGCATACGAAACCGTGTGTCGTGACGCCAGTTCTCTCGGACGCGTATTTACCGAGTTATAAGCGAGTTAACTTCCGGCGAGTCACTTAGGAATCGCTGGAACGATAGATTGCTAAGTACCGCGCCGTGTCGGTTAGCCGGTTCGCGGTAAGAGTAAACTTTTTTCCTATCGTTCCTAGATGATTTTAAACGTTATATTCGTGGTAAACTGTGCATACGAAACCGTGTGTCGCGACGCCAGTTCTCTCGGACGCGTATTTACCGAGTTATAAGCGAGTTAACTTCCGGCGAGTCGCTTAGGTATCGCTGGAACGATAGATTGCTAAGTACCGCGCCGTGTCGGTTAGCCGGTTCGCGGTAAGAGTAAACTTTTTTCCTATCGTTCCTAGATGATTTTAAACGTTATATTCGTGGTAAACTGTGCATACGAAACACTGTGTCGTGTCGCCAATTCTCTCGGACGCGTATTTACCGAGTTATAAGCGAGTTAACTTTCGGCGAGTCACTTAGGTATCGCTGGAACGATAGATTGCTAAGTACCGCGCCGTGTCGCTTAGCCGGTTCGCGGTAAGAGTAAACTTTTTTCCTATCGTTCCTAGATGATTTTAAACGTTATATTCGTGGTAAACTGTGCATACGAAACCGTGTGTCGTGACGCCAGTTCTCTCGGACGCGTATTTACCGAGTTATAAGCGAGTTAACTTCCGGCGAGTCACTTAGGTATCGCTGGAACGATAGATTGCTAAGTACCGCGCCGTGTCGGTTAGCCGGTTCGCGGTAAGAGTAAACTTTTTTCCTATCGTTCCTAGATGATTTTAAACGTTACATTCGTGGTAAACTGTGCATACGAAACCGTGTGTCGCGACGCCAGTTCTCTCGGACTCGTATTTACCGAGTTATAAGCGAGTTAACTTCCGGCGAGTCACTTAGGTATCGCTGGAACGATTGATTGCTAAGTACCGCGCCGTGTCGGTTAGCCGGTTCGCGGTAAGAGTAAACTTTTTTCCTATCGTTCCTAGATGATTTTAAACGTTATATTCGTGGTAAACTGTGCATACGAAACCGTGCGTCGTGACGCCAGTTCTCTCGGACGCGTATTTACCGAGTTATAAGCGAGTTAACTTCCGGCGAGTCACTTAGGTATCGCTGGAACGATAGATTGCTAAGTACCGCGCCGTGTCGGTTAGCCGGTTCGCGGTAAGAGTAAACTTTTTTCCTATCGTTCCTAGATGATTTTAAACGTTATATTCGTGGTAAACTGTGCATACGAAACCGTGTGTCGTGACGCCAGTTCTCTCGGACGCGTATTTACCGAGTTATAAGCGAGTTAACTTCCGGCGAGTCACTTAGGTATCGCTGGAACGATAGATTGCTAAGTACCGCGCCGTGTCGGTTAGCCGGTTCGCGGTAAGAGTAAACTTTTTTCCTATCGTTCCTATATGATTTTAAACGTTATATTCGTGGTAAACTGTGCATACGAAACCGTGTGTCGTGACGCCAGTTCTCTCGGACCCGTATTTACCGAGTTATAAGCGAGTTAACTTCCGGCGAGTCACTTAGGTATCGCTGGAACGATAGATTGCTAAGTACCGCGCCGTGTCGGTTAGCCGTTTCGCGGTAAGAGTAAACTTTTTTCCTATCGTTCCTAGATGATTTTAAACGTTACATTCGTGGTAAACTGTGCATACGAAACCGTGTGTCGTGACGCCAGTTCTCTCGGACTCGTATTTACCGAGTTATAAGCGAGTTAACTTCCGGCGAGTCACTTAGGTATCGCTGGAACGATAGATTGCTAAGTACCGCGCCGTGTCGGTTAGCCGGTTCGCGGTAAGAGTAAACTTTTTTCCTATCGTTCCTAGATGATTTTAAACGTTATATTCGTGGTAAACTGTGCATACGAAACCGTGTGTCGTGACGCCAGTTCTCTCGGACGCGTATTTACCGAGTTATAAGCGAGTTAACTTCCGGCGAGTCACTTAGGTATCGCTGGAACGATAGATTGCTAAGTACCGCGCCGTGTCGGTTAGCCGGTTCGCGGTAAGAGTAAACTTTTTTCCTATCGTTCCTAGATGATTTTAAACGTTATATTCGTGGTAAACTGTGCATACGAAACCGTGTGTCGTGACGCCAGTTCTCTCGGACGCGTATTTACCGAGTTATAAGCGAGTTAACTTCCGGCGAGTCACTTAGGTATCGCTGGAACGATAGATTGCTAAGTACCGCGCCGTGTCGGTTAGCCGGTTCGCGGTAAGAGTAAACTTTTTTCCTATCGTTCCTATATGATTTTAAACGTTATATTCGTGGTAAACTGTGCATACGAAACCGTGTGTCGTGAACGCCAGTTCTCTCGGACCCGTATTTACCGAGTTATAAGCGAGTTAACTTCCGGCGAGTCACTTAGGTATCGCTGGAACGATAGATTGCTAAGTACCGCGCCGTGTCGGTTAGCCGTTTCGCGGTAAGAGTAAACTTTTTTCCTATCGTTCCTAGATGATTTTAAACGTTATATTCGTGGTAAACTGTGCATACAAAACCGTGTGTCGTGACGCCAATTCTCTCGGACGCGTATTTACCGAGTTATAAGCGAGTTAACTTCCGGCGAGTCACTTAGGTATCGCTGGAACGATAGATTGCTAAGTACCGCGCCGTGTCGGTTAGCCGGTTCGCGGTAAGAGTAAACTTTTTTCCTATCGTTCCTAGATGATTTTAAACGTTACATTCGTGGTAAACTGTGCATACGAAACCGTGTGTCGTGACGCCAGTTCTCTCGGACGCGTATTTACCGAGTTATAAGCGAGTTAACTTCCGGCGAGTCACTTAGGTATCGCTGGAACGATAGATTGCTAAGTACCGCGCCGTGTCGGTTAGCCGGTTCGCGGTAAGAGTAAACTTTTTTCCTATCGTTCTTAGATGATTTTAAACGTTATATTCGTGGTAAACTGTGCATACGAAACCGTGTGTCGTGACGTCAGTTCTCTCGGACGCGTATTTACCGAGTTATAAGCGAGTTAACTTCCGGCGAGTCACTTAGGTATCGCTGGAACGATAGATTACAAAGTACCGCGCCGTGTCGGTTAGCCGGTTCGCGGTAAGAGTAAACTTTTTTCCTATCGTTCCTAGATGATTTTAAACGTTACATTCGTGGTAAACTGTGCATACGAAACCGTGTGTCGTGACGCCAGTTCTCTCGGACGCGTATTTACCGAGTTATAAGCGAGTTAACTTCCGGCGAGTCACTTAGGAATCGCTGGAACGATAGATTGCTAAGTACCGCGCCGTGTCGGTTAGCCGGTTCGCGGTAAGAGTAAACTTTTTTCCTATCGTTCCTAGATGATTTTAAACGTTATATTCGTGGTAAACTGTGCATACGAAACCGTGTGTCGCGACGCCAGTTCTCTCGGACGCGTATTTACCGAGTTATAAGCGAGTTAACTTCCGGCGAGTCACTTAGGTATCGCTGGAACGATAGATTGCTAAGTACCGCGCCGTGTCGGTTAGCCGGTTCGCGGTAAGAGTAAACTTTTTTCCTATCGTTCCTAGATGATTTTAAACGTTATATTCGTGGTAAACTGTGCATACGAAACACTGTGTCGTGTCGCCAATTCTCTCGGACGCGTATTTACCGAGTTATAAGCGAGTTAACTTTCGGCGAGTCACTTAGGTATCGCTGGAACGATAGATTGCTAAGTACCGCGCCGTGTCGCTTAGCCGGTTCGCGGTAAGAGTAAACTTTTTTCCTATCGTTCCTAGATGATTTTAAACGTTATATTCGTGGTAAACTGTGCATACGAAACCGTGTGTCGTGACGCCAGTTCTCTCGGACGCGTATTTACCGAGTTATAAGCGAGTTAACTTCCGGCGAGTCACTTAGGTATCGCTGGAACGATAGATTGCTAAGTACCGCGCCGTGTCGGTTAGCCGGTTCGCGGTAAGAGTAAACTTTTTTCCTATCGTTCCTAGATGATTTTAAACGTTACATTCGTGGTAAACTGTGCATACGAAACCGTGTGTCGTGACGCCAGTTCTCTCGGACTCGTATTTACCGAGTTATAAGCGAGTTAACTTCCGGCGAGTCACTTAGGTATCGCTGGAACGATAGATTGCTAAGTACCGCGCCGTGTCGGTTAGCCGGTTCGCGGTAAGAGTAAACTTTTTTCCTATCGTTCCTAGATGATTTTAAACGTTATATTCGTGGTAAACTGTGCATACGAAACCGTGTGTCGTGACGCCAGTTCTCTCGGACGCGTATTTACCGAGTTATAAGCGAGTTAACTTCCGGCGAGTCACTTAGGTATCGCTGGAACGATTGATTGCTAAGTACCGCGCCGTGTCGGTTAGCCGGTTCGCGGTAAGAGTAAACTTTTTTCCTATCGTTCCTAGATGATTTTAAACGTTATATTCGTGGTAAACTGTGCATACGAAACCGTGCGTCGTGACGCCAGTTCTCTCGGACGCGTATTTACCGAGTTATAAGCGAGTTAACTTCCGGCGAGTCACTTAGGTATCGCTGGAACGATAGATTGCTAAGTACCGCGCCGTGTCGGTTAGCCGGTTCGCGGTAAGAGTAAACTTTTTTCCTATCGTTCCTAGATGATTTTAAACGTTATATTCGTGGTAAACTGTGCATACGAAAAAGTGTGTCGTGAAGCCAGTTCTTTCGGACGCGTATTTACCGAGTTATAAGCGAGTTAACTTTCGGCGAGTCACTTAGGTATCGCTGGAACGATAGATTGCTAAGTACCGCGCCGTGTCGCTTAGCCGGTTCGCGGTAAGAGTAAACTTTTTTCCTATCGTTCCTAGATGATTTTAAACGTTATATTCGTGGTAAACTGTGCATACGAAACCGTGTGTCGTGACGCCAATTCTCTCGGACGCGTATTTACCGAGTTATAAGCGAGTTAACTTCCGGCGAGTCACTTAGGTATCGCTGGAACGATAGATTGCTAAGTACCGCGCCGTGTCGCTTAGCCGGTTCGCGGTAAGAGTAAACTTTTTTCCTATCGTTCCTAGATGATTTTAAACGTTATATTCGTGGTAAACTGTGCATACGAAACCGTGTGTCGTGACGCCAATTCTCTCGGACGCGTATTTACCGAGTTATAAGCGAGTTAACTTCCGGCGAGTCACTTAGGTATCGCTGGAACGATAGATTGCTAAGTACCGCGCCGTGTCGGTTAGCCGGTTCGCGGTAAGAGTAAACTTTTTTCCTATCGTTCCTAGATGATTTTAAACGTTATATTCGTGGTAAACTGTGCATACGAAAAAGTGTGTCGTGACGCCAGTTCTCTCGGACGCGTATTTACCGAGTTATAAGCGAGTTAACTTTCGGCGAGTCACTTAGGTATCGCTGGAACGATAGATTGCTAAGTACCGCGCCGTGTCGCTTAGCCGGTTCGCGGTAAGAGTAAACTTTTTTCCTATCGTTCCTAGATGATTTTAAACGTTATATTCGTGGTAAACTGTGCATACGAAACCGTGTGTCGTGACGCCAGTTCTCTCGGACGCGTATTTACCGAGTTATAAGCGAGTTAACTTCCGGCGAGTCACTTAGGTATCGCTGGAACGATAGATTGCTAAGTACCGCGCCGTGTCGGTTAGCCGGTTCGCGGTAAGAGTAAACTTTTTTCCTATCGTTCCTAGATGATTTTAAACGTTACATTCGTGGTAAACTGTGCATACGAAACCGTGTGTCGTGACGCCAGTTCTCTCGGACGCGTATTTACCGAGTTATAAGCGAGTTAACTTCCGGCGAGTCGCTTAGGTATCGCTGGAACGATAGATTGCTAAGTACCGCACCGTGTCGGTTAGCCGGTTCGCGGTAAGAGTAAACTTTTTTCCTATCGTTCCTAGATGATTTTAAACGTTATATTCGTGGTAAACTGTGCATACGAAAAAGTGTGTCGTGACGCCAGTTCTCTCGGACGCGTATTTACCGAGTTATAAGCGAGTTAACTTTCGGCGAGTCACTTAGGTATCGCTGGAACGATAGATTGCTAAGTACCGCGCCGTGTCGCTTAGCCGGTTCGCGGTAAGAGTAAACTTTTTTCCTATCGTTCCTAGATGATTTTAAACGTTATATTCGTGGTAAACTGTGCATACGAAACCGTGTGTCGTGACGCCAGTTCTCTCGGACGCGTATTTACCGAGTTATAAGCGAGTTAACTTCCGGCGAGTCACTTAGGTATCGCTGGAACGATAGATTGCTAAGTACCGCGCCGTGTCGGTTATCCGGTTCGCGGTAAGAGTAAACTTTTTTCCTATCGTTCCTAGATGATTTTAAACGTTACATTCGTGGTAAACTGTGCATACGAAACCGTGTGTCGTGACGCCAGTTCTCTCGGACGCGTATTTACCGAGTTATAAGCGAGTTAACTTCCGGCGAGTCACTTAGGTATCGCTGGAACGATAGATTGCTAAGTACCGCGCCGTGTCGGTTAGCCGTTTCGCGGTAAGAGTAAACTTTTTTCCTATCGTTCCTAGATGATTTTAAACGTTATATTCGTGGTAAACTGTGCATACGAAACCGTGTGTCGTGACGCCAATTCTCTCGGACGCGTATTTACCGAGTTATAAGCGAGTTAACTTCCGGCGAGTCACTTAGGTATCGCTGGAACGATAGATTGCTAAGTACCGCGCCGTGTCGGTTAGCCGGTTCGCGGTAAGAGTAAACTTTTTTCCTATCGTTCCTAGATGATTTTAAACGTTATATTCGTGGTAAACTGTGCATACGAAAAAGTGTGTCGTGACGCCAGTTCTTTCGGACGCGTATTTACCGAGTTATAAGCGAGTTAACTTTCGGCGAGTCACTTAGGTATCGCTGGAACGATAGATTGCTAAGTACCGCGCCGTGTCGGTTAGCCGGTTCGCGGTAAGAGTAAACTTTTTTCCTATCGTTCCTAGATGATTTTAAACGTTATATTCGTGGTAAACTGTGCATACGAAACCGTGTGTCGTGACGCCAATTCTCTCGGACGCGTATTTACCGAGTTATAAGCGAGTTAACTTCCGGCGAGTCACTTAGGTATCGCTGGAACGATAGATTGCTAAGTACCGCGCCGTGTCGGTTAGCCGGTTCGCGGTAAGAGTAAACTTTTTTCCTATCGTTCCTAGATGATTTTAAACGTTATATTCGTGGTAAACTGTGCATACGAAAAAGTGTGTCGTGAAGCCAGTTCTTTCGGACGCGTATTTACCGAGTTATAAGCGAGTTAACTTCCGGCGAGTCACTTAGGTATCGCTGGAACGATAGATTGCTAAGTACCGCGCCGTGTCGGTTAGCCGGTTCGCGGTAAGAGTAAACTTTTTTCCTATCGTTCCTAGATGATTTTAAACGTTATATTCGTGGTAAACTGTGCATACGAAACCGTGTGTCGTGACGCCAGTTCTCTCGGACGCGTATTTACCGAGTTATAAGCGAGTTAACTTCCGGCGAGTCACTTAGGTATCGCTGGAACGATAGATTGCTAAGTACCGCGCCGTGTCGGTTAGCCGTTTCGCGGTAAGAGTAAACTTTTTTCCTATCGTTCCAAGATGATTTTAAACGTTATATTCGTGGTAAACTGTGCATACGAAACCGTGTGTCGTGACGCCAATTCTCTCGGACGCGTATTTACCGAGTTATAAGCGAGTTAACTTCCGGCGAGTCACTTAGGTATCGCTGGAACGATAGATTGCTAAGTACCGCGCCGTGTCGGTTAGCCGGTTCGCGGTAAGAGTAAACTTTTTTCCTATCGTTCCTAGATGATTTTAAACGTTATATTCGTGGTAAACTGTGCATACGAAACCGTGTGTCGTGACGCCAGTTCTCTCGGACGCGTATTTACCGAGTTATAAGCGAGTTAACTTCCGGCGAGTCACTTAGGTATCGCTGGAACGATAGATTGCTAAGTACCGCACCGTGTCGGTTAGCCGGTTCGCGGTAAGAGTAAACTTTTTTCCTATCGTTCCTAGATGATTTTAAACGTTATATTCGTGGTAAACTGTGCATACGAAAAAGTGTGTCGTGACGCCAGTTCTCTCGGACGCGTATTTACCGAGTTATAAGCGAGTTAACTTTCGGCGAGTCACTTAGGTATCGCTGGAACGATAGATTGCTAAGTACCGCGCCGTGTCGCTTAGCCGGTTCGCGGTAAGAGTAAACTTTTTTCCTATCGTTCCTAGATGATTTTAAACGTTATATTCGTGGTAAACTGTGCATACGAAACCGTGTGTCGTGACGCCAGTTCTCTCGGACGCGTATTTACCGAGTTATAAGCGAGTTAACTTCCGGCGAGTCACTTAGGTATCGCTGGAACGATAGATTGCTAAGTACCGCGCCGTGTCGGTTAGCCGGTTCGCGGTAAGAGTAAACTTTTTTCCTATCGTTCCTAGATGATTTTAAACGTTACATTCGTGGTAAACTGTGCATACGAAACCGTGTGTCGTGACGCCAGTTCTCTCGGACGCGTATTTACCGAGTTATAAGCGAGTTAACTTCCGGCGAGTCACTTAGGTATCGCTGGAACGATAGATTGCTAAGTACCGCGCCGTGTCGGTTAGCCGTTTCGCGGTAAGAGTAAACTTTTTTCCTATCGTTCCTAGATGATTTTAAACGTTATATTCGTGGTAAACTGTGCATACGAAACCGTGTGTCGTGACGCCAATTCTCTCGGACGCGTATTTACCGAGTTATAAGCGAGTTAACTTCCGGCGAGTCACTTAGGTATCGCTGGAACGATAGATTGCTAAGTACCGCGCCGTGTCGGTTAGCCGGTTCGCGGTAAGAGTAAACTTTTTTCCTATCGTTCCTAGATGATTTTAAACGTTATATTCGTGGTAAACTGTGCATACGAAAAAGTGTGTCGTGACGCCAGTTCTTTCGGACGCGTATTTACCGAGTTATAAGCGAGTTAACTTTCGGCGAGTCACTTAGGTATCGCTGGAACGATAGATTGCTAAGTACCGCGCCGTGTCGGTTAGCCGGTTCGCGGTAAGAGTAAACTTTTTTCCTATCGTTCCTAGATGATTTTAAACGTTATATTCGTGGTAAACTGTGCATACGAAACCGTGTGTCGTGACGCCAATTCTCTCGGACGCGTATTTACCGAGTTATAAGCGAGTTAACTTCCGGCGAGTCACTTAGGTATCGCTGGAACGATAGATTGCTAAGTACCGCGCCGTGTCGGTTAGCCGGTTCGCGGTAAGAGTAAACTTTTTTCCTATCGTTCCTAGATGATTTTAAACGTTATATTCGTGGTAAACTGTGCATACGAAAAAGTGTGTCGTGAAGCCAGTTCTTTCGGACGCGTATTTACCGAGTTATAAGCGAGTTAACTTCCGGCGAGTCACTTAGGTATCGCTGGAACGATAGATTGCTAAGTACCGCGCCGTGTCGGTTAGCCGGTTCGCGGTAAGAGTAAACTTTTTTCCTATCGTTCCTAGATGATTTTAAACGTTATATTCGTGGTAAACTGTGCATACGAAACCGTGTGTCGTGACGCCAGTTCTCTCGGACGCGTATTTACCGAGTTATAAGCGAGTTAACTTCCGGCGAGTCACTTAGGTATCGCTGGAACGATAGATTGCTAAGTACCGCGCCGTGTCGGTTAGCCGTTTCGCGGTAAGAGTAAACTTTTTTCCTATCGTTCCAAGATGATTTTAAACGTTATATTCGTGGTAAACTGTGCATACGAAACCGTGTGTCGTGACGCCAATTCTCTCGGACGCGTATTTACCGAGTTATAAGCGAGTTAACTTCCGGCGAGTCACTTAGGTATCGCTGGAACGATAGATTGCTAAGTACCGCGCCGTGTCGGTTAGCCGTTTCGCGGTAAGAGTAAACTTTTTTCATATCGTTCCTATATGATTTTAAACGTTATATTCGTGGTAAACTGTGCATACGAAACCGTGTGTCGTGACGCCAGTTCTCTCGGACGCGTATTTACCGAGTTATAAGCGAGTTAACTTCCGGCGAGTCACTTAGGTATCGCTGGAACGATAGATTGCTAAGTACCGCGCCGTGTCGGTTAGCCGTTTCGCGGTAAGAGTAAACTTTTTTCATATCGTTCCTATATGATTTTAAACGTTATATTCGTGGTAAACTGTGCATACGAAACCGTGTGTCGTGACGCCAGTTCTCTCGGACGCGTATTTACCGAGTTATAAGCGAGTTAACTTCCGGCGAGTCACTTAGGTATCGCTGGAACGATAGATTGCTAAGTACCGCGCCGTGTCGGTTAGCCGTTTCGCGGTAAGAGTAAACTTTTTTCCTATCGTTCCTAGATGATTTTAAACGTTATATTCGTGGTAAACTGTGCATACGAAACCGTGTGTCGTGACGCCAATTCTCTCGGACGCGTATTTACCGAGTTATAAGCGAGTTAACTTCCGGCGAGTCACTTAGGTATCGCTGGAACGATAGATTGCTAAGTACCGCGCCGTGTCGGTTAGCCGGTTCGCGGTAAGAGTAAACTTTTTTCCTATCGTTCCTAGATGATTTTAAACGTTATATTCGTGGTAAACTGTGCATACGAAAAAGTGTGTCGTGACGCCAGTTCTTTCGGACGCGTATTTACCGAGTTATAAGCGAGTTAACTTTAGGCGAGTCACTTAGGTATCGCTGGAACGATAGATTGCTAAGTACCGCGCCGTGTCGGTTAGCCGGTTCGCGGTAAGAGTAAACTTTTTTCCTATCGTTCCTAGATGATTTTAAACGTTATATTCGTGGTAAACTGTGCATACGAAACCGTGTGTCGTGACGCCAATTCTCTCGGACGCGTATTTACCGAGTTATAAGCGAGTTAACTTCCGGCGAGTCACTTAGGTATCGCTGGAACGATAGATTGCTAAGTACCGCGCCGTGTCGGTTAGCCGGTTCGCGGTAAGAGTAAACTTTTTTCCTATCGTTCCTAGATGATTTTAAACGTTATATTCGTGGTAAACTGTGCATACGAAAAAGTGTGTCGTGAAGCCAGTTCTTTCGGACGCGTATTTACCGAGTTATAAGCGAGTTAACTTTCGGCGAGTCACTTAGGTATCGCTGGAACGATAGATTGCTAAGTACCGCGCCGTGTCGCTTAGCCGGTTCGCGGTAAGAGTAAACTTTTTTCCTATCGTTCCTAGATGATTTTAAACGTTATATTCGTGGTAAACTGTGCATACGAAACCGTGTGTCGTGACGCCAATTCTCTCGGACGCGTATTTACCGAGTTATAAGCGAGTTAACTTCCGGCGAGTCACTTAGGTATCGCTGGAACGATAGATTGCTAAGTACCGCGCCGTGTCGGTTAGCCGGTTCGCGGTAAGAGTAAACTTTTTTCCTATCGTTCCTAGATGATTTTAAACGTTATATTCGTGGTAAACTGTGCATACGAAAAAGTGTGTCGTGACGCCAGTTCTCTCGGACGCGTATTTACCGAGTTATAAGCGAGTTAACTTTCGGCGAGTCACTTAGGTATCGCTGGAACGATAGATTGCTAAGTACCGCGCCGTGTCGCTTAGCCGGTTCGCGGTAAGAGTAAACTTTTTTCCTATCGTTCCTAGATGATTTTAAACGTTATATTCGTGGTAAACTGTGCATACGAAACCGTGTGTCGTGACGCCAGTTCTCTCGGACGCGTATTTACCGAGTTATAAGCGAGTTAACTTCCGGCGAGTCACTTAGGTATCGCTGGAACGATAGATTGCTAAGTACCGCGCCGTGTCGGTTAGCCGGTTCGCGGTAAGAGTAAACTTTTTTTCCTATCGTTCCTAGATGATTTTAAACGTTACATTCGTGGTAAACTGTGCATACGAAACCGTGTGTCGTGACGCCAGTTCTCTCGGACGCGTATTTACCGAGTTATAAGCGAGTTAACTTCCGGCGAGTCGCTTAGGTATCGCTGGAACGATAGATTGCTAAGTACCGCGCCGTGTCGGTTAGCCGGTTCGCGGTAAGAGTAAACTTTTTTCCTATCGTTCCTAGATGATTTTAAACGTTATATTCGTGGTAAACTGTGCATACGAAACCGTGTGTCGTGACGCCAGTTCTCTCGGACGCGTATTTACCGAGTTATAAGCGAGTTAACTTCCGGCGAGTCACTTAGGTATCGCTGGAACGATAGATTGCTAAGTACCGCACCGTGTCGGTTAGCCGGTTCGCGGTAAGAGTAAACTTTTTTCCTATCGTTCCTAGATGATTTTAAACGTTATATTCGTGGTAAACTGTGCATACGAAACCGTGTGTCGTGACGCCAGTTCTCTCGGACGCGTATTTACCGAGTTATAAGCGAGTTAACTTCCGGCGAGTCACTTAGGTATCGCTGGAACGATAGATTGCTAAGTACCGCGCCGTGTCGGTTAGCCGGTTCGCGGTAAGAGTAAACTTTTTTCCTATCGTTCCTAGATGATTTTAAACGTTATATTCGTGGTAAACTGTGCATACGAAACCGTGTGTCGTGACGCCAATTCTCTCGGACGCGTATTTACCGAGTTATAAGCGAGTTAACTTCCGGCGAGTCACTTAGGTATCGCTGGAACGATAGATTGCTAAGTACCGCGCCGTGTCGGTTAGCCGTTTCGCGGTAAGAGTAAACTTTTTTCCTATCGTTCCTAGATGATTTTAAACGTTATATTCGTGGTAAACTGTGCATACGAAACCGTGTGTCGTGACGCCAATTCTCTCGGACGCGTATTTACCGAGTTATAAGCGAGTTAACTTCCGGCGAGTCACTTAGGTATCGCTGGAACGATAGATTGCTAAGTACCGCGCCGTGTCGGTTAGCCGGTTCGCGGTAAGAGTAAACTTTTTTCCTATCGTTCCTAGATGATTTTAAACGTTATATTCGTGGTAAACTGTGCATACGAAAAAGTGTGTCGTGACGCCAGTTCTTTCGGACGCGTATTTACCGAGTTATAAGCGAGTTAACTTTCGGCGAGTCACTTAGGTATCGCTGGAACGATAGATTGCTAAGTACCGCGCCGTGTCGGTTAGCCGGTTCGCGGTAAGAGTAAACTTTTTTCCTATCGTTCCTAGATGATTTTAAACGTTATATTCGTGGTAAACTGTGCATACGAAACCGTGTGTCGTGACGCCAATTCTCTCGGACGCGTATTTACCGAGTTATAAGCGAGTTAACTTCCGGCGAGTCACTTAGGTATCGTTGGAACGATAGATTGCTAAGTACCGCGCCGTGTCGGTTAGCCGGTTCGCGGTAAGAGTAAACTTTTTTCCTATCGTTCCTAGATGATTTTAAACGTTATATTCGTGGTAAACTGTGCATACGAAAAAGTGTGTCGTGAAGCCAGTTCTTTCGGACGCGTATTTACCGAGTTATAAGCGAGTTAACTTCCGGCGAGTCACTTAGGTATCGCTGGAACGATAGATTGCTAAGTACCGCGCCGTGTCGGTTAGCCGGTTCGCGGTAAGAGTAAACTTTTTTCCTATCGTTCCTAGATGATTTTAAACGTTATATTCGTGGTAAACTGTGCATACGAAACCGTGTGTCGTGACGCCAGTTCTCTCGGACGCGTATTTACCGAGTTATAAGCGAGTTAACTTCCGGCGAGTCACTTAGGTATCGCTGGAACGATAGATTGCTAAGTACCGCGCCGTGTCGGTTAGCCGTTTCGCGGTAAGAGTAAACTTTTTTCCTATCGTTCCAAGATGATTTTAAACGTTATATTCGTGGTAAACTGTGCATACGAAACCGTGTGTCGTGACGCCAATTCTCTCGGACGCGTATTTACCGAGTTATAAGCGAGTTAACTTCCGGCGAGTCACTTAGGTATCGCTGGAACGATAGATTGCTAAGTACCGCGCCGTGTCGGTTAGCCGTTTCGCGGTAAGAGTAAACTTTTTTCATATCGTTCCTATATGATTTTAAACGTTATATTCGTGGTAAACTGTGCATACGAAACCGTGTGTCGTGACGCCAGTTCTCTCGGACGCGTATTTACCGAGTTATAAGCGAGTTAACTTCCGGCGAGTCACTTAGGTATCGCTGGAACGATAGATTGCTAAGTACCGCGCCGTGTCGGTTAGCCGTTTCGCGGTAAGAGTAAACTTTTTTCCTATCGTTCCTAGATGATTTTAAACGTTATATTCGTGGTAAACTGTGCATACGAAACCGTGTGTCGTGACGCCAATTCTCTCGGACGCGTATTTACCGAGTTATAAGCGAGTTAACTTCCGGCGAGTCACTTAGGTATCGCTGGAACGATAGATTGCTAAGTACCGCGCCGTGTCGGTTAGCCGGTTCGCGGTAAGAGTAAACTTTTTTCCTATCGTTCCTAGATGATTTTAAACGTTATATTCGTGGTAAACTGTGCATACGAAAAAGTGTGTCGTGACGCCAGTTCTTTCGGACGCGTATTTACCGAGTTATAAGCGAGTTAACTTTCGGCGAGTCACTTAGGTATCGCTGGAACGATAGATTGCTAAGTACCGCGCCGTGTCGGTTAGCCGGTTCGCGGTAAGAGTAAACTTTTTTCCTATCGTTCCTAGATGATTTTAAACGTTATATTCGTGGTAAACTGTGCATACGAAACCGTGTGTCGTGACGCCAATTCTCTCGGACGCGTATTTACCGAGTTATAAGCGAGTTAACTTCCGGCGAGTCACTTAGGTATCGCTGGAACGATAGATTGCTAAGTACCGCGCCGTGTCGGTTAGCCGGTTCGCGGTAAGAGTAAACTTTTTTCCTATCGTTCCTAGATGATTTTAAACGTTATATTCGTGGTAAACTGTGCATACGAAAAAGTGTGTCGTGAAGCCAGTTCTTTCGGACGCGTATTTACCGAGTTATAAGCGAGTTAACTTTCGGCGAGTCACTTAGGTATCGCTGGAACGATAGATTGCTAAGTACCGCGCCGTGTCGCTTAGCCGGTTCGCGGTAAGAGTAAACTTTTTTCCTATCGTTCCTAGATGATTTTAAACGTTATATTCGTGGTAAACTGTGCATACGAAACCGTGTGTCGTGACGCCAATTCTCTCGGACGCGTATTTACCGAGTTATAAGCGAGTTAACTTCCGGCGAGTCACTTAGGTATCGCTGGAACGATAGATTGCTAAGTACCGCGCCGTGTCGGTTAGCCGGTTCGCGGTAAGAGTAAACTTTTTTCCTATCGTTCCTAGATGATTTTAAACGTTATATTCGTGGTAAACTGTGCATACGAAAAAGTGTGTCGTGACGCCAGTTCTCTCGGACGCGTATTTACCGAGTTATAAGCGAGTTAACTTTCGGCGAGTCACTTAGGTATCGCTGGAACGATAGATTGCTAAGTACCGCGCCGTGTCGCTTAGCCGGTTCGCGGTAAGAGTAAACTTTTTTCCTATCGTTCCTAGATGATTTTAAACGTTATATTCGTGGTAAACTGTGCATACGAAACCGTGTGTCGTGACGCCAGTTCTCTCGGACGCGTATTTACCGAGTTATAAGCGAGTTAACTTCCGGCGAGTCACTTAGGTATCGCTGGAACGATAGATTGCTAAGTACCGCGCCGTGTCGGTTAGCCGGTTCGCGGTAAGAGTAAACTTTTTTCCTATCGTTCCTAGATGATTTTAAACGTTACATTCGTGGTAAACTGTGCATACGAAACCGTGTGTCGTGACGCCAGTTCTCTCGGACGCGTATTTACCGAGTTATAAGCGAGTTAACTTCCGGCGAGTCGCTTAGGTATCGCTGGAACGATAGATTGCTAAGTACCGCGCCGTGTCGGTTAGCCGGTTCGCGGTAAGAGTAAACTTTTTTCCTATCGTTCCTAGATGATTTTAAACGTTATATTCGTGGTAAACTGTGCATACGAAACCGTGTGTCGTGACGCCAGTTCTCTCGGACGCGTATTTACCGAGTTATAAGCGAGTTAACTTCCGGCGAGTCACTTAGGTATCGCTGGAACGATAGATTGCTAAGTACCGCACCGTGTCGGTTAGCCGGTTCGCGGTAAGAGTAAACTTTTTTCCTATCGTTCCTAGATGATTTTAAACGTTATATTCGTGGTAAACTGTGCATACGAAACCGTGTGTCGTGACGCCAGTTCTCTCGGACGCGTATTTACCGAGTTATAAGCGAGTTAACTTCCGGCGAGTCACTTAGGTATCGCTGGAACGATAGATTGCTAAGTACCGCGCCGTGTCGGTTAGCCGGTTCGCGGTAAGAGTAAACTTTTTTCCTATCGTTCCTAGATGATTTTAAACGTTATATTCGTGGTAAACTGTGCATACGAAACCGTGTGTCGTGACGCCAATTCTCTCGGACGCGTATTTACCGAGTTATAAGCGAGTTAACTTCCGGCGAGTCACTTAGGTATCGCTGGAACAATAGATTGCTAAGTACCGCGCCGTGTCGGTTAGCCGGTTCGCGGTAAGAGTAAACTTTTTTCCTATCGTTCCTAGATGATTTTAAACGTTATATTCGTGGTAAACTGTGCATACGAAAAAGTGTGTCGTGAAGCCAGTTCTTTCGGACGCGTATTTACCGAGTTATAAGCGAGTTAACTTTCGGCGAGTCACTTAGGTATCGCTGGAACGATAGATTGCTAAGTACCGCGCCGTGTCGCTTAGCCGGTTCGCGGTAAGAGTAAACTTTTTTCCTATCGTTCCTAGATGATTTTAAACGTTATATTCGTGGTAAACTGTGCATACGAAACCGTGTGTCGTGACGCCAGTTCTCTCGGACGCGTATTTACCGAGTTATAAGCGAGTTAACTTCCGGCGAGTCACTTAGGTATCGCTGGAACGATAGATTGCTAAGTACCGCGCCGTGTCGGTTAGCCGGTTCGCGGTAAGAGTAAACTTTTTTCCTATCGTTCTTAGATGATTTTAAACGTTATATTCGTGGTAAACTGTGCATCCGAAACCGTGTGTCGTGACTCCAGTTCTCTCGGACGCGTATTTACCGAGTTATAAGCGAGTTAACTTCCGGCGAGTCACTTAGGTATCGCTGGAACGATAGATTGCTAAGTACCGCGCCGTGTCGGTTAGCCTGTTCGCGGTAAGAGTAAACTTTTTTCCTATCGTTCCTAGATGATTTTAAACGTTATATTCGTGGTAAACTGTGCATACGAAACCGTGTGTCGTGACGCCAGTTCTCTCGGACGCGTATTTACCGAGTTATAAGCGAGTTAACTTCCGGCGAGTCACTTAGGTATCGCTGGAACGATAGATTGCTAAGTACCGCGCCGTGTCGGTTAGCCGGTTCGCGGTAAGAGTAAACTTTTTTCCTATCGTTCCTAGATGATTTTAAACGTTACATTCGTGGTAAACTGTGCATACGAAACCGTGTGTCGTGACGCCAGTTCTCTCGGACGCGTATTTACCGAGTTATAAGCGAGTTAACTTCCGGCGAGTCACTTAGGTATCGCTGGAACGATAGATTGCTAAGTACCGCGCCGTGTCGGTTAGCCGGTTCGCGGTAAGAGTAAACTTTTTTCCTATCGTTCCTAGATGATTTTAAACGTTATATTCGTGGTAAACTGTGCATACGAAACCGTGTGTCGTGACGCCAGTTCTCTCGGACGCGTATTTACCGAGTTATAAGCGAGTTAACTTCCGGCGAGTCACTTAGGTATCGCTGGAACGATAGATTGCTAAGTACCGCGCCGTGTCGGTTAGCCGGTTCGCGGTAAGAGTAAACTTTTTTCCTATCGTTCCTAGATGATTTTAAACGTTATATTCGTGGTAAACTGTGCATACGAAACCGTGTGTCGTGACGCCAGTTCTCTCGGACGCGTATTTACCGAGTTATAAGCGAGTTAACTTCCGGCGAGTCACTTAGGTATCGCTGGAACGATAGATTGCTAAGTACCGCGCCGTGTCGGTTAGCCGTTTCGCGGTAAGAGTAAACTTTTTTCATATCGTTCCTATATGATTTTAAACGTTATATTCGTGGTAAACTGTGCATACGAAACCGTGTGTCGTGACGCCAGTTCTCTCGGACGCGTATTTACCGAGTTATAAGCGAGTTAACTTCCGGCGAGTCACTTAGGTATCGCTGGAACGATAGATTGCTAAGTACCGCGCCGTGTCGCTTAGCCGGTTCGCCCGTCGCACCGGTAAGAGTAAACTTTTTTCCTATCGTTCCTAGATGATTTTAAACGTTATATTCGTGGTAAACTGAGCATACGAAACCGTGTGTCGTGACGCCAGTTCTCTCGGACGCGTATTTACCGAGTTATAAGCGAGTTAACTTCCGGCGAGTCACTTAGGTATCGCTGGAACGATAGATTGCTAAGTACCGCGCCGTGTCGCTTAGCCGGTTCGCCCGTCGCACCGGTAAGAGTAATCTTTTTTCCTATCGTTCCTAGATGATTTTAAACGTTATATTCGTGGTAAACTGTGCATACGAAACCGTGTGTCGTGACGCCAGTTCTCTCGGACGCGTATTTACCGAGTTATAAGCGAGTTAACTTCCGGCGAGTCACTTAGGTATCGCTGGAACGATAGATTGCTAAGTACCGCGCCGTGTCGCTTAGCCGGTTCGCCCGTCGCACCGGTAAGAGTAAACTTTTTTCCTATCGTTCCTAGATGATTTTAAACGTTATATTCGTGGTAAACTGTGCATACGAAACCGTGTGTCGTGACGCCAGTTCTCTCGGACGCGTATTTACCGAGTTATAAGCGAGTTAACTTCCGGCGAGTCACTAAGGTATCGCTGGAACGATAGATTGCTAAGTACCGCGCCTTGTCGCTTAGACGGTTCGCCCGTCGCACCGGTAAGAGTAAACTTTTTTCCTATCGTTCCTAGATGATTTTAAACGTTATATGCGTGGTAAACTGTACATACGAAACCGTGTGTCGTGACGCCAGTTCTCTCGGACGCGTATTTACCGAGTTATAAGCGAGTTAACTTCCGGAGAGTCACTTAGGTATCGCTGGAACGATAGATTGCTAAGTACCGCGCCGTGTCGCTTAGCCGGTTCGCCCGTCGCACCGGTAAGAGTAAACTTTTTTCCTATCGTTCCTAGATGATTTTAAACGTTATATTCGTGGCAAACTGTGCCTACGAAACCGTGTGTCGTGACGCCAGTTCTCTCGGACGCGTATTTACCGAGTTATAAGCGAGTTAACTTCCGGCGAGTCACTTAGGTATCGCTGGAACGATAGATTGCTAAGTACCGCGCCGGGTCGCTTAGCCGGTTCGCCCGTCGCACCGGTAAGAGTAAACTTTTTTCCTATCGTTCCTAGATGATTTTAAACGTTATATTCGTGGTAAACTGTGCCTACGAAACCGTGTGTCGTGACGTCAGTTCTCTCGGACGCGTATTTACCGAGTTATAAGCGAGTTAACTTCCGGCGAGTCACTTAGGTATCGCTGGAACGATAGATTGCTAAGTACCGCACCGTGTCGCTTAGCTGGTTCGCGGTAAGAGTAAACTTTTTTCCTATCGTTCCTAGATGATTTTAAACGTTATATTCGTGGTAAACTGAGCATACGAAACCGTGTGTCGTGACGCCAGTTCTCTCGGACGCGTATTTACCGAGTTATAAGCGAGTTAACTTCCGGCGAGTCACTTAGGTATCGCTGGAACGATAGATTGCTAAGTACCGCGCCGTGTCGCATAGCCGGTTCGCGGTAAGAGTAAACTTTTTTCATATCGTTCCTATATGATTTTAAACGTTATATTCGTGGTAAACTGTGCATACGAAACCGTGTGTCGTGACGCCAGTTCTCTCGGACGCGTATTTACCGAGTTATAAGCGAGTTAACTTCCGGCGAGTCACTTAGGTATCGCTGGAACGATAGATTGCTAAGTACCGCGCCGTGTCGGTTAGCCGTTTCGCGGTAAGAGTAAACTTTTTTCCTATCGTTCCTAGATGATTTTAAACGTTATATTCGTGGTAAACTGTGCATACGAAACCGTGTGTCGTGACGCCAATTCTCTCGGACGCGTATTTACCGAGTTATAAGCGAGTTAACTTCCGGCGAGTCACTTAGGTATCGCTGGAACGATAGATTGCTAAGTACCGCGCCGTGTCGCTTAGCCGGTTCGCCCGTCGCACCGGTAAGAGTAAACTTTTTTCCTATCGTTCCTAGATGATTTTAAACGTTATATTCGTGGTAAACTGAGCATACGAAACCGTGTGTCGTGACGCCAGTTCTCTCGGACGCGTATTTACCGAGTTATAAGCGAGTTAACTTCCGGCGAGTCACTTAGGTATCGCTGGAACGATAGATTGCTAAGTACCGCGCCGTGTCGCTTAGCCGGTTCGCCCGTCGCACCGGTAAGAGTAAACTTTTTTCCTATCGTTCCTAGATGATTTTAAACGTTATATGCGTGGTAAACTGTACATACGAAACCGTGTGTCGTGACGCCAGTTCTCTCGGACGCGTATTTACCGAGTTATAAGCGAGTTAACTTCCGGCGAGTCACTTAGGTATCGCTGGAACGATAGATTGCTAAGTACCGCGCCGTGTCGGTTAGCCGTTTCGCGGTAAGAGTAAACTTTTTTCATATCGTTCCTATATGATTTTAAACGTTATATTCGTGGTAAACTGTGCATACGAAACCGTGTGTCGTGACGCCAGTTCTCTCGGACGCGTATTTACCGAGTTATAAGCGAGTTAACTTCCGGCGAGTCACTTAGGTATCGCTGGAACGATAGATTGCTAAGTACCGCGCCGTGTCGGTTAGCCGTTTCGCGGTAAGAGTAAACTTTTTTCCTATCGTTCCTAGATGATTTTAAACGTTATATTCGTGGTAAACTGTGCATACGAAACCGTGTGTCGTGACGCCAATTCTCTCGGACGCGTATTTACCGAGTTATAAGCGAGTTAACTTCCGGCGAGTCACTTAGGTATCGCTGGAACGATAGATTGCTAAGTACCGCGCCGTGTCGCTTAGCCGGTTCGCCCGTCGCACCGGTAAGAGTAAACTTTTTTCCTATCGTTCCTAGATGATTTTAAACGTTATATTCGTGGTAAACTGAGCATACGAAACCGTGTGTCGTGACGCCAGTTCTCTCGGACGCGTATTTACCGAGTTATAAGCGAGTTAACTTCCGGCGAGTCACTTAGGTATCGCTGGAACGATAGATTGCTAAGTACCGCGCCGTGTCGCTTAGCCGGTTCGCCCGTCGCACCGGTAAGAGTAATCTTTTTTCCTATCGTTCCTAGATGATTTTAAACGTTATATTCGTGGTAAACTGTGCATACGAAACCGTGTGTCGTGACGCCAGTTCTCTCGGACGCGTATTTACCGAGTTATAAGCGAGTTAACTTCCGGCGAGTCACTTAGGTATCGCTGGAACGATACATTGCTAAGTACCGCGATGTGTCGCTTAGCCGGTTCGCCCGTCGCACCGGTAAGAGTAAACTTTTTTCCTATCGTTCCTAGATGATTTTAAACGTTATATTCGTGGTAAACTGAGCATACGAAACCGTGTGTCGTGACGCCAGTTCTCTCGGACGCGTATTTACCGAGTTATAAGCGAGTTAACTTCCGGCGAGTCACTTAGGTATCGCTGGAACGATAGATTGCTAAGTACCGCGCCGTGTCGGTTAGCCGGTTCGCGGTAAGAGTAAACTTTTTTCCTATCGTTCTTAGATGATTTTAAACGTTATATTCGTGGTAAACTGTGCATACGAAACCGTGTGTCGTGACGTCAGTTCTCTCGGACGCGTATTTACCGAGTTATAAGCGAGTTAACTTCCGGCGAGTCACTTAGGTATCGCTGGAACGATAGATTACAAAGTACCGCGCCGTGTCGGTTAGCCGGTTCGCGGTAAGAGTAAACTTTTTTCCTATCGTTCCTAGATGATTTTAAACGTTACATTCGTGGTAAACTGTGCATACGAAACCGTGTGTCGTGACGCCAGTTCTCTCGGACGCGTATTTACCGAGTTATAAGCGAGTTAACTTCCGGCGAGTCACTTAGGAATCGCTGGAACGATAGATTGCTAAGTACCGCGCCGTGTCGGTTAGCCGGTTCGCGGTAAGAGTAAACTTTTTTCCTATCGTTCCTAGATGATTTTAAACGTTATATTCGTGGTAAACTGTGCATACGAAACCGTGTGTCGCGACGCCAGTTCTCTCGGACGCGTATTTACCGAGTTATAAGCGAGTTAACTTCCGGCGAGTCACTTAGGTATCGCTGGAACGATAGATTGCTAAGTACCGCGCCGTGTCGGTTAGCCGGTTCGCGGTAAGAGTAAACTTTTTTCCTATCGTTCCTAGATGATTTTAAACGTTATATTCGTGGTAAACTGTGCATACGAAACACTGTGTCGTGTCGCCAATTCTCTCGGACGCGTATTTACCGAGTTATAAGCGAGTTAACTTTCGGCGAGTCACTTAGGTATCGCTGGAACGATAGATTGCTAAGTACCGCGCCGTGTCGCTTAGCCGGTTCGCGGTAAGAGTAAACTTTTTTCCTATCGTTCCTAGATGATTTTAAACGTTATATTCGTGGTAAACTGTGCATACGAAACCGTGTGTCGTGACGCCAGTTCTCTCGGACGCGTATTTACCGAGTTATAAGCGAGTTAACTTCCGGCGAGTCACTTAGGTATCGCTGGAACGATAGATTGCTAAGTACCGCGCCGTGTCGGTTAGCCGGTTCGCGGTAAGAGTAAACTTTTTTCCTATCGTTCCTAGATGATTTTAAACATTACATTCGTGGTAAACTGTGCATACGAAACCGTGTGTCGTGACGCCAGTTCTCTCGGACTCGTATTTACCGAGTTATAAGCGAGTTAACTTCCGGCGAGTCACTTAGGTATCGCTGGAACGATAGATTGCTAAGTACCGCGCCGTGTCGGTTAGCCGGTTCGCGGTAAGAGTAAACTTTTTTCCTATCGTTCCTAGATGATTTTAAACGTTATATTCGTGGTAAACTGTGCATACGAAACCGTGTGTCGTGACGCCAGTTCTCTCGGACGCGTATTTACCGAGTTATAAGCGAGTTAACTTCCGGCGAGTCACTTAGGTATCGCTGGAACGATTGATTGCTAAGTACCGCGCCGTGTCGGTTAGCCGGTTCGCGGTAAGAGTAAACTTTTTTCCTATCGTTCCTAGATGATTTTAAACGTTATATTCGTGGTAAACTGTGCATACGAAACCGTGTGTCGTGACGCCAGTTCTCTCGGACGCGTATTTACCGAGTTATAAGCGAGTTAACTTCCGGCGAGTCACTTAGGTATCGCTGGAACGATAGATTGCTAAGTACCGCGCCGTGTCGGTTAGCCGGTTCGCGGTAAGAGTAAACTTTTTTCCTATCGTTCCTAGATGATTTTAAACGTTATATTCGTGGTAAACTGTGCATACGAAACCGTGTGTCGTGACGCCAGTTCTCTCGGACCCGTATTTACCGAGTTATAAGCGAGTTAACTTCCGGCGAGTCACTTAGGTATCGCTGGAACGATAGATTGCTAAGTACCGCGCCGTGTCGGTTAGCCGGTTCGCGGTAAGAGTAAACTTTTTTCCTATCGTTCCTAGATGATTTTAAACGTTATATTCGTGGTAAACTGTGCATACGAAACACTGTGTCGTGACGCCAATTCTCTCGGACGCGTATTTACCGAGTTATAAGCGAGTTAACTTTCGGCGAGTCACTTAGGTATCGCTGGAACGATAGATTGCTAAGTACCGCGCCGTGTCGCTTAGTCGGTTCGCGGTAAGAGTAAACTTTTTTCCTATCGTTCCTAGATGATTTTAAACGTTATATTCGTGGTAAACTGTGCATACGAAACCGTGTGTCGTGACGCCAGTTCTCTCGGACGCGTATTTACCGAGTTATAAGCGAGTTAACTTCCGGCGAGTCGCTTAGGTATCGCTGGAACGATAGATTGCTAAGTACCGCGCCGTGTCGGTTAGCCGGTTCGCGGTAAGAGTAAACTTTTTTCCTATCGTTCCTAGATGATTTTAAACGTTACATTCGTGGTAAACTGTGCATACGAAACCGTGTGTCGTGACGCCAGTTCTCTCGGACTCGTATTTACCGAGTTATAAGCGAGTTAACTTCCGGCGAGTCGCTTAGGTATCGCTGGAACGATTGATTGCTAAGTACCGCGCCGTGTCGGTTAGCCGGTTCGCGGTAAGAGTAAACTTTTTTCCTATCGTTCCTAGATGATTTTAAACGTTATATTCGTGGTAAACTGTGCATACGAAACCGTGCGTCGTGACGCCAGTTCTCTCGGACGCGTATTTACCGAGTTATAAGCGAGTTAACTTCCGGCGAGTCACTTAGGTATCGCTGGAACGATAGATTGCTAAGTACCGCGCCGTGTCGGTTAGCCGGTTCGCGGTAAGAGTAAACTTTTTTCCTATCGTTCCTAGATGATTTTAAACGTTATATTCGTGGTAAACTGTGCATACGAAACCGTGTGTCGTGACGCCAGTTCTCTCGGACGCGTATTTACCGAGTTATAAGCGAGTTAACTTCCGGCGAGTCACTTAGGTATCGCTGGAACGATAGATTGCTAAGTACCGCGCCGTGTCGGTTAGCCGGTTCGCGGTAAGAGTAAACTTTTTTCCTATCGTTCCTATATTATTTTAAACGTTATATTCGTGGTAAACTGTGCATACGAAACCGTGTGTCGTGACGCCAGTTCTCTCGGACCCGTATTTACCGAGTTATAAGCGAGTTAACTTCCGGCGAGTCACTTAGGTATCGCTGGAACGATAGATTGCTAAGTACCGCGCCGTGTCGGTTAGCCGTTTCGCGGTAAGAGTAAACTTTTTTCCTATCGTTCCTAGATGATTTTAAACGTTACATTCGTGGTAAACTGTGCATACGAAACCGTGTGTCGTGACGCCAGTTCTCTCGGACTCGTATTTACCGAGTTATAAGCGAGTTAACTTCCGGCGAGTCACTTAGGTATCGCTGGAACGATAGATTGCTAAGTACCGCGCCGTGTCGGTTAGCCGGTTCGCGGTAAGAGTAAACTTTTTTCCTATCGTTCCTAGATGATTTTAAACGTTATATTCGTGGTAAACTGTGCATACGAAACCGTGTGTCGTGACGCCAGTTCTCTCGGACGCGTATTTACCGAGTTATAAGCGAGTTAACTTCCGGCGAGTCACTTAGGTATCGCTGGAACGATAGATTGCTAAGTACCGCGCCGTGTCGGTTAGCCGGTTCGCGGTAAGAGTAAACTTTTTTCCTATCGTTCCTAGATGATTTTAAACGTTATATTCGTGGTAAACTGTGCATACGAAACCGTGTGTCGTGACGCCAGTTCTCTCGGACGCGTATTTACCGAGTTATAAGCGAGTTAACTTCCGGCGAGTCGCTTAGGTATCGCTGGAACGATAGATTGCTAAGTACCGCGCCGTGTCGGTTAGCCGGTTCGCGGTAAGAGTAAACTTTTTTCCTATCGTTCCTATATGATTTTAAACGTTATATTCGTGGTAAACTGTGCATACGAAACCGTGTGTCGTGAACGCCAGTTCTCTCGGACCCGTATTTACCGAGTTATAAGCGAGTTAACTTCCGGCGAGTCACTTAGGTATCGCTGGAACGATAGATTGCTAAGTACCGCGCCGTGTCGGTTAGCCGTTTCGCGGTAAGAGTAAACTTTTTTCCTATCGTTCCTAGATGATTTTAAACGTTATATTCGTGGTAAACTGTGCATACAAAACCGTGTGTCGTGACGCCAATTCTCTCGGACGCGTATTTACCGAGTTATAAGCGAGTTAACTTCCGGCGAGTCACTTAGGTATCGCTGGAACGATAGATTGCTAAGTACCGCGCCGTGTCGGTTAGCCGGTTCGCGGTAAGAGTAAACTTTTTTCCTATCGTTCCTAGATGATTTTAAACGTTACATTCGTGGTAAACTGTGCATACGAAACCGTGTGTCGTGACGCCAGTTCTCTCGGACGCGTATTTACCGAGTTATAAGCGAGTTAACTTCCGGCGAGTCACTTAGGTATCGCTGGAACGATAGATTGCTAAGTACCGCGCCGTGTCGGTTAGCCGGTTCGCGGTAAGAGTAAACTTTTTTCCTATCGTTCTTAGATGATTTTAAACGTTATATTCGTGGTAAACTGTGCATACGAAACCGTGTGTCGTGACGTCAGTTCTCTCGGACGCGTATTTACCGAGTTATAAGCGAGTTAACTTCCGGCGAGTCACTTAGGTATCGCTGGAACGATAGATTACAAAGTACCGCGCCGTGTCGGTTAGCCGGTTCGCGGTAAGAGTAAACTTTTTTCCTATCGTTCCTAGATGATTTTAAACGTTACATTCGTGGTAAACTGTGCATACGAAACCGTGTGTCGTGACGCCAGTTCTCTCGGACGCGTATTTACCGAGTTATAAGCGAGTTAACTTCCGGCGAGTCACTTAGGAATCGCTGGAACGATAGATTGCTAAGTACCGCGCCGTGTCGGTTAGCCGGTTCGCGGTAAGAGTAAACTTTTTTCCTATCGTTCCTAGATGATTTTAAACGTTATATTCGTGGTAAACTGTGCATACGAAAAAGTGTGTCGTGACGCCAGTTCTCTCGGACGCGTATTTACCGAGTTATAAGCGAGTTAACTTTCGGCGAGTCACTTAGGTATCGCTGGAACGATAGATTGCTAAGTACCGCGCCGTGTCGCTTAGCCGGTTCGCGGTAACAGTAAACTTTTTTCCTATCGTTCCTAGATGATTTTAAACGTTATATTCGTGGTAAACTGTGCATACGAAACCGTGTGTCGTGACGCCAGTTCTCTCGGACGCGTATTTACCGAGTTATAAGCGAGTTAACTTCCGGCGAGTCACTTAGGTATCGCTGGAACGATAGATTGCTAAGTACCGCGCCGTGTCGGTTAGCCGGTTCGCGGTAAGAGTAAACTTTTTTCCTATCGTTCCTAGATGATTTTAAACGTTATATTCGTGGTAAACTGTGCATACGAAACCGTGTGTCGTGACGCCAGTTCTCTCGGACCCGTATTTACCGAGTTATAAGCGAGTTAACTTCCGGCGAGTCACTTAGGTATCGCTGGAACGATAGATTGCTAAGTACCGCGCCGTGTCGGTTAGCCGGTTCGCGGTAAGAGTAAACTTTTTTCCTATCGTTCCTAGATGATTTTAAACGTTATATTCGTGGTAAACTGTGCATACGAAACACTGTGTCGTGACGCCAATTCTCTCGGACGCGTATTTACCGAGTTATAAGCGAGTTAACTTTCGGCGAGTCACTTAGGTATCGCTGGAACGATAGATTGCTAAGTACCGCGCCGTGTCGCTTAGCCGGTTCGCGGTAAGAGTAAACTTTTTTCCTATCTTTCCTAGATGATTTTAAACGTTATATTCGTGGTAAACTGTGCATACGAAACCGTGTGTCGTGACGCCAGTTCTCTCGGACCCGTATTTACCGAGTTATAAGCGAGTTAACTTCCGGCGAGTCACTTAGGTATCGCTGGAACGATAGATTGCTAAGTACCGCGCCGTGTCGGTTAGCCGGTTCGCGGTAAGAGTAAACTTTTTTCCTATCGTTCCTAGATGATTTTAAACGTTATATTCGTGGTAAACTGTGCATACGAAACCGTGTGTCGTGACGCCAGTTCTCTCGGACGCGTATTTACCGAGTTATAAGCGAGTTAACTTCCGGCGAGTCACTTAGGTATCGCTGGAACGATAGATTGCTAAGTACCGCGCCGTGTCGGTTAGCCGGTTCGCGGTAAGAGTAAACTTTTTTCCTATCGTTCCTAGATGATTTTAAACGTTATATTCGTGGTAAACTGTGCATACGAAACCGTGTGTCGTGACGCCAGTTCTCTCGGACGCGTATTTACCGAGTTATAAGCGAGTTAACTTCCGGCGAGTCACTAAGGTATCGCTGGAACGATAGATTGCTAAGTACCGCGCCGTGTCGGTTAGCCGGTTCGCGGTAAGAGTAAACTTTTTTCCTATCGTTCCTATATGATTTTAAACGTCATATTCGTGGTAAACTGTGCATACGAAACCGTGTGTCGTGACGCCAGTTCTCTCGGACCCGTATTTACCGAGTTATAAGCGAGTTAACTTCCGGCGAGTCACTTAGGTATCGCTGGAACGATAGATTGCTAAGTACCGCGCCGTGTCGGTTAGCCGTTTCGCGGTAAGAGTAAACTTTTTTCCTATCGTTCCTAGATGATTTTAAACGTTATATTCGTGGTAAACTGTGCATACGAAACCGTGTGTCGTGACGCCAATTCTCTCGGACGCGTATTTACCGAGTTATAAGCGAGTTAACTTCCGGCGAGTCACTTAGGTATCGCTGGAACGATAGATTGCTAAGTACCGCGCCGTGTCGGTTAGCCGGTTCGCGGTAAGAGTAAACTTTTTTCCTATCGTTCCTAGATGATTTTAAACGTTATATTCGTGGTAAACTGTGCATACGAAAAAGTGTGTCGTGACGCCAGTTCTCTCGGACGCGTATTTACCGAGTTATAAGCGAGTTAACTTTCGGCGAGTCACTTAGGTATCGCTGGAACGATAGATTGCTAAGTACCGCGCCGTGTCGCTTAGCCGGTTCGCGGTAACAGTAAACTTTTTTCCTATCGTTCCTAGATGATTTTAAACGTTATATTCGTGGTAAACTGTGCATACGAAACCGTGTGTCGTGACGCCAGTTCTCTCGGACGCGTATTTACCGAGATATAAGCGAGTTAACTTCCGGCGAGTCGCTTAGGTATCGCTGGAACGATAGATTGCTAAGTACCGCGCCGTGTCGGTTAGCCGGTTCGCGGTAAGAGTAAACTTTTTTCCTATCGTTCCTAGATGATTTTAAACGTTATATTCGTGGTAAACTGTGCATACGAAACCGTGTGTCGTGACGCCAGTTCTCTCGGACGCGTATTTACCGAGTTATAAGCGAGTTAACTTCCGGCGAGTCACTTAGGTATCGCTGGAACGATAGATTGCTAAGTACCGCGCCGTGTCGGTTAGCCGGTTCGCGGTAAGAGTAAACTTTTTTCCTATCGTTCCTAGATGATTTTAAACGTTACATTCGTGGTAAACTGTGCATACGAAACCGTGTGTCGTGACGCCAGTTCTCTCGGACTCGTATTTACCGAGTTATAAGCGAGTTAACTTCCGGCGAGTCACTTAGGTATCGCTGGAACGATAGATTGCTAAGTACCGCGCCGTGTCGGTTAGCCGGTTCGCGGTAAGAGTAAACTTTTTTCCTATCGTTCCTAGATGATTTTAAACGTTATATTCGTGGTAAACTGTGCATACGAAACACTGTGTCGTGACGACAATTCTCTCGGACGCGTATTTACCGAGTTATAAGCGAGTTAACTTTCGGCGAGTCACTTAGGTATCGCTGGAACGATAGATTGCTAAGTACCGCGCCGTGTCGCTTAGCCGGTTCGCGGTAAGAGTAAACTTTTTTCCTATCGTTCCTAGATGATTTTAAACGTTATATTCGTGGTAAACTGTGAATACGAAACCGTGTGTCGTGACGCCAGTTCTCTCGGACGCGTATTTACCGAGTTATAAGCGAGTTAACTTCCGGCGAGTCACTTAGGTATCGCTGGAACGATAGATTGCTAAGTACCGCGCCGTGTCGGTTAGCCGGTTCGCGGTAAGAGTAAACTTTTTTCCTATCGTTCCTAGATGATTTTAAACGTTACATTCGTGGTAAACTGTGCATACGAAACCGTGTGTCGTGACGCCAGTTCTCTCGGACTCGTATTTACCGAGTTATAAGCGAGTTAACTTCCGGCGAGTCACTTAGGTATCGCTGGAACGATAGATTGCTAAGTACCGCGCCGTGTCGGTTAGCCGGTTCGCGGTAAGAGTAAACTTTTTTCCTATCGTTCCTAGATGATTTTAAACGTTATATTCGTGGTAAACTGTGCATACGAAACAGTGTGTCGTGACGCCAGTTCTCTCGGACGCGTATTTACCGAGTTATAAGCGAGTTAACTTCCGGCGAGTCACTTAGGTATCGCTGGAACGATAGATTGCTAAGTACCGCGCCGTGTCGGTTAGCCGTTTCGCGGTAAGAGTAAACTTTTTTCCTATCGTTCCTAGATGATTTTAAACGTTACATTCGTGGTAAACTGTGCATACGAAACCGTGTGTCGTGACGCCAGTTCTCTCGGACTCGTATTTACCGAGTTATAAGCGAGTTAACTTCCGGCGAGTCACTTAGGTATCGCTGGAACGATAGATTGCTAAGTACCGCGCCGTGTCGGTTAGCCGGTTCGCGGTAAGAGTAAACTTTTTTCCTATCGTTCCTAGATGATTTTAAACGTTATATTCGTGGTAAACTGTGCATACGAAACCGTGTGTCGTGACGCCAGTTCTCTCGGACGCGTATTTACCGAGTTATAAGCGAGTTAACTTCCGGCGAGTCACTTAGGTATCGCTGGAACGATAGATTGCTAAGTACCGCGCCGTGTCGGTTAGCCGGTTCGCGGTAAGAGTAAACTTTTTTCCTATCGTTCCTAGATGATTTTAAACGTTATATTCGTGGTAAACTGTGCATACGAAACCGTGTGTCGTGACGCCAGTTCTCTCGGACGCGTATTTACCGAGTTATAAGCGAGTTAACTTCCGGCGAGTCACTTAGGTATCGCTGGAACGATAGATTGCTAAGTACCGCGCCGTGTCGCTTAGCCGGTTCGCGGTAACAGTAAACTTTTTTCCTATCGTTCCTAGATGATTTTAAACGTTATATTCGTGGTAAACTGTGCATACGAAACCGTGTGTCGTGACGCCAGTTCTCTCGGACCCGTATTTACCGAGTTATAAGCGAGTTAACTTCCGGCGAGTCACTTAGGTATCGCTGGAACGATAGATTGCTAAGTACCGCGCCGTGTCGGTTAGCCGTTTCGCGGTAAGAGTAAACTTTTTTCCTATCGTTCCTAGATGATTTTAAACGTTATATTCGTGGTAAACTGTGCATACAAAACCGTGTGTCGTGACGCCAATTCTCTCGGACGCGTATTTACCGAGTTATAAGCGAGTTAACTTCCGGCGAGTCACTTAGGTATCGCTAGAACGATAGATTGCTAAGTACCGCGCCGTGTCGGTTAGCCGGTTCGCGGTAAGAGTAAACTTTTTTCCTATCGTTCCTAGATGATTTTAAACGTTATATTCGTGGTAAACTGTGCATACGAAACCGTGTGTCGTGACGCCAGTTCTCTCGGACTCGTATTTACCGAGTTATAAGCGAGTTAACTTCCGGCGAGTCACTTAGGTATCGCTGGAACGATAGATTGCTAAGTACCGCGCCGTGTCGGTTAGCCGGTTCGCGGTAAGAGTAAACTTTTTTCCTATCGTTCCTAGATGATTTTAAACGTTATATTCGTGGTAAACTGTGCATACGAAACCGTGTGTCGTGACGCCAGTTCTCTCGGACGCGTATTTACCGAGTTATAAGCGAGTTAACTTCCGGCGAGTCACTTAGGTATCGCTGGAACGATAGATTGCTAAGTACCGCGCCGTGTCGGTTAGCCGGTTCGCGGTAAGAGTAAACTTTTTTCCTATCGTTCCTAGATGATTTTAAACGTTATATTCGTGGTAAACTGTGCATACGAAACCGTGTGTCGTGACGCCAGTTCTCTCGGACGCGTATTTACCGAGTTATAAGCGAGTTAACTACCGGCGAGTCACTTAGGTATCGCTGGAACGATAGATTGCTAAGTACCGCGCCGTGTCGGTTAGCCGGTTCGCGGTAAGAGTAAACTTTTTTCCTATCGTTCCTATATGATTTTAAACGTTATATTCGTGGTAAACTGTGCATACGAAACCGTGTGTCGTGACGCCAGTTCTCTCGGACCCGTATTTACCGAGTTATAAGCGAGTTAACTTCCGGCGAGTCACTTAGGTATCGCTGGAACGATAGATTGCTAAGTACCGCGCCGTGTCGGTTAGCCGTTTCGCGGTAAGAGTAAACTTTTTTCCTATCGTTCCTAGATGATTTTAAACGTTACATTCTTGGTAAACTGTGCATACGAAACCGTGTGTCGTGACGCCAGTTCTCTCGGACTCGTATTTACCGAGTTATAAGCGAGTTAACTTCCGGCGAGTCACTTAGGTATCGCTGGAACGATAGATTGCTAAGTACCGCGCCGTGTCGGTTAGCCGGTTCGCGGTAAGAGTAAACTTTTTTCCTATCGTTCCTAGATGATTTTAAACGTTATATTCGTGGTAAACTGTGCATACGAAACCGTGTGTCGTGACGCCAGTTCTCTCGGACGCGTATTTACCGAGTTATAAGCGAGTTAACTTCCGGCGAGTCACTTAGGTATCGCTGGAACGATAGATTGCTAAGTACCGCGCCGTGTCGGTTAGCCGGTTCGCGGTAAGAGTAAACTTTTTTCCTATCGTTCCTAGATGATTTTAAACGTTATATTCGTGGTAAACTGTGCATACGAAACCGTGTGTCGTGACGCCAGTTCTCTCGGACGCGTATTTACCGAGTTATAAGCGAGTTAACTTCCGGCGAGTCACTTAGGTATCGCTGGAACGATAGATTGCTAAGTACCGCGCCGTGTCGGTTAGCCGGTTCGCGGTAACAGTAAACTTTTTTCCTATCGTTCCTAGATGATTTTAAACGTTATATTCGTGGTAAACTGTGCATACGAAACCGTGTGTCGTGACGCCAGTTCTCTCGGACCCGTATTTACCGAGTTATAAGCGAGTTAACTTCCGGCGAGTCACTTAGGTATCGCTGGAACGATAGATTGCTAAGTACCGCGCCGTGTCGGTTAGCCGTTTCGCGGTAAGAGTAAACTTTTTTCCTATCGTTCCTAGATGATTTTAAACGTTATATTCGTGGTAAACTGTGCATACAAAACCGTGTGTCGTGACGCCAATTCTCTCGGACGCGTATTTACCGAGTTATAAGCGAGTTAACTTCCGGCGAGTCACTTAGGTATCGCTAGAACGATAGATTGCTAAGTACCGCGCCGTGTCGGTTAGCCGGTTCGCGGTAAGAGTAAACTTTTTTCCTATCGTTCCTAGATGATTTTAAACGTTACATTCGTGGTAAACTGTGCATACGAAACCGTGTGTCGTGACGCCAGTTCTCTCGGACTCGTATTTACCGAGTTATAAGCGAGTTAACTTCCGGCGAGTCACTTAGGTATCGCTGGAACGATAGATTGCTAAGTACCGCGCCGTGTCGGTTAGCCGGTTCGCGGTAAGAGTAAACTTTTTTCCTATCGTTCCTAGATGATTTTAAACGTTATATTCGTGGTAAACTGTGCATACGAAACCGTGTGTCGTGACGCCAGTTCTCTCGGACGCGTATTTACCGAGTTATAAGCGAGTTAACTTCCGGCGAGTCACTTAGGTATCGCTGGAACGATAGATTGCTAAGTACCGCGCCGTGTCGGTTAGCCGGTTCGCGGTAAGAGTAAACTTTTTTCCTATCGTTCCTAGATGATTTTAAACGTTATATTCGTGGTAAACTGTGCATCCGAAACCGTGTGTCGTGACGCCAGTTCTCTCGGACGCGTATTTACCGAGTTATAAGCGAGTTAACTTCCGGCGAGTCACTTAGGTATCGCTGGAACGATAGATTGCTAAGTACCGCGCCGTGTCGGTTAGCCGGTTCGCGGTAAGAGTAAACTTTTTTCCTATCGTTCCTAGATGATTTTAAACGTTATATTCGTGGTAAACCGTGCATACGAAACCGTGTGTCGTGACGCCAGTTCTCTCGGACGCGTATTTTCCGAGTTATAAGCGAGTTAACTTCCGGCGAGTCACTTAGGTATCGCTGGAACGATAGATTGCTAAGTACCGCGCCGTGTCGCTTAGCCGGTTCGCGGTAAGAGTAAACTTTTTTCCTATCGTTCCTAGATGAATTTAAACGTTATATTCGTGGTAAACTGTGCATACGAAACCGTGTGTCGTGACGCCAGTTCTCTCGGACGCGTATTTACCGAGTTATAAGCGAGTTAACTTCCGGCGAGTCACTTAGGTATCGCTGGAACGTTAGATTGCTAAGTACCGCGCCGTGTCGGTTAGCCGGTTCGCGGTAAGAGTAAACTTTTTTCCTATCGTTCTTAGATGATTTTAAACGTTATATTCGTGGTAAACTGTGCATCCGAAAAAGTGTGTCGTGACGCCAATTCTCTCGGACGCGTATTTACCGAGTTATAAGCAAGTTAACTTCCGGCGAGTCACTTAGGTATCGCTGGAACGATAGATTGCTAAGTTCCGCGCCGTGTCGGTTAGCCGGTTCGCGGTAAGAGTAAACTTTTTTCCTATCGTTCTTAGATGATTTTAAACGTTATATTCGTGGTAAACTGTGCATCCGAAACCGTGTGTCGTGACGCCAGTTCTCTCGGACGCGTATTTACCGAGTTATAAGCGAGTTAACTTCCGGCGAGTCACTTAGGTATCGCTGGAACGATAGATTGCTAAGTACCGCGCCGTGTCGGTTAGCCGGTTCGCGGTAAGAGTAAACTTTTTTCCTATCGTTCCTAGATGATTTTAAACGTTATATTCGTGGTAAACTGTGCATACGAAACCGTGTGTCGTGACGCCAGTTCTCTCGGACGCGTATTTTCCGAGTTATAAGCGAGTTAACTTCCGGCGAGTCACTTAGGTATCGCTGGAACGATAGATTGCTAAGTACCGCGCCGTGTCGCTTAGCCGGTTCGCGGTAAGAGTAAACTTTTTTCCTATCGTTCCTAGATGAATTTAAACGTTATATTCGTGGTAAACTGTGCATACGAAACCGTGTGTCGTGACGCCAGTTCTCTCGGACGCGTATTTACCGAGTTATAAGCGAGTTAACTTCCGGCGAGTCACTTAGGTATCGCTGGAACGATAGATTGCTAAGTACCGCACCGTGTCGGTTAGCCGGTTCGCGGTAAGAGTAAACTTTTTTCCTATCGTTCCTATATGATTTAACGTTATATTCGTGGTAAACTGTGCATACGAAACCGTGTGTCGTGACGCCAGTTCTCTCGGACCCGTATTTACCGAGTTATAAGCGAGTTAACTTCCGGCGAGTCACTTAGGTATCGCTGGAACGATAGATTGCTAAGTACCGCGCCGTGTCGGTTAGCCGTTTCGCGGTAAGAGTAAACTTTTTTCCTATCGTTCCTAGACGATTTTAAACGTTATATTCGTGGTAAACTGTGCATACGAAACCGTGTGTCGTGACGCCAATTCTCTCGGACGCGTATTTACCGAGTTATAAGCGAGTTATCTTCCGGCGAGTCACTTAGGTATCGCTGGAACGATAGATTGCTAAGTACCGCGCCGTGTCGGTTAGCCGGTTCGCGGTAAGAGTAAACTTTTTTCCTATCGTTCTTAGATGATTTTAAACGTTATATTCGTGGTAAACTATGCATACGAAACCGTGTGTCGTGACGCCAGTTCTCTCGGACGCGTATTTACCGAGTTATAAGCGAGTTAACTTCCGGCGAGTCACTTAGGTATCGCTGGAACGATAGATTGCTAAGTTCCGCGCCGTGTCGGTTAGCCGGTTCGCGGTAAGAGTGAACTTTTTTCCTATCGTTCTTAGATGATTTTAAACGTTATATTCGTGGTAAACTGTGCATCCGAAACCGTGTGTCGTGACGCCAGTTCTCTCGGACGCGTATTTACCGAGTTATAAGCGAGTTAACTTCCGGCGAGTCACTTAGGTATCGCTGGAACGATAGATTGCTAAGTACCGCGCCGTGTCGGTTAGCCGGTTCGCGGTAAGAGTAAACTTTTTTCCTATCGTTCCTAGATGATTTTAAACGTTATATTCGTGGTAAACTGTGCATACGAAACCGTGTGTCGTGACGCCAGTTCTCTCGGACGCGTATTTTCCGAGTTATAAGCGAGTTAACTTCCGGCGAGTCACTTAGGTATCGCTGGAACGATAGATTGCTAAGTACCGCGCCGTGTCGCTTAGCCGGTTCGCGGTAAGAGTAAACTTTTTTCCTATCGTTCTTAGATGATTTTAAACGTTATATTCGTGGTAAACTGTGCATCCGAAAAAGTGTGTCGTGACGCCAGTTCTCTCCGACGCGTATTTACCGAGTTATAAGCGAGTTAACTTTCAGCGAGTCACTTAGGTATCGCTGGAACGATAGATTGCTAAGTACCGCGCCGTGTCGCTTAGCCGGTTCGCGGTAAGAGTAAACTTTTTTCCTATCGTTCCTATATGATTTTAAACGTTATATTCGTGGTAAACTGTGCATACGAAACCGTGTGTCGTGACGCCAGTTCTCTCGGACGCGTATTTACCGAGTTATAAGCGAGTTAACTTCCGGCGAGTCACTTAGGTATCGCTGGAACGATAGATTGCTAAGTACCGCGCCGTGTCGGTTAGCCGTTTCGCGGTAAGAGTAAACTTTTTTCCTATCGTTCCTAGATGATTTTAAACGTTATATTCGTGGTAAACTGTGCATACGAAACCGTGTGTCGTGACGCCAATTCTCTCGGACGCGTATTTACCGAGTTATAAGCGAGTTAACTTCCGGCGAGTCACTTAGGTATCGCTGGAACGATAGATTGCTAAGTACCGCGCCGTGTCGGTTAGCCGGTTCGCGGTAAGAGTAAACTTTTTTCCTATCGTTCCTAGATGATTTTAAACGTTATATTCGTGGTAAACTGTGCATACGAAACCGTGTGTCGTGACGCCAGTTCTCTCGGACGCGTATTTACCGAGTTATAAGCGAGTTAACTTCCGGCGAGTCACTTAGGTATCGCTGGAACGATAGATTGCTAAGTACCGCGCCGTGTCGGTTAGCCGGTTCGCGGTAAGAGTAAACTTTTTTCCTATCGTTCCTAGATGATTTTAAACGTTACATTCGTGGTAAACTGTGCATACGAAACCGTGTGTCGTGACGCCAGTTCTCTCGGACGCGTATTTACCGAGTTATAAGCGAGTTAACTTCCGGCGAGTCACTTAGGTATCGCTGGAAGGATAGATTGCTAAGTACCGCGCCGTGTCGGTTAGCCGGTTCGCGGTAAGAGTAAACTTTTTTCCTATCGTTCCTAGATGATTTTAAACGTTATATTCGTGGTAAACTGTGCATACGAAACCGTGTGTCGTGACGCCAGTTCTCTCGGACGCGTATTTACCGAGTTATAAGCGAGTTAACTTCCGGCGAGTCACTTAGGTATCGCTGGAACGATAGATTGCTAAGTACCGCGCCGTGTCGGTTAGCCGGTTCGCGGTAAGAGTAAACTTTTTTCCTATCGTTCCTATATGATTTTAAACGTCATATTCGTGGTAAACTGTGCATACGAAACCGTGTGTCGTGACGCCAGTTCTCTCGGACCCGTATTTACCGAGTTATAAGCGAGTTAACTTCCGGCGAGTCACTTAGGTATCGCTGGAACGATAGATTGCTAAGTACCGCGCCGTGTCGGTTAGCCGTTTCGCGGTAAGAGTAAACTTTTTTCATATCGTTCCTATATGATTTTAAACGTTATATTCGTGGTAAACTGTGCATACGAAACCGTGTGTCGTGACGCCAGTTCTCTCGGACGCGTATTTACCGAGTTATAAGCGAGTTAACTTCCGGCGAGTCGCTTAGGTATCGCTGGAACGATAGATTGCTAAGTACCGCGCCGTGTCGGTTAGCCGTTTCGCGGTAAGAGTAAACTTTTTTCCTATCGTTCCTAGATGATTTTAAACGTTATATTCGTGGTAAACTGTGCATACGAAACCGTGTGTCGTGACGCCAATTCTCTCGGACGCGTATTTACCGAGTTATAAGCGAGTTAACTTCCGGCGAGTCACTTAGGTATCGCTGGAACGATAGATTGCTAAGTACCGCGCCGTGTCGGTTAGCCGTTTCGCGGTAAGAGTAAACTTTTTTCATATCGTTCCTATATTATTTTAAACGTTATATTCGTGGTAAACTGTGCATACGAAACCGTGTGTCGTGACGCCAGTTCTCTCGGACGCGTATTTACCGAGTTATAAGCGAGTTAACTTCCGGCGAGTCACTTAGGTATCGCTGGAACGATAGATTGCTAAGTACCGCGCCGTGTCGGTTAGCCGTTTCGCGGTAAGAGTAAACTTTTTTCCTATCGTTCCTAGATGATTTTAAACGTTATATTCGTGGTAAACTGTGCATACGAAACCGTGTGTCGTGACGCCAATTCTCTCGGACGCGTATTTACCGAGTTATAAGCGAGTTAACTTCCGGCGAGTCACTTAGGTATCGCTGGAACGATAGATTGCTAAGTACCGCGCCGTGTCGGTTAGCCGGTTCGCGGTAAGAGTAAACTTTTTTCCTATCGTTCCTAGATGATTTTAAACGTTATATTCGTGGTAAACTGTTTATACGAAAAAGTGTGTCGTGACGCCAGTTCTTTCGGACGCGTATTTACCGAGTTATAAGCGAGTTAACTTTCGGCGAGTCACTTAGGTATCGCTGGAACGATAGATTGCTAAGTACCGCGCCGTGTCGGTTAGCCGGTTCGCGGTAAGAGTAAACTTTTTTCCTATCGTTCCTAGATGATTTTAAACGTTATATTCGTGGTAAACTGTGCATACGAAACCGTGTGTCGTGACGCCAATTCTCTCGGACGCGTATTTACCGAGTTATAAGCGAGTTAACTTCCGGCGAGTCACTTAGGTATCGCTGGAACGATAGATTGCTAAGTACCGCGCCGTGTCGGTTAGCCGGTTCGCGGTAAGAGTAAACTTTTTTCCTATCGTTCCTAGATGATTTTAAACGTTATATTCGTGGTAAACTGTGCATACGAAAAAGTGTGTCGTGAAGCCAGTTCTTTCGGACGCGTATTTACCGAGTTATAAGCGAGTTAACTTTCGGCGAGTCACTTAGGTATCGCTGGAACGATAGATTGCTAAGTACCGCGCCGTGTCGCTTAGCCGGTTCGCGGTAAGAGTAAACTTTTTTCCTATCGTTCCTAGATGATTTTAAACGTTATATTCGTGGTAAACTGTGCATACGAAACCGTGTGTCGTGACGCCAGTTCTCTCGGACGCGTATTTACCGAGTTATAAGCGAGTTAACTTCCGGCGAGTCACTTAGGTATCGCTGGAACGATAGATTGCTAAGTACCGCGCCGTGTCGGTTAGCCGGTTCGCGGTAAGAGTAAACTTTTTTCCTATCGTTCTTAGATGATTTTAAACGTTATATTCGTGGTAAACTGTGCATCCGAAACCGTGTGTCGTGACTCCAGTTCTCTCGGACGCGTATTTACCGAGTTATAAGCGAGTTAACTTCCGGCGAGTCACTTAGGTATCGCTGGAACGATAGATTGCTAAGTACCGCGCCGTGTCGGTTAGCCGGTTCGCGGTAAGAGTAAACTTTTTTCCTATCGTTCCTAGATGATTTTAAACGTTATATTCGTGGTAAACTGTGCATACGAAACCGTGTGTCGTGACGCCAGTTCTCTCGGACGCGTATTTACCGAGTTATAAGCGAGTTAACTTCCGGCGAGTCACTTAGGTATCGCTGGAACGATAGATTGCTAAGTACCGCGCCGTGTCGGTTAGCCGGTTCGCGGTAAGAGTAAACTTTTTTCCTATCGTTCCTAGATGATTTTAAACGTTACATTCGTGGTAAACTGTGCATACGAAACCGTGTGTCGTGACGCCAGTTCTCTCGGACGCGTATTTACCGAGTTATAAGCGAGTTAACTTCCGGCGAGTCACTTAGGTATCGCTGGAACGATAGATTGCTAAGTACCGCGCCGTGTCGGTTAGCCGTTTCGCAGTAAGAGTAAACTTTTTTCCTATCGTTCCTAGATGATTTTAAACGTTATATTCGTGGTAAACTGTGCATACGAAACCGTGTGTCGTGACGCCAATTCTCTCGGACGCGTATTTACCGAGTTATAAGCGAGTTAACTTCCGGCGAGTCACTTAGGTATCGCTGGAACGATAGATTGCTAAGTACCGCGCCGTGTCGGTTAGCCGGTTCGCGGTAAGAGTAAACTTTTTTCCTATCGTTCCTAGATGATTTTAAACGTTATATTCGTGGTAAACTGTGCATACGAAAAAGTGTGTCGTGACGCCAGTTCTTTCGGACGCGTATTTACCGAGTTATAAGCGAGTTAACTTTCGGCGAGTCACTTAGGTATCGCTGGAACGATAGATTGCTAAGTACCGCGCCGTGTCGGTTAGCCGGTTCGCGGTAAGAGTAAACTTTTTTCCTATCGTTCCTAGATGATTTTAAACGTTATATTCGTGGTAAACTGTGCATACGAAACCGTGTGTCGTGACGCCAATTCTCTCGGACGCGTATTTACCGAGTTATAAGCGAGTTAACTTCCGGCGAGTCACTTAGGTATCGCTGGAACGATAGATTGCTAAGTACCGCGCCGTGTCGGTTAGCCGGTTCGCGGTAAGAGTAAACTTTTTTCCTATCGTTCCTAGATGATTTTAAACGTTATATTCGTGGTAAACTGTGCATACGAAAAAGTGTGTCGTGAAGCCAGTTCTTTCGGACGCGTATTTACCGAGTTATAAGCGAGTTAACTTTCGGCGAGTCACTTAGGTATCGCTGGAACGATAGATTGCTAAGTACCGCGCCGTGTCGCTTAGCCGGGCGGTAAGAGTAAACTTTTTTCCTATCGTTCCTAGATGATTTTAAACGTTATATTCGTGGTAAACTGTGCATACGAAACCGTGTGTCGTGACGCCAGTTCTCTCGGACGCGTATTTACCGAGTTATAAGCGAGTTAACTTCCGGCGAGTCGCTTAGGTATCGCTGGAACGATAAAATTGCTAAGTACCGCGCCGTGTCGGTTAGACGGTTCGCGGTAAGAGTAAACTTTTTTCCTATCGTTCCTAGATGATTTTAAACGTTATATTCGTGGTAAACTGTGCATACGAAACCGTGTGTCGTGACGCCAGTTCTCTCGGACGCGTATTTACCGAGTTATAAGCGAGTTAACTTCCGGCGAGTCGCTTAGGTATCGCTGGAACGATAAAATTGCTAAGTACCGCGCCGTGTCGGTTAGCCGGTTCGCGGTAAGAGTAAACTTTTTTCCTATCGTTCCTAGATGATTTTAAACGTTATATTCGTGGTAAACTGTGCATACGAAACCGTGTGTCGTGACGCCAGTTCTCTCGGACGCGTATTTACCGAGTTATAAGCGAGTTAACTTCCGGCGAGTCGCTTAGGTATCGCTGGAACGATAAAATTGCTAAGTACCGCGCCGTGTCGGTTAGCCGGTTCGCGGTAAGAGTAAACTTTTTTCCTATCGTTCCTAGATGATTTTAAACGTTATATTCGTGGTAAACTGTGCATACGAAACCGTGTGTCGTGACGCCAGTTCTCTCGGACGCGTATTTACCGAGTTATAAGCGAGTTAACTTCCGGCGAGTCGCTTAGGTATCGCTGGAACGATAAAATTGCTAAGTACCGCGCCGTGTCGGTTAGACGGTTCGCGGTAAGAGTAAACTTTTTTCCTATCGTTCCTAGATGATTTTAAACGTTATATTCGTGGTAAACTGTGCATACGAAACCGTGTGTCGTGACGCCAGTTCTCTCGGACGCGTATTTACCGAGTTATAAGCGAGTTAACTTCCGGCGAGTCGCTTAGGTATCGCTGGAACGATAAAATTGCTAAGTACCGCGCCGTGTCGGTTAGACGGTTCGCGGTAAGAGTAAACTTTTTTCCTATCGTTCCTAGATGATTTTAAACGTTATATTCGTGGTAAACTGTGCATACGAAACCGTGTGTCGTGACGCCAGTTCTCTCGGACGCGTATTTACCGAGTTATAAGCGAGTTAACTTCCGGCGAGTCGCTTAGGTATCGCTGGAACGATAAAATTGCTAAGTACCGCGCCGTGTCGGTTAGACGGTTCGCGGTGAGAGTAAACTTTTTCCTATCGTTCCTAGATGATTTTAAACGTTATATTCGTGGTAAACTGTGCATACGAAACCGTGTGTCGTGACGCCAGTTCTCTCGGACGCGTATTTACCGAGTTATAAGCGAGTTAACTTCCGGCGAGTCGCTTAGGTATCGCTGGAACGATAAAATTGCTAAGTACCGCGCCGTGTCGGTTAGACGGTTCGCGGTAAGAGTAAACTTTTTTCCTATCGTTCCTAGATGATTTTAAACGTTATATTCGTGGTAAACTGTGCATACGAAACCGTGTGTCGTGACGCCAGTTCTCTCGGACGCGTATTTACCGAGTTATAAGCGAGTTAACTTCCGGCGAGTCGCTTAGGTATCGCTGGAACGATAAAATTGCTAAGTACCGCGCCGTGTCGGTTAGCCGGTTCGCGGTAAGAGTAAACTTTTTTCCTATCGTTCCTAGATGATTTTAAACGTTATATTCGTGGTAAACTGTGCATACGAAACCGTGTGTCGTGACGCCAGTTCTCTCGGACGCGTATTTACCGAGTTATAAGCGAGTTAACTTCCGGCGAGTCGCTTAGGTATCGCTGGAACGATAAAATTGCTAAGTACCCGCGCCGTGTCGGTTAGCCGGTTCGCGGTAAGAGTAAACTTTTTTCCTATCGTTCCTAGATGATTTTAAACGTTATATTCGTGGTAAACTGTGCATACGAAACCGTGTGTCGTGACGCCAGTTCTCTCGGACGCGTATTTACCGAGTTATAAGCGAGTTAACTTCCGGCGAGTCGCTTAGGTATCGCTGGAACGATAAAATTGCTAAGTACCGCGCCGTGTCGGTTAGACGGTTCGCGGTAAGAGTAAACTTTTTTCCTATCGTTCCTAGATGATTTTAAACGTTATATTCGTGGTAAACTGTGCATACGAAACCGTGTGTCGTGACGCCAGTTCTCTCGGACGCGTATTTACCGAGTTATAAGCGAGTTAACTTCCGGCGAGTCGCTTAGGTATCGCTGGAACGATAAAATTGCTAAGTACCCGCGCCGTGTCGGTTAGACGGTTCGCGGTAAGAGTAAACTTTTTTCCTATCGTTCCTAGATGATTTTAAACGTTATATTCGTGGTAAACTGTGCATACGAAACCGTGTGTCGTGACGCCAGTTCTCTCGGACGCGTATTTACCGAGTTATAAGCGAGTTAACTTCCGGCGAGTCGCTTAGGTATCGCTGGAACGATAAAATTGCTAAGTACCGCGCCGTGTCGGTTAGACGGTTCGCGGTAAGAGTAAACTTTTTTCCTATCGTTCCTAGATGATTTTAAACGTTATATTCGTGGTAAACTGTGCATACGAAACCGTGTGTCGTGACGCCAGTTCTCTCGGACGCGTATTTACCGAGTTATAAGCGAGTTAACTTCCGGCGAGTCGCTTAGGTATCGCTGGAACGATAAAATTGCTAAGTACCGCGCCGTGTCGGTTAGACGGTTCGCGGTAAGAGTAAACTTTTTTCCTATCGTTCCTAGATGATTTTAAACGTTATATTCGTGGTAAACTGTGCATACGAAACCGTGTGTCGTGACGCCAGTTCTCTCGGACGCGTATTTACCGAGTTATAAGCGAGTTAACTTCCGGCGAGTCGCTTAGGTATCGCTGGAACGATAAAATTGCTAAGTACCGCGCCGTGTCGGTTAGACGGTTCGCGGTAAGAGTAAACTTTTTTCCTATCGTTCCTAGATGATTTTAAACGTTATATTCGTGGTAAACTGTGCATACGAAACCGTGTGTCGTGACGCCAGTTCTCTCGGACGCGTATTTACCGAGTTATAAGCGAGTTAACTTCCGGCGAGTCGCTTAGGTATCGCTGGAACGATAAAATTGCTAAGTACCCGCGCCGTGTCGGTTAGACGGTTCGCGGTAAGAGTAAACTTTTTTCCTATCGTTCCTAGATGATTTTAAACGTTATATTCGTGGTAAACTGTGCATACGAAACCGTGTGTCGTGACGCCAGTTCTCTCGGACGCGTATTTACCGAGTTATAAGCGAGTTAACTTCCGGCGAGTCGCTTAGGTATCGCTGGAACGATAAAATTGCTAAGTACCCGCGCCGTGTCGGTTAGACGGTTCGCGGTAAGAGTAAACTTTTTTCCTATCGTTCCTAGATGATTTTAAACGTTATATTCGTGGTAAACTGTGCATACGAAACCGTGTGTCGTGACGCCAGTTCTCTCGGACGCGTATTTACCGAGTTATAAGCGAGTTAACTTCCGGCGAGTCGCTTAGGTATCGCTGGAACGATAAAATTGCTAAGTACCGCGCCGTGTCGGTTAGACGGTTCGCGGTAAGAGTAAACTTTTTTCCTATCGTTCCTAGATGATTTTAAACGTTATATTCGTGGTAAACTGTGCATACGAAACCGTGTGTCGTGACGCCAGTTCTCTCGGACGCGTATTTACCGAGTTATAAGCGAGTTAACTTCCGGCGAGTCGCTTAGGTATCGCTGGAACGATAAAATTGCTAAGTACCGCGCCGTGTCGGTTAGACGGTTCGCGGTAAGAGTAAACTTTTTTCCTATCGTTCCTAGATGATTTTAAACGTTATATTCGTGGTAAACTGTGCATACGAAACCGTGTGTCGTGACGCCAGTTCTCTCGGACGCGTATTTACCGAGTTATAAGCGAGTTAACTTCCGGCGAGTCGCTTAGGTATCGCTGGAACGATAAAATTGCTAAGTACCGCGCCGTGTCGGTTAGACGGTTCGCGGTAAGAGTAAACTTTTTTCCTATCGTTCCTAGATGATTTTAAACGTTATATTCGTGGTAAACTGTGCATACGAAACCGTGTGTCGTGACGCCAGTTCTCTCGGACGCGTATTTACCGAGTTATAAGCGAGTTAACTTCCGGCGAGTCGCTTAGGTATCGCTGGAACGATAAAATTGCTAAGTACCGCGCCGTGTCGGTTAGACGGTTCGCGGTAAGCGTAAACTTTTTTCCTATCGTTCCTAGATGATTTTAAACGTTATATTCGTGGTAAACTGTGCATACGAAACCGTGTGTCGTGACGCCAGTTCTCTCGGACGCGTATTTACCGAGTTATAAGCGAGTTAACTTCCGGCGAGTCGCTTAGGTATCGCTGGAACGATAAAATTGCTAAGTACCGCGCCGTGTCGGTTAGACGGTTCGCGGTAAGAGTAAACTTTTTTCCTATCGTTCCTAGATGATTTTAAACGTTATATTCGTGGTAAACTGTGCATACGAAACCGTGTGTCGTGACGCCAGTTCTCTCGGACGCGTATTTACCGAGTTATAAGCGAGTTAACTTCCGGCGAGTCGCTTAGGTATCGCTGGAACGATAAAATTGCTAAGTACCGCGCCGTGTCGGTTAGACGGTTCGCGGTAAGAGTAAACTTTTTTCCTATCGTTCCTAGATGATTTTAAACGTTATATTCGTGGTAAACTGTGCATACGAAACCGTGTGTCGTGACGCCAGTTCTCTCGGACGCGTATTTACCGAGTTATAAGCGAGTTAACTTCCGGCGAGTCGCTTAGGTATCGCTGGAACGATAAAATTGCTAAGTACCGCGCCGTGTCGGTTAGACGGTTCGCGGTAAGAGTAAACTTTTTTCCTATCGTTCCTAGATGATTTTAAACGTTATATTCGTGGTAAACTGTGCATACGAAACCGTGTGTCGTGACGCCAGTTCTCTCGGACGCGTATTTACCGAGTTATAAGCGAGTTAACTTCCGGCGAGTCGCTTAGGTATCGCTGGAACGATAAAATTGCTAAGTACCGCGCCGTGTCGGTTAGACGGTTCGCGGTAAGAGTAAACTTTTTTCCTATCGTTCCTAGATGATTTTAAACGTTATATTCGTGGTAAACTGTGCATACGAAACCGTGTGTCGTGACGCCAGTTCTCTCGGACGCGTATTTACCGAGTTATAAGCGAGTTAACTTCCGGCGAGTCGCTTAGGTATCGCTGGAACGATAAAATTGCTAAGTACCGCGCCGTGTCGGTTAGCCGGTTCGCGGTAAGAGTAAACTTTTTTCCTATCGTTCCTAGATGATTTTAAACGTTATATTCGTGGTAAACTGTGCATACGAAACCGTGTGTCGTGACGCCAGTTCTCTCGGACGCGTATTTACCGAGTTATAAGCGAGTTAACTTCCGGCGAGTCGCTTAGGTATCGCTGGAACGATAAAATTGCTAAGTACCGCGCCGTGTCGGTTAGACGGTTCGCGGTAAGAGTAAACTTTTTTCCTATCGTTCCTAGATGATTTTAAACGTTATATTCGTGGTAAACTGTGCATACGAAACCGTGTGTCGTGACGCCAGTTCTCTCGGACGCGTATTTACCGAGTTATAAGCGAGTTAACTTCCGGCGAGTCGCTTAGGTATCGCTGGAACGATAAAATTGCTAAGTACCGCGCCGTGTCGGTTAGACGGTTCGCGGTAAGAGTAAACTTTTTTCCTATCGTTCCTAGATGATTTTAAACGTTATATTCGTGGTAAACTGTGCATACGAAACCGTGTGTCGTGACGCCAGTTCTCTCGGACGCGTATTTACCGAGTTATAAGCGAGTTAACTTCCGGCGAGTCGCTTAGGTATCGCTGGAACGATAAAATTGCTAAGTACCGCGCCGTGTCGGTTAGACGGTTCGCGGTAAGAGTAAACTTTTTTCCTATCGTTCCTAGATGATTTTAAACGTTATATTCGTGGTAAACTGTGCATACGAAACCGTGTGTCGTGACGCCAGTTCTCTCGGACGCGTATTTACCGAGTTATAAGCGAGTTAACTTCCGGCGAGTCGCTTAGGTATCGCTGGAACGATAAAATTGCTAAGTACCGCGCCGTGTCGGTTAGACGGTTCGCGGTAAGAGTAAACTTTTTTCCTATCGTTCCTAGATGATTTTAAACGTTATATTCGTGGTAAACTGTGCATACGAAACCGTGTGTCGTGACGCCAGTTCTCTCGGACGCGTATTTACCGAGTTATAAGCGAGTTAACTTCCGGCGAGTCGCTTAGGTATCGCTGGAACGATAAAATTGCTAAGTACCGCGCCGTGTCGGTTAGCCGGTTCGCGGTAAGAGTAAACTTTTTTCCTATCGTTCCTAGATGATTTTAAACGTTATATTCGTGGTAAACTGTGCATACGAAACCGTGTGTCGTGACGCCAGTTCTCTCGGACGCGTATTTACCGAGTTATAAGCGAGTTAACTTCCGGCGAGTCGCTTAGGTATCGCTGGAACGATAAAATTGCTAAGTACCGCGCCGTGTCGGTTAGCCGGTTCGCGGTAAGAGTAAACTTTTTTCCTATCGTTCCTAGATGATTTTAAACGTTATATTCGTGGTAAACTGTGCATACGAAACCGTGTGTCGTGACGCCAGTTCTCTCCGACGCGTATTTACCGAGTTATAAGCGAGTTAACTTCCGGCGAGTCGCTTAGGTATCGCTGGAACGATACAATTGCTAAGTACCGCGCCGTGTCGGTTAGCCGGTTCGCGGTAAGAGTAAACTTTTTTCCTATCGTTCCTAGATGATTTTAAACGTTATATTCGTGGTAAACTGTGCATACGAAACCGTGTGTCGTGACGCAAGTTCTCTCGGACGCGTATTTACCGAGTTATAAGCGAGTTAACTTCCGGCGAGTCGCTTAGGTATCGCTGGAACGATAAAATTGCTAAGTACCGCGCCGTGTCGGTTAGACGGTTCGCGGTAAGAGTAAACTTTTTTCCTATCGTTCCTAGATGATTTTAAACGTTATATTCGTGGTAAACTGTGCATACGAAACCGTGTGTCGTGACGCCAGTTCTCTCGGACGCGTATTTACCGAGTTATAAGCGAGTTAACTTCCGGCGAGTCGCTTAGGTATCGCTGGAACGATAAAATTGCTAAGTACCGCGCCGTGTCGGTTAGACGGTTCGCGGTAAGAGTAAACTTTTTTCCTATCGTTCCTAGATGATTTTAAACGTTATATTCGTGGTAAACTGTGCATACGAAACCGTGTGTCGTGACGCCAGTTCTCTCGGACGCGTATTTACCGAGTTATAAGCGAGTTAACTTCCGGCGAGTCGCTTAGGTATCGCTGGAACGATAAAATTGCTAAGTACCGCGCCGTGTCGGTTAGACGGTTCGCGGTAAGAGTAAACTTTTTTCCTATCGTTCCTAGATGATTTTAAACGTTATATTCGTGGTAAACTGTGCATACGAAACCGTGTGTCGTGACGCCAGTTCTCTCGGACGCGTATTTACCGAGTTATAAGCGAGTTAACTTCCGGCGAGTCGCTTAGGTATCGCTGGAACGATAAAATTGCTAAGTACCGCGCCGTGTCGGTTAGCCGGTTCGCGGTAAGAGTAAACTTTTTTCCTATCGTTCCTAGATGATTTTAAACGTTATATTCGTGGTAAACTGTGCATACGAAACCGTGTGTCGTGACGCCAGTTCTCTCGGACGCGTATTTACCGAGTTATAAGCGAGTTAACTTCCGGCGAGTCGCTTAGGTATCGCTGGAACGATAAAATTGCTAAGTACCGCGCCGTGTCGGTTAGCCGGTTCGCGGTAAGAGTAAACTTTTTTCCTATCGTTCCTAGATGATTTTAAACGTTATATTCGTGGTAAACTGTGCATACGAAACCGTGTGTCGTGACGCCAGTTCTCTCGGACGCGTATTTACCGAGTTATAAGCGAGTTAACTTCCGGCGAGTCGCTTAGGTATCGCTGGAACGATAAAATTGCTAAGTACCGCGCCGTGTCGGTTAGCCGGTTCGCGGTAAGAGTAAACTTTTTTCCTATCGTTCCTAGATGATTTTAAACGTTATATTCGTGGTAAACTGTGCATACGAAACCGTGTGTCGTGACGCCAGTTCTCTCCGACGCGTATTTACCGAGTTATAAGCGAGTTAACTTCCGGCGAGTCGCTTAGGTATCGCTGGAACGATACAATTGCTAAGTACCGCGCCGTGTCGGTTAGCCGGTTCGCGGTAAGAGTAAACTTTTTTCCTATCGCTCCTAGATGATTTTAAACGTTATATTCGTGGTAAACTGTGCATACGAAACCGTGTGTCGTGACGCCAGTTCTCTCGGACGCGTATTTACCGAGTTATAAGCGAGTTAACTTCCGGCGAGTCGCTTAGGTATCGCTGGAACGATAAAATTGCTAAGTACCGCGCCGTGTCGGTTAGACGGTTCGCGGTAAGAGTAAACTTTTTTCCTATCGTTCCTAGATGATTTTAAACGTTATATTCGTGGTAAACTGTGCATACGAAACCGTGTGTCGTGACGCCAGTTCTCTCGGACGCGTATTTACCGAGTTATAAGCGAGTTAACTTCCGGCGAGTCGCTTAGGTATCGCTGGAACGATAAAATTGCTAAGTACCGCGCCGTGTCGGTTAGACGGTTCGCGGTAAGAGTAAACTTTTTTCCTATCGTTCCTAGATGATTTTAAACGTTATATTCGTGGTAAACTGTGCATACGAAACCGTGTGTCGTGACGCCAGTTCTCTCGGACGCGTATTTACCGAGTTATAAGCGAGTTAACTTCCGGCGAGTCGCTTAGGTATCGCTGGAACGATAAAATTGCTAAGTACCGCGCCGTGTCGGTTAGACGGTTCGCGGTAAGAGTAAACTTTTTTCCTATCGTTCCTAGATGATTTTAAACGTTATATTCGTGGTAAACTGTGCATACGAAACCGTGTGTCGTGACGCCAGTTCTCTCGGACGCGTATTTACCGAGTTATAAGCGAGTTAACTTCCGGCGAGTCGCTTAGGTATCGCTGGAACGATAAAATTGCTAAGTACCGCGCCGTGTCGGTTAGACGGTTCGCGGTAAGAGTAAACTTTTTTCCTATCGTTCCTAGATGATTTTAAACGTTATATTCGTGGTAAACTGTGCATACGAAACCGTGTGTCGTGACGCCAGTTCTCTCGGACGCGTATTTACCGAGTTATAAGCGAGTTAACTTCCGGCGAGTCGCTTAGGTATCGCTGGAACGATAAAATTGCTAAGTACCGCGCCGTGTCGGTTAGACGGTTCGCGGTAAGAGTAAACTTTTTTCCTATCGTTCCTAGATGATTTTAAACGTTATATTCGTGGTAAACTGTGCATACGAAACCGTGTGTCGTGACGCCAGTTCTCTCGGACGCGTATTTACCGAGTTATAAGCGAGTTAACTTCCGGCGAGTCGCTTAGGTATCGCTGGAACGATAAAATTGCTAAGTACCGCGCCGTGTCGGTTAGACGGTTCGCGGTAAGAGTAAACTTTTTTCCTATCGTTCCTAGATGATTTTAAACGTTATATTCGTGGTAAACTGTGCATACGAAACCGTGTGTCGTGACGCCAGTTCTCTCGGACGCGTATTTACCGAGTTATAAGCGAGTTAACTTCCGGCGAGTCGCTTAGGTATCGCTGGAACGATAAAATTGCTAAGTACCGCGCCGTGTCGGTTAGACGGTTCGCGGTAAGAGTAAACTTTTTTCCTATCGTTCCTAGATGATTTTAAACGTTATATTCGTGGTAAACTGTGCATACGAAACCGTGTGTCGTGACGCCAGTTCTCTCGGACGCGTATTTACCGAGTTATAAGCGAGTTAACTTCCGGCGAGTCGCTTAGGTATCGCTGGAACGATAAAATTGCTAAGTACCGCGCCGTGTCGGTTAGACGGTTCGCGGTAAGAGTAAACTTTTTTCCTATCGTTCCTAGATGATTTTAAACGTTATATTCGTGGTAAACTGTGCATACGAAACCGTGTGTCGTGACGCCAGTTCTCTCGGACGCGTATTTACCGAGTTATAAGCGAGTTAACTTCCGGCGAGTCGCTTAGGTATCGCTGGAACGATAAAATTGCTAAGTACCGCGCCGTGTCGGTTAGACGGTTCGCGGTAAGAGTAAACTTTTTTCCTATCGTTCCTAGATGATTTTAAACGTTATATTCGTGGTAAACTGTGCATACGAAACCGTGTGTCGTGACGCCAGTTCTCTCGGACGCGTATTTACCGAGTTATAAGCGAGTTAACTTCCGGCGAGTCGCTTAGGTATCGCTGGAACGATAAAATTGCTAAGTACCGCGCCGTGTCGGTTAGCCGGTTCGCGGTAAGAGTAAACTTTTTTCCTATCGTTCCTAGATGATTTTAAACGTTATATTCGTGGTAAACTGTGCATACGAAACCGTGTGTCGTGACGCCAGTTCTCTCGGACGCGTATTTACCGAGTTATAAGCGAGTTAACTTCCGGCGAGTCGCTTAGGTATCGCTGGAACGATAAAATTGCTAAGTACCGCGCCGTGTCGGTTAGCCGGTTCGCGGTAAGAGTAAACTTTTTTCCTATCGTTCCTAGATGATTTTAAACGTTATATTCGTGGTAAACTGTGCATACGAAACCGTGTGTCGTGACGCCAGTTCTCTCGGACGCGTATTTACCGAGTTATAAGCGAGTTAACTTCCGGCGAGTCGCTTAGGTATCGCTGGAACGATAAAATTGCTAAGTACCGCGCCGTGTCGGTTAGACGGTTCGCGGTAAGAGTAAACTTTTTTCCTATCGTTCCTAGATGATTTTAAACGTTATATTCGTGGTAAACTGTGCATACGAAACCGTGTGTCGTGACGCCAGTTCTCTCGGACGCGTATTTACCAAGTTATAAGCGAGTTAACTTCCGGCGAGTCGCTTAGGTATCGCTGGAACGATAAAATTGCTAAGTACCGCGCCGTGTCGGTTAGACGGTTCGCGGTAAGAGTAAACTTTTTTCCTATCGTTCCTAGATGATTTTAAACGTTATATTCGTGGTAAACTGTGCATACGAAACCGTGTGTCGTGACGCCAGTTCTCTCGGACGCGTATTTACCGAGTTATAAGCGAGTTAACTTCCGGCGAGTCGCTTAGGTATCGCTGGAACGATAAAATTGCTAAGTACCGCGCCGTGTCGGTTAGCCGGTTCGCGGTAAGAGTAAACTTTTTTCCTATCGTTCCTAGATGATTTTAAACGTTATATTCGTGGTAAACTGTGCATACGAAACCGTGTGTCGTGACGCCAGTTCTCTCGGACGCGTATTTACCGAGTTATAAGCGAGTTAACTTCCGGCGAGTCGCTTAGGTATCGCTGGAACGATAAAATTGCTAAGTACCGCGCCGTGTCGGTTAGACGGTTCGCGGTAAGAGTAAACTTTTTTCCTATCGTTCCTAGATGATTTTAAACGTTATATTCGTGGTAAACTGTGCATACGAAACCGTGTGTCGTGACGCCAGTTCTCTCGGACGCGTATTTACCGAGTTATAAGCGAGTTAACTTCCGGCGAGTCGCTTAGGTATCGCTGGAACGATAAAATTGCTAAGTACCGCGCCGTGTCGGTTAGCCGGTTCGCGGTAAGAGTAAACTTTTTTCCTATCGTTCCTAGATGATTTTAAACGTTATATTCGTGGTAAACTGTGCATACGAAACCGTGTGTCGTGACGCCAGTTCTCTCGGACGCGTATTTACCGAGTTATAAGCGAGTTAACTTCCGGCGAGTCGCTTAGGTATCGCTGGAACGATAAAATTGCTAAGTACCGCGCCGTGTCGGTTAGCCGGTTCGCGGTAAGAGTAAACTTTTTTCCTATCGTTCCTAGATGATTTTAAACGTTATATTCGTGGTAAACTGTGCATACGAAACCGTGTGTCGTGACGCCAGTTCTCTCGGACGCGTATTTACCGAGTTATAAGCGAGTTAACTTCCGGCGAGTCGCTTAGGTATCGCTGGAACGATAAAATTGCTAAGTACCGCGCCGTGTCGGTTAGACGGTTCGCGGTAAGAGTAAACTTTTTTCCTATCGTTCCTAGATGATTTTAAACGTTATATTCGTGGTAAACTGTGCATACGAAACCGTGTGTCGTGACGCCAGTTCTCTCGGACGCGTATTTACCGAGTTATAAGCGAGTTAACTTCCGGCGAGTCGCTTAGGTATCGCTGGAACGATAAAATTGCTAAGTACCGCGCCGTGTCGGTTAGACGGTTCGCGGTAAGAGTAAACTTTTTTCCTATCGTTCCTAGATGATTTTAAACGTTATATTCGTGGTAAACTGTGCATACGAAACCGTGTGTCGTGACGCCAGTTCTCTCGGACGCGTATTTACCGAGTTATAAGCGAGTTAACTTCCGGCGAGTCGCTTAGGTATCGCTGGAACGATAAAATTGCTAAGTACCGCGCCGTGTCGGTTAGACGGTTCGCGGTAAGAGTAAACTTTTTTCCTATCGTTCCTAGATGATTTTAAACGTTATATTCGTGGTAAACTGTGCATACGAAACCGTGTGTCGTGACGCCAGTTCTCTCGGACGCGTATTTACCGAGTTATAAGCGAGTTAACTTCCGGCGAGTCGCTTAGGTATCGCTGGAACGATAAAATTGCTAAGTACCGCGCCGTGTCGGTTAGACGGTTCGCGGTAAGAGTAAACTTTTTTCCTATCGTTCCTAGATGATTTTAAACGTTATATTCGTGGTAAACTGTGCATACGAAACCGTGTGTCGTGACGCCAGTTCTCTCGGACGCGTATTTACCGAGTTATAAGCGAGTTAACTTCCGGCGAGTCACTTAGGTATCGCTGGAACGATAGATTGCTAAGTACCGCGCCGTGTCGGTTAGCCGTTTCGCGGTAAGAGTAAACTTTTTTCCTATCGTTCCTAGATGATTTTAAACGTTATATTCGTGGTAAACTGTGCATACGAAACCGTGTGTCGTGACGCCAATTCTCTCGGACGCGTATTTACCGAGTTATAAGCGAGTTAACTTCCGGCGAGTCACTTAGGTATCGCTGGAACGATAGATTGCTAAGTACCGCGCCGTGTCGCTTAGCCGGTTCGCCCGTCGCACCGGTAAGAGTAAACTTTTTTCCTATCGTTCCTAGATGATTTTAAACGTTATATTCGTGGTAAACTGAGCATACGAAACCGTGTGTCGTGACGCCAGTTCTCTCGGACGCGTATTTACCGAGTTATAAGCGAGTTAACTTCCGGCGAGTCACTTAGGTATCGCTGGAACGATAGATTGCTAAGTACCGCGCCGTGTCGCTTAGCTGGTTCGCCCGTCGCACCGGTAAGAGTAAACTTTTTTCCTATCGTTCCTAGATGATTTTAAACGTTATATTCGTGGTAAACTGAGCATACGAAACCGTGTGTCGTGACGCCAGTTCTCTCGGACGCGTATTTACCGAGTTATAAGCGAGTTAACTTCCGGCGAGTCACTTAGGTATCGCTGGAACGATAGATTGCTAAGTACCGCGCCGTGTCGCTTAGCCGGTTCGCCCGTCGCACCGGTAAGAGTAATCTTTTTTCCTATCGTTCCTAGATGATTTTAAACGTTATATTCGTGGTAAACTGTGCATACGAAACCGTGTGTCGTGACGCCAGTTCTCTCGGACGCGTATTTACCGAGTTATAAGCGAGTTAACTTCCGGCGAGTCACTTAGGTATCGCTGGAACGATAGATTGCTAAGTACCGCGCCGTGTCGCTTAGCCGGTTCGCCCGTCGCACCGGTAAGAGTAAACTTTTTTCCTATCGTTCCTAGATGATTTTAAACGTTATATTCGTGGTAAACTGAGCATACGAAACCGTGTGTCGTGACGCCAGTTCTCTCGGACGCGTATTTACCGAGTTATAAGCGAGTTAACTTCCGGCGAGTCACTAAGGTATCGCTGGAACGATAGATTGCTAAGTACCGCGCCTTGTCGCTTAGACGGTTCGCCCGTCGCACCGGTAAGAGTAAACTTTTTTCCTATCGTTCCTAGATGATTTTAAACGTTATATGCGTGGTAAACTGTACATACGAAACCGTGTGTCGTGACGCCAGTTCTCTCGGACGCGTATTTACCGAGTTATAAGCGAGTTAACTTCCGGCGAGTCACTTAGGTATCGCTGGAACGATAGATTGCTAAGTACCGCGCCGTGTCGGTTAGCCGTTTCGCGGTAAGAGTAAACTTTTTTCATATCGTTCCTATATGATTTTAAACGTTATATTCGTGGTAAACTGTGCATACGAAACCGTGTGTCGTGACGCCAGTTCTCTCGGACGCGTATTTACCGAGTTATAAGCGAGTTAACTTCCGGCGAGTCACTTAGGTATCGCTGGAACGATAGATTGCTAAGTACCGCGCCGTGTCGGTTAGCCGTTTCGCGGTAAGAGTAAACTTTTTTCCTATCGTTCCTAGATGATTTTAAACGTTATATTCGTGGTAAACTGTGCATACGAAACCGTGTGTCGTGACGCCAATTCTCTCGGACGCGTATTTACCGAGTTATAAGCGAGTTAACTTCCGGCGAGTCACTTAGGTATCGCTGGAACGATAGATTGCTAAGTACCGCGCCGTGTCGCTTAGCCGGTTCGCCCGTCGCACCGGTAAGAGTAAACTTTTTTCCTATCGTTCCTAGATGATTTTAAACGTTATATTCGTGGTAAACTGAGCATACGAAACCGTGTGTCGTGACGCCAGTTCTCTCGGACGCGTATTTACCGAGTTATAAGCGAGTTAACTTCCGGCGAGTCACTTAGGTATCGCTGGAACGATAGATTGCTAAGTACCGCGCCGTGTCGCTTAGCCGGTTCGCCCGTCGCACCGGTAAGAGTAATCTTTTTTCCTATCGTTCCTAGATGATTTTAAACGTTATATTCGTGGTAAACTGTGCATACGAAACCGTGTGTCGTGACGCCAGTTCTCTCGGACGCGTATTTACCGAGTTATAAGCGAGTTAACTTCCGGCGAGTCACTTAGGTATCGCTGGAACGATAGATTGCTAAGTACCGCGATGTGTCGCTTAGCCGGTTCGCCCGTCGCACCGGTAAGAGTAAACTTTTTTCCTATCGTTCCTAGATGATTTTAAACGTTATATTCGTGGTAAACTGAGCATACGAAACCGTGTGTCGTGACGCCAGTTCTCTCGGACGCGTATTTACCGAGTTATAAGCGAGTTAACTTCCGGCGAGTCACTAAGGTATCGCTGGAACGATAGATTGCTAAGTACCGCGCCTTGTCGCTTAGACGGTTCGCCCGTCGCACCGGTAAGAGTAAACTTTTTTCCTATCGTTCCTAGATGATTTTAAACGTTATATGCGTGGTAAACTGTACATACGAAACCGTGTGTCGTGACGCCAGTTCTCTCGGACGCGTATTTACCGAGTTATAAGCGAGTTAACTTCCGGAGAGTCACTTAGGTATCGCTGGAACGATAGATTGCTAAGTACCGCGCCGTGTCGCTTAGCCGGTTCGCCCGTCGCACCGGTAAGAGTAAACTTTTTTCCTATCGTTCCTAGATGATTTTAAACGTTATATTCGTGGCAAACTGTGCCTACGAAACCGTGTGTCGTGACGCCAGTTCTCTCGGACGCGTATTTACCGAGTTATAAGCGAGTTAACTTCCGGCGAGTCACATAGGTATCGCTGGAACGATAGATTGCTAAGTACCGCGCCGTGTCGCTTAGCCGGTTCGCCCGTCGCACCGGTAAGAGTAAACTTTTTTCCTATCGTTCCTAGATGATTTTAAACGTTATATTCGTGGTAAACTGTGCCTACGAAACCGTGTGTCGTGACGTCAGTTCTCTCGGACGCGTATTTACCGAGTTATAAGCGAGTTAACTTCCGGCGAGTCACTTAGGTATCGCTGGAACGATAGATTGCTAAGTACCGCACCGTGTCGCTTAGCTGGTTCGCGGTAAGAGTAAACTTTTTTCCTATCGTTCCTAGATGATTTTAAACGTTATATTCGTGGTAAACTGTGCCTACGAAACCGTGTGTCGTGACGTCAGTTCTCTCGGACGCGTATTTACCGAGTTATAAGCGAGTTAACTTCCGGCGAGTCACTTAGGTATCGCTGGAACGATAGATTGCTAAGTACCGCACCGTGTCGCTTAGCTGGTTCGCGGTAAGAGTAAACTTTTTTCCTATCGTTCCTAGATGATTTTAAACGTTATATTCGTGGTAAACTGAGCATACGAAACCGTGTGTCGTGACGCCAGTTCTCTCGGACGCGTATTTACCGAGTTATAAGCGAGTTAACTTCCGGCGAGTCACTTAGGTATCGCTGGAACGATAGATTGCTAAGTACCGCGCCGTGTCGCATAGCCGGTTCGCGGTAAGAGTAAACTTTTTTCCTATCGTTCCTAGATGATTTTAAACGTTATATTCGTGGTAAACTGAGCATACGAAACCGTGTGTCGTGACGCCAGTTCTCTCGGACGCGTATTTACCGAGTTATAAGCGAGTTAACTTCCGGCGAGTCACTAAGGTATCGCTGGAACGATAGATTGCTAAGTACCGCGCCTTGTCGCTTAGACGGTTCGCCCGTCGCACCGGTAAGAGTAAACTTTTTTCCTATCGTTCCTAGATGATTTTAAACGTTATATGCGTGGTAAACTGTACATACGAAACCGTGTGTCGTGACGCCAGTTCTCTCGGACGCGTATTTACCGAGTTATAAGCGAGTTAACTTCCGGAGAGTCACTTAGGTATCGCTGGAACGATAGATTGCTAAGTACCGCGCCGTGTCGCTTAGCCGGTTCGCCCGTCGCACCGGTAAGAGTAAACTTTTTTCCTATCGTTCCTAGATGATTTTAAACGTTATATTCGTGGCAAACTGTGCCTACGAAACCGTGTGTCGTGACGCCAGTTCTCTCGGACGCGTATTTACCGAGTTATAAGCGAGTTAACTTCCGGCGAGTCACTTAGGTATCGCTGGAACGATAGATTGCTAAGTACCGCGCCGTGTCGCTTAGCCGGTTCGCCCGTCGCACCGGTAAGAGTAAACTTTTTTCCTATCGTTCCTAGATGATTTTAAACGTTATATTCGTGGTAAACTGTGCCTACGAAACCGTGTGTCGTGACGTCAGTTCTCTCGGACGCGTATTTACCGAGTTATAAGCGAGTTAACTTCCGGCGAGTCACTTAGGTATCGCTGGAACGATAGATTGCTAAGTACCGCACCGTGTCGCTTAGCTGGTTCGCGGTAAGAGTAAACTTTTTTCCTATCGTTCCTAGATGATTTTAAACGTTATATTCGTGGTAAACTGAGCATACGAAACCGTGTGTCGTGACGCCAGTTCTCTCGGACGCGTATTTACCGAGTTATAAGCGAGTTAACTTCCGGCGAGTCACTTAGGTATCGCTGGAACGATAGATTGCTAAGTACCGCGCCGTGTCGCATAGCCGGTTCGCGGTAAGAGTAAACTTTTTTCCTATCGTTCCTAGATGATTTTAAACGTTATATTCGTGGTAAACTGTGCATACGAAACCGTGTTTCGTGACGCCAGTTCTCTCGGACGCGTATTTACCGAGTTATAAGCGAGTTAACTTCCGGCGAGTCACTTAGGTATCGCTGGAACGATAGATTGCTAAGTACCGCGCCGTGTCGCTTAGCCGGTTCGCCCGTCGCACCGGTAAGAGTAAACTTTTTTCCTATCGTTCCTAGATGATTTTAAACGTTATATTCGTGGTAAACTGAGCATACGAAACCGTGTGTCGTGACGCCAGTTCTCTCGGACGCGTATTTACCGAGTTATAAGCGAGTTAACTTCCGGCGAGTCACTTAGGTATCGCTGGAACGATAGATTGCTAAGTACCGCGCCGTGTCGCTTAGCCGGTTCGCCCGTCGCACCGGTAAGAGTAAACTTTTTTCCTATCGTTCCTAGATGATTTTAAACGTTATATTCGTGGCAAACTGTGCCTACGAAACCGTGTGTCGTGACGCCAGTTCTCTCGGACGCGTATTTACCGAGTTATAAGCGAGTTAACTTCCGGCGAGTCACTTAGGTATCGCTGGAACGATAGATTGCTAAGTACCGCGCCGTGTCGCTTAGCCGGTTCGCCCGTCGCACCGGTAAGAGTAAACTTTTTTCCTATCGTTCCTAGATGATTTTAAACGTTATATTCGTGGTAAACTGTGCCTACGAAACCGTGTGTCGTGACGTCAGTTCTCTCGGACGCGTATTTACCGAGTTATAAGCGAGTTAACTTCCGGCGAGTCACTTAGGTATCGCTGGAACGATAGATTGCTAAGTACCGCACCGTGTCGCTTAGCTGGTTCGCGGTAAGAGTAAACTTTTTTCCTATCGTTCCTAGATGATTTTAAACGTTATATTCGTGGTAAACTGAGCATACGAAACCGTGTGTCGTGACGCCAGTTCTCTCGGACGCGTATTTACCGAGTTATAAGCGAGTTAACTTCCGGCGAGTCACTTAGGTATCGCTGGAACGATAGATTGCTAAGTACCGCGCCGTGTCGCATAGCCGGTTCGCGGTAAGAGTAAACTTTTTTCCTATCGTTCCTAGATGATTTTAAACGTTATATTCGTGGTAAACTGTGCATACGAAACCGTGTTTCGTGACGCCAGTTCTCTCGGACGCGTATTTACCGAGTTATAAGCGAGTTAACTTCCGGCGAGTCACTTAGGTATCGCTGGAACGATAGATTGCTAAGTACCGCGCCGTGTCGCTTAGCCGGTTCGCCCGTCGCACCGGTAAGAGTAAACTTTTTTCCTATCGTTCCTAGATGATTTTAAACGTTATATTCGTGGTAAACTGAGCATACGAAACCGTGTGTCGTGACGCCAGTTCTCTCGGACGCGTATTTACCGAGTTATAAGCGAGTTAACTTCCGGCGAGTCACTTAGGTATCGCTGGAACGATAGATTGCTAAGTACCGCGCCGTGTCGCTTAGCCGGTTCGCCCGTCGCACCGGTAAGAGTAAACTTTTTTCCTATCGTTCCTAGATGATTTTAAACGTTATATTCGTGGTAAACTGAGCATACGAAACCGTGTGTCGTGACGCCAGTTCTCTCGGACGCGTATTTACTGAGTTATAAGCGAGTTAACTTCCGGCGAGTCACTTAGGTATCGCTGGAACGATAGATTGCTAAGTACCGCGCCGTGTCGCTTAGCCGGTTCGCCCGTCGCACCGGTAAGAGTAATCTTTTTTCCTATCGTTCCTAGATGATTTTAAACGTTATATTCGTGGTAAACTGTGCATACGAAACCGTGTGTCGTGACGCCAGTTCTCTCGGACGCGTATTTACCGAGTTATAAGCGAGTTAACTTCCGGCGAGTCACTTAGGTATCGCTGGAACGATAGATTGCTAAGTACCGCGCCGTGTCGCTTAGCCGGTTCGCCCGTCGCACCGGTAAGAGTAAACTTTTTTCCTATCGTTCCTAGATGATTTTAAACGTTATATTCGTGGTAAACTGTGCATACGAAACCGTGTGTCGTGACGTCAGTTCTCTCGGACGCGTATTTACCGAGTTATAAGCGAGTTAACTTCCGGCGAGTCACTTAGGTATCGCTGGAACGATAGATTGCTAAGTACCGCACCGTGTCGCTTAGCTGGTTCGCGGTAAGAGTAAACTTTTTTCCTATCGTTCCTAGATGATTTTAAACGTTATATTCGTGGTAAACTGTGCATACGAAACCGTGTGTCGTGACGCCAGTTCTCTCGGACGCGTATTTACCGAGTTATAAGCGAGTTAACTTCCGGCGAGTCACTTAGGTATCGCTGGAACGATAGATTGCTAAGTACCGCGCCGTGTCGCTTAGCCGGTTCGCGGTAAGAGTAAACTTTTTTCCTATCGTTCCTAGATGATTTTAAACGTTACACTCGTGGTAAACTGTGCATATGAAACCGTGTGTCGTGACGCCAGTTCTCTCGGACGCGTATTTACCGAGTTATAAGCGAGTTAACTTCCGGCGAGTCAGTTAGGTATCGCTGGAACGATAGATTGCTAAGTACCGCGCCGTGTCGCTTAGCCGGTTCGCCCGTCGCACCGGTAAGAGTAAACTTTTTTCCTATCGTTCCTAGATGATTTTAAACGTTATATTCGTGGTAAACTGAGCATACGAAACCGTGTGTCGTGACGCCAGTTCTCTCGGACGCGTATTTACCGAGTTATAAGCGAGTTAACTTCCGGCGAGTCACTTAGGTATCGCTGGAACGATAGATTGCTAAGTACCGCGCCGTGTCGCTTAGCCGGTTCGCCCGTCGCACCGGTAAAAGTAAACTTTTTTCCTATCGTTCCTAGATGATTTTAAACGTTATATTCGTGGTAAACTGTGCATACGAAACCGTGTTTCGTGACGCCAGTTCTCTCGGACGCGTATTTACCGAGTTATAAGCGAGTTAACTTCCGGCGAGTCACTTAGGTATCGCTGGAACGATAGATTGCTAAGTACCGCGCCGTGTCGCTTAGCCGGTTCGCCCGTCGCACCGGTAAGAGTAAACTTTTTTCCTATCGTTCCTAGATGATTTTAAACGTTATATTCGTGGTAAACTGAGCATACGAAACCGTGTGTCGTGACGCCAGTTCTCTCGGACGCGTATTTACCGAGTTATAAGCGAGTTAACTTCCGGCGAGTCACTTAGGTATCGCTGGAACGATAGATTGCTAAGTACCGCGCCGTGTCGCTTAGCCGGTTCGCCCGTCGCACCGGTAAGAGTAAACTTTTTTCCTATCGTTCCTAGATGATTTTAAACGTTATATTCGTGGTAAACTGAGCATACGAAACCGTGTGTCGTGACGCCAGTTCTCTCGGACGCGTATTTACCGAGTTATAAGCGAGTTAACTTCCGGCGAGTCACTTAGGTATCGCAGGAACGATAGATTGCTAAGTACCGCGCCGTGTCGCTTAGCCGGTTCGCCCGTCGCACCGGTAAGAGTAATCTTTTTTCCTATCGTTCCTAGATGATTTTAAACGTTATATTCGTGGTAAACTGTGCATACGAAACCGTGTGTCGTGACGCCAGTTCTCTCGGACGCGTATTTACCGAGTTATAAGCGAGTTAACTTCCGGCGAGTCACTTAGGTATCGCTGGAACGATAGATTGCTAAGTACCGCGCCGTGTCGCTTAGCCGGTTCGCCCGTCGCACCGGTAAGAGTAAACTTTTTTCCTATCGTTCCTAGATGATTTTAAACGTTATATTCGTGGTAAACTGTGCATACGAAACCGTGTGTCGTGACGTCAGTTCTCTCGGACGCGTATTTACCGAGTTATAAGCGAGTTAACTTCCGGCGAGTCACTTAGGTATCGCTGGAACGATAGATTGCTAAGTACCGCACCGTGTCGCTTAGCTGGTTCGCGGTAAGAGTAAACTTTTTTCCTATCGTTCCTAGATGATTTTAAACGTTATATTCGTGGTAAACTGTGCATACGAAACCGTGTGTCGTGACGCCAGTTCTCTCGGACGCGTATTTACCGAGTTATAAGCGAGTTAACTTCCGGCGAGTCACTTAGGTATCGCTGGAACGATAGATTGCTAAGTACCGCGCCGTGTCGCTTAGCCGGTTCGCGGTAAGAGTAAACTTTTTTCCTATCGTTCCTAGATGATTTTAAACGTTACACTCGTGGTAAACTGTGCATACGAAACCGTGTGTCGTGACGCCAGTTCTCTCGGACGCGTATTTACCGAGTTATAAGCGAGTTAACTTCCGGCGAGTCAGTTAGGTATCGCTGGAACGATAGATTGCTAAGTACCGCGCCGTGTCGCTTAGCCGGTTCGCCCGTCGCACCGGTAAGAGTAAACTTTTTTCCTATCGTTCCTAGATGATTTTAAACGTTATATTCGTGGTAAACTGAGCATACGAAACCGTGTGTCGTGACGCCAGTTCTCTCGGACGCGTATTTACCGAGTTATAAGCGAGTTAACTTCCGGCGAGTCACTTAGGTATCGCTGGAACGATAGATTGCTAAGTACCGCGCCGTGTCGCTTAGCCGGTTCGCCCGTCGCACCGGTAAAAGTAAACTTTTTTCCTATCGTTCCTAGATGATTTTAAACGTTATATTCGTGGTAAACTGTGCATACGAAACCGTGTGTCGTGACGCCAGTTCTCTCGGACGCGTATTTACCGAGTTATAAGCGAGTTAACTTCCGGCGAGTCGCTTAGGTATCGCTGGAACGATAGATTGCTAAGTACCGCGCCGTGTCGGTTAGCCGGTTCGCGGTAAGAGTAAACTTTTTTCCTATCGTTCCTATATGATTTTAAACGTTATATTCGTGGTAAACTGTGCATACGAAACCGTGTGTCGTGACGCCAGTTCTCTCGGACGCGTATTTACCGAGTTATAAGCGAGTTAACTTCCGGCGAGTCACTTAGGTATCGCTGGAACGATAGATTGCTAAGTACCGCGCCGTGTCGGTTAGCCGTTTCGCGGTAAGAGTAAACTTTTTTCATATCGTTCCTATATGATTTTAAACGTTATATTCGTGGTAAACTGTGCATACGAAACCGTGTGTCGTGACGTCAGTTCTCTCGGACGCGTATTTACCGAGTTATAAGCGAGTTAACTTCCGGCGAGTCACTTAGGTATCGCTGGAACGATAGATTGCTAAGTACCGCACCGTGTCGCTTAGCTGGTTCGCGGTAAGAGTAAACTTTTTTCCTATCGTTCCTAGATGATTTTAAACGTTATATTCGTGGTAAACTGTGCATACGAAACCGTGTGTCGTGACGCCAGTTCTCTCGGACGCGTATTTACCGAGTTATAAGCGAGTTAACTTCCGGCGAGTCACTTAGGTATCGCTGGAACGATAGATTGCTAAGTACCGCGCCGTGTCGCTTAGCCGGTTCGCGGTGAGAGTAAACTTTTTTCCTATCGTTCCTAGATGATTTTAAACGTTACACTCGTGGTAAACTGTGCATACGAAACCGTGTGTCGTGACGCCAGTTCTCTCGGACGCGTATTTACCGAGTTATAAGCGAGTTAACTTCCGGCGAGTCAGTTAGGTATCGCTGGAACGATAGATTGCTAAGTACCGCGCCGTGTCGCTTAGCCGGTTCGCCCGTCGCACCGGTAAGAGTAAACTTTTTTCCTATCGTTCCTAGATGATTTTAAACGTTATATTCGTGGTAAACTGAGCATACGAAACCGTGTGTCGTGACGCCAGTTCTCTCGGACGCGTATTTACCGAGTTATAAGCGAGTTAACTTCCGGCGAGTCACTTAGGTATCGCTGGAACGATAGATTGCTAAGTACCGCGCCGTGTCGGTTAGCCGGTTCGCGGTAAGAGTAAACTTTTTTCCTATCGTTCCTATATGATTTTAAACGTTATATTCGTGGTAAACTGTGCATACGAAACCGTGTGTCGTGACGCCAGTTCTCTCGGACCCGTATTTACCGAGTTATAAGCGAGTTAACTTCCGGCGAGTCACTTAGGTATCGCTGGAACGATAAATTGCTAAGTACCGCGCCGTGTCGGTTAGCCGTTTCGCGGTAAGAGTAAACTTTTTTCATATCGTTCCTAGATGATTTTAAACGTTATATTCGTGGTAAACTGTGCATACGAAACCGTGTGTCGTGACGCCAATTCTCTCGGACGCGTATTTACCGAGTTATAAGCGAGTTAACTTCCGGCGAGTCACTTAGGTATCGCTGGAACGATAGATTGCTAAGTACCGCGCCGTGTCGCTTAGCCGGTTCGCCCGTCGCACCGGTAAGAGTAAACTTTTTTCCTATCGTTCCTAGATGATTTTAAACGTTATATTCGTGGTAAACTGAGCATACGAAATCGTGTGTCGTGACGCCAGTTCTCTCGGACGCGTATTTACCGAGTTATAAGCGAGTTAACTTCCGGCGAGTCACTTAGGTATCGCTGGAACGATAGATTGCTAAGTACCGCGCCGTGTCGCTTAGCCGGTTCGCCCGTCGCACCGGTAAAAGTAAACTTTTTTCCTATCGTTCCTAGATGATTTTAAACGTTATATTCGTGGTAAACTGTGCATACGAAACCGTGTGTCGTGACGCCAGTTCTCTCGGACGCGTATTTACCGAGTTATAAGCGAGTTAACTTCCGGCGAGTCACTTAGGTATCGCTGGAACGATAGATTGCTAAGTACCGCGCCGTGTCGGTTAGCCGGTTCGCGGTAAGAGTAAACTTTTTTCCTATCGTTCCTAGATGATTTTAAACGTTATATTCGTGGTAAACTGTGCATACGAAACCGTGTGTCGTGACGCCAGTTCTCTCGGACGCGTATTTACCGAGTTATAAGCGAGTTAACTTCCGGCGAGTCACTTAGGTATCGCTGGAACGATAGATTGCTAAGTACCGCGCCGTGTCGGTTAGCCGGTTCGCGGTAAGAGTAAACTTTTTTCCTATCGTTCCTATATGATTTTAAACGTTATATTCGTGGTAAACTGTGCATACGAAACCGTGTGTCGTGACGCCAGTTCTCTCGGACCCGTATTTACCGAGTTATAAGCGAGTTAACTTCCGGCGAGTCACTTAGGTATCGCTGGAACGATAGATTGCTAAGTACCGCGCCGTGTCGGTTAGCCGTTTCGCGGTAAGAGTAAACTTTTTTCATATCGTTCCTAGATGATTTTAAACGTTATATTCGTGGTAAACTGTGCATACGAAACCGTGTGTCGTGACGCCAATTCTCTCGGACGCGTATTTACCGAGTTATAAGCGAGTTAACTTCCGGCGAGTCACTTAGGTATCGCTGGAACGATAGATTGCTAAGTACCGCGCCGTGTCGGTTAGCCGGTTCGCGGTAAGAGTAAACTTTTTTCCTATCGTTCCTATATGATTTTAAACGTTATATTCGTGGTAAACTGTGCATACGAAACCGTGTGTCGTGACGCCAGTTCTCTCGGACCCGTATTTACCGAGTTATAAGCGAGTTAACTTCCGGCGAGTCACTTAGGTATCGCTGGAACGATAGATTGCTAAGTACCGCGCCGTGTCGGTTAGCCGGTTCGCGGTAAGAGTAAACTTTTTTCATATCGTTCCTAGATGATTTTAAACGTTATATTCGTGGTAAACTGTGCATACGAAACCGTGTGTCGTGACGCCAGTTCTCTCGGACGCGTATTTACCGAGTTATAAGCGAGTTAACTTCCGGCGAGTCACTTAGGTATCGCTGGAACGATAGATTGCTAAGTACCGCGCCGTGTCGGTTAGCCGTTTCGCGGTAAGAGTAAACTTTTTTCATATCGTTCCTATATGATTTTAAACGTTATATTCGTGGTAAACTGTGCATACGAAACCGTGTGTCGTGACGCCAGTTCTCTCGGACGCGTATTTACCGAGTTATAAGCGAGTTAACTTCCGGCGAGTCACTTAGGTATCGCTGGAACGATAGATTGCTAAGTACCGCGCCGTGTCGCTTAGCCGGTTCGCCCGTCGCACCGGTAAGAGTAAACTTTTTTCCTATCGTTCCTAGATGATTTTAAACGTTATATTCGTGGTAAACTGTGCATACGAAACCGTGTGTCGTGACGTCAGTTCTCTCGGACGCGTATTTACCGAGTTATAAGCGAGTTAACTTCCGGCGAGTCACTTAGGTATCGCTGGAACGATAGATTGCTAAGTACCGCACCGTGTCGCTTAGCTGGTTCGCGGTAAGAGTAAACTTTTTTCCTATCGTTCCTAGATGATTTTAAACGTTATATTCGTGGTAAACTGTGCATACGAAACCGTGTGTCGTGACGCCAGTTCTCTCGGACGCGTATTTACCGAGTTATAAGCGAGTTAACTTCCGGCGAGTCACTTAGGTATCGCTGGAACGATAGATTGCTAAGTACCGCGCCGTGTCGCTTAGCCGGTTCGCGGTAAGAGTAAACTTTTTTCCTATCGTTCCTAGATGATTTTAAACGTTACACTCGTGGTAAACTGTGCATACGAAACCGTGTGTCGTGACGCCAGTTCTCTCGGACGCGTATTTACCGAGTTATAAGCGAGTTAACTTCCGGCGAGTCAGTTAGGTATCGCTGGAACGATAGATTGCTAAGTACCGCGCCGTGTCGCTTAGCCGGTTCGCCCGTCGCACCGGTAAGAGTAAACTTTTTTCCTATCGTTCCTAGATGATTTTAAACGTTATATTCGTGGTAAACTGAGCATACGAAACCGTGTGTCGTGACGCCAGTTCTCTCGGACGCGTATTTACCGAGTTATAAGCGAGTTAACTTCCGGCGAGTCACTTAGGTATCGCTGGAACGATAGATTGCTAAGTACCGCGCCGTGTCGCTTAGCCGGTTCGCCCGTCGCACCGGTAAAAGTAAACTTTTTTCCTATCGTTCCTAGATGATTTTAAACGTTATATTCGTGGTAAACTGTGCATACGAAACCGTGTGTCGTGACGCCAGTTCTCTCGGACGCGTATTTACCGAGTTATAAGCGAGTTAACTTCCGGCGAGTCACTTAGGTATCGCTGGAACGATAGATTGCTAAGTACCGCGCCGTGTCGGTTAGCCGGTTCGCGGTAAGAGTAAACTTTTTTCCTATCGTTCCTATATGATTTTAAACGTTATATTCGTGGTAAACTGTGCATACGAAACCGTGTGTCGTGACGCCAGTTCTCTCGGACGCGTATTTACCGAGTTATAAGCGAGTTAACTTCCGGCGAGTCACTTAGGTATCGCTGGAACGATAGATTGCTAAGTACCGCGCCGTGTCGGTTAGCCGTTTCGCGGTAAGAGTAAACTTTTTTCATATCGTTCCTATATGATTTTAAACGTTATATTCGTGGTAAACTGTGCATACGAAACCGTGTGTCGTGACGTCAGTTCTCTCGGACGCGTATTTACCGAGTTATAAGCGAGTTAACTTCCGGCGAGTCACTTAGGTATCGCTGGAACGATAGATTGCTAAGTACCGCACCGTGTCGCTTAGCTGGTTCGCGGTAAGAGTAAACTTTTTTCCTATCGTTCCTAGATGATTTTAAACGTTATATTCGTGGTAAACTGTGCATACGAAACCGTGTGTCGTGACGCCAGTTCTCTCGGACGCGTATTTACCGAGTTATAAGCGAGTTAACTTCCGGCGAGTCACTTAGGTATCGCTGGAACGATAGATTGCTAAGTACCGCGCCGTGTCGCTTAGCCGGTTCGCGGTAAGAGTAAACTTTTTTCCTATCGTTCCTAGATGATTTTAAACGTTACACTCGTGGTAAACTGTGCATACGAAACCGTGTGTCGTGACGCCAGTTCTCTCGGACGCGTATTTACCGAGTTATAAGCGAGTTAACTTCCGGCGAGTCAGTTAGGTATCGCTGGAACGATAGATTGCTAAGTACCGCGCCGTGTCGCTTAGCCGGTTCGCCCGTCGCACCGGTAAGAGTAAACTTTTTTCCTATCGTTCCTAGATGATTTTAAACGTTATATTCGTGGTAAACTGAGCATACGAAACCGTGTGTCGTGACGCCAGTTCTCTCGGACGCGTATTTACCGAGTTATAAGCGAGTTAACTTCCGGCGAGTCACTTAGGTATCGCTGGAACGATAGATTGCTAAGTACCGCGCCGTGTCGGTTAGCCGGTTCGCGGTAAGAGTAAACTTTTTTCCTATCGTTCCTATATGATTTTAAACGTTATATTCGTGGTAAACTGTGCATACGAAACCGTGTGTCGTGACGCCAGTTCTCTCGGACCCGTATTTACCGAGTTATAAGCGAGTTAACTTCCGGCGAGTCACTTAGGTATCGCTGGAACGATAGATTGCTAAGTACCGCGCCGTGTCGGTTAGCCGTTTCGCGGTAAGAGTAAACTTTTTTCATATCGTTCCTAGATGATTTTAAACGTTATATTCGTGGTAAACTGTGCATACGAAACCGTGTGTCGTGACGCCAATTCTCTCGGACGCGTATTTACCGAGTTATAAGCGAGTTAACTTCCGGCGAGTCACTTAGGTATCGCTGGAACGATAGATTGCTAAGTACCGCGCCGTGTCGCTTAGCCGGTTCGCCCGTCGCACCGGTAAGAGTAAACTTTTTTCCTATCGTTCCTAGATGATTTTAAACGTTATATTCGTGGTAAACTGAGCATACGAAACCGTGTGTCGTGACGCCAGTTCTCTCGGACGCGTATTTACCGAGTTATAAGCGAGTTAACTTCCGGCGAGTCACTTAGGTATCGCTGGAACGATAGATTGCTAAGTACCGCGCCGTGTCGCTTAGCCGGTTCGCCCGTCGCACCGGTAAAAGTAAACTTTTTTCCTATCGTTCCTAGATGATTTTAAACGTTATATTCGTGGTAAACTGTGCATACGAAACCGTGTGTCGTGACGCCAGTTCTCTCGGACGCGTATTTACCGAGTTATAAGCGAGTTAACTTCCGGCGAGTCACTTAGGTATCGCTGGAACGATAGATTGCTAAGTACCGCGCCGTGTCGGTTAGCCGGTTCGCGGTAAGAGTAAACTTTTTTCCTATCGTTCCTAGATGATTTTAAACGTTATATTCGTGGTAAACTGTGCATACGAAACCGTGTGTCGTGACGCCAGTTCTCTCGGACGCGTATTTACCGAGTTATAAGCGAGTTAACTTCCGGCGAGTCGCTTAGGTATCGCTGGAACGATAGATTGCTAAGTACCGCGCCGTGTCGGTTAGCCGGTTCGCGGTAAGAGTAAACTTTTTTCCTATCGTTCCTATATGATTTTAAACGTTATATTCGTGGTAAACTGTGCATACGAAACCGTGTGTCGTGACGCCAGTTCTCTCGGACCCGTATTTACCGAGTTATAAGCGAGTTAACTTCCGGCGAGTCACTTAGGTATCGCTGGAACGATAGATTGCTAAGTACCGCGCCGTGTCGGTTAGCCGTTTCGCGGTAAGAGTAAACTTTTTTCATATCGTTCCTAGATGATTTTAAACGTTATATTCGTGGTAAACTGTGCATACGAAACCGTGTGTCGTGACGCCAATTCTCTCGGACGCGTATTTACCGAGTTATAAGCGAGTTAACTTCCGGCGAGTCACTTAGGTATCGCTGGAACGATAGATTGCTAAGTACCGCGCCGTGTCGGTTAGCCGGTTCGCGGTAAGAGTAAACTTTTTTCCTATCGTTCCTATATGATTTTAAACGTTATATTCGTGGTAAACTGTGCATACGAAACCGTGTGTCGTGACGCCAGTTCTCTCGGACCCGTATTTACCGAGTTATAAGCGAGTTAACTTCCGGCGAGTCACTTAGGTATCGCTGGAACGATAGATTGCTAAGTACCGCGCCGTGTCGGTTAGCCGTTTCGCGGTAAGAGTAAACTTTTTTCATATCGTTCCTAGATGATTTTAAACGTTATATTCGTGGTAAACTGTGCATACGAAACCGTGTGTCGTGACGCCAGTTCTCTCGGACGCGTATTTACCGAGTTATAAGCGAGTTAACTTCCGGCGAGTCACTTAGGTATCGCTGGAACGATAGATTGCTAAGTACCGCGCCGTGTCGGTTAGCCGTTTCGCGGTAAGAGTAAACTTTTTTCATATCGTTCCTATATGATTTTAAACGTTATATTCGTGGTAAACTGTGCATACGAAACCGTGTGTCGTGACGCCAGTTCTCTCGGACGCGTATTTACCGAGTTATAAGCGAGTTAACTTCCGGCGAGTCACTTAGGTATCGCTGGAACGATAGATTGCTAAGTACCGCGCCGTGTCGGTTAGCCGTTTCGCGGTAAGAGTAAACTTTTTTCCTATCGTTCCTAGATGATTTTAAACGTTATATTCGTGGTAAACTGTGCATACGAAACCGTGTGTCGTGACGCCAATTCTCTCGGACGCGTATTTACCGAGTTATAAGCGAGTTAACTTCCGGCGAGTCACTTAGGTATCGCTGGAACGATAGATTGCTAAGTACCGCGCCGTGTCGCTTAGCCGGTTCGCCCGTCGCACCGGTAAGAGTAAACTTTTTTCCTATCGTTCCTAGATGATTTTAAACGTTATATTCGTGGTAAACTGAGCATACGAAACCGTGTGTCGTGACGCCAGTTCTCTCGGACGCGTATTTACCGAGTTATAAGCGAGTTAACTTCCGGCGAGTCACTTAGGTATCGCTGGAACGATAGATTGCTAAGTACCGCGCCGTGTCGCTTAGCCGGTTCGCCCGTCGCACCGGTAAGAGTAAACTTTTTTCCTATCTTTCCTAGATGATTTTAAACGTTATATTCGTGGTAAACTGTGCATACGAAACCGTGTGTCGTGACGCCAGTTCTCTCGGACGCGTATTTACCGAGTTATAAGCGAGTTAACTTCCGGCGAGTCACTTAGGTATCGCTGGAACGATAGATTGCTAAGTACCGCGCCGTGTCGCTTAGCCGGTTCGCCCGTCGCACCGGTAAGAGTAAACTTTTTTCCTATCGTTCCTAGATGATTTTAAACGTTATATTCGTGGTAAACTGAGCATACGAAACCGTGTGTCGTGACGCCAGTTCTCTCGGACGCGTATTTACCGAGTTATAAGCGAGTTAACTTCCGGCGAGTCACTAAGGTATCGCTGGAACGATAGATTGCTAAGTACCGCGCCTTGTCGCTTAGACGGTTCGCCCGTCGCACCGGTAAGAGTAAACTTTTTTCCTATCGTTCCTAGATGATTTTAAACGTTATATTCGTGGTAAACTGTGCATACGAAACCGTGTGTCGTGACGCCAGTTCTCTCGGACGCGTATTTACCGAGTTATAAGCGAGTTAACTTCCGGCGAGTCACTTAGGTATCGCTGGAACGATAGATTGCTAAGTACCGCGCCGTGTCGGTTAGCCGGTTCGCGGTAAGAGTAAACTTTTTTCCTATCGTTCCTAGATGATTTTAAACGTTACATTCGTGGTAAACTGTGCATACGAAACCGTGTGTCGTGACGCCAGTTCTCTCGGACGCGTATTTACCGAGTTATAAGCGAGTTAACTTCCGGCGAGTCACTTAGGTATCGCTGGAACGATAGATTGCTAAGTACCGCGCCGTGTCGGTTAGCCGGTTCGCGGTAAGAGTAAACTTTTTTCCTATCGTTCCTATATGATTTTAAACGTTATATTCGTGGTAAACTGTGCATACGAAACCGTGTGTCGTGACGCCAGTTCTCTCGGACGCGTATTTACCGAGTTATAAGCGAGTTAACTTCCAGCGAGTCACTTAGGTATCGCTGGAACGATAGATTGCTAAGTACCGCGCCGTGTCGGTTAGCCGGTTCGCGGTAAGAGTAAACTTTTTTCCTATCGTTCCTAGATGATTTTAAACGTTATATTCGTGGTAAACTGTGCATACGAAACCGTGTGTCGTGACGCCAGTTCTCTCGGACGCGTATTTACCGAGTTATAAGCGAGTTAACTTCCGGCGAGTCACTTAGGTATCGCTGGAACTATAGATTGCTAAGTACCGCGCCGTGTCGGTTAGCCGGTTCGCGGTAAGAGTAAACTTTTTTCCTATCGTTCCTAGATGATTTTAAACGTTATATTCGTGGTAAACTGTGCATACGAAAAAGTGTGTCGTGACGCCAGTTCTCTCGGACGCGTATTTACCGAGTTATAAGCGAGTTAACTTTCGGCGAGTCACTTAGGTATCGCTGGAACGATAGATTGCTAAGTACCGCGCCGTGTCGCTTAGCCGGTTCGCGGTAAGAGTAAACTTTTTTCCTATCGTTCCTAGATGAATTTAAACGTTATATTCGTGGTAAACTGTGCATACGAAACCGTGTGTCGTGACGCCAGTTCTCTCGGACGCGTATTTACCGAGTTATAAGCGAGTTAACTTCCGGCGAGTCACTTAGGTATCGCTGGAACGATAGATTGCTAAGTACCGCGCCGTGTCGGTTAGCCGGTTCGCGGTAAGAGTAAACTTTTTTCCTATCGTTCTTAGATGATTTTAAACGTTATATTCGTGGTAAACTGTGCATCCGAAACCGTGTGTCGTGACGCCAGTTCTCTCGGACGCGTATTTACCGAGTTATAAGCGAGTTAACTTCCGGCGAGTCACTTAGGTATCGCTGGAACGATAGTTTGCTAAGTACCGCGCCGTGTCGGTTAGCCGGTTCGTGGTAAGAGTAAACTTTTTTCCTATCGTTCCTAGATGATTTTAAACGTTATATTCGTGGTAAACTGTGCATACGAAACCGTGTGTCGTGACGCCAATTCTCTCGGACACGTATTTACCGAGTTATAAGCGAGTTAACTTCCGGCGAGTCACTTAGGTATCGCTGGAACGATAGATTGCTAAGTACCGCGCCGTGTCGGTTAGCCGGTTCGCGGTAAGAGTAAACTTTTTTCCTATCGTTCCTAGATGATTTTAAACGTTATATTCGTGGTAAACTGTGCATACGAAAAAGTGTGTCGTGACGCCAGTTCTCTCGGACGCGTATTTACCGAGTTATAAGCGAGTTAACTTTCGGCGAGTCACTTAGGTATCGCTGGAACGATAGATTGCTAAGTACCGCGCCGTGTCGCTTAGCCGGTTCGCGGTAAGAGTAAACTTTTTTCCTATCGTTCCTAGATGAATTTAAACGTTATATTCGTGGTAAACTGTGCATACGAAACCGTGTGTCGTGACGCCAGTTCTCTCGGACGCGTATTTACCGAGTTCTAAGCGAGTTAACTTCCGGCGAGTCACTTAGGTATCGCTGGAACGATAGATTGCTAAGTACCGCGCCGTGTCGGTTAGCCGGTTCGCGGTAAGAGTAAACTTTTTTCCTATCGTTCTTAGATGATTTTAAACGTTATATTCGTGGTAAACTGTGCATCCGAAACCGTGTGTCGTGACGCCAGTTCTCTCGGACGCGTATTTACCGAGTTATAAGCGAGTTAACTTCCGGCGAGTCACTTAGGTATCGCTGGAACGATAGTTTGCTAAGTACCGCGCCGTGTCGGTTAGCCGGTTCGCGTTAAGAGTAAACTTTTTTCCTATCGTTCCTAGATGATTTTAAACGTTATATTCGTGGTAAACTGTGCATACGAAACCGTGTGTCGTGACGCCAATTCTCTCGGACACGTATTTACCGAGTTATAAGCGAGTTAACTTCCGGCGAGTCACTTAGGTATCGCTGGAACAATAGATTGCTAAGTACCGCGCCGTGTCGGTTAGCCGGTTCGCGGTAAGAGTAAACTTTTTTCCTATCGTTCCTAGATGATTTTAAACGTTATATTCGTGGTAAACTGTGCATACGAAACCGTGTGTCGTGACGCCAGTTCTCTCGGACGCGTATTTACCGAGTTATACGCGAGTTAACTTCCGGCGAGTCACTTAGGTATCGCTGGAACGATAGATTGCTAAGTACCGCGCCGTGTCGGTTAGCCGGTTCGCGGTAAGAGTAAACTTTTTTCCTATCGTTCTTAGATGATTTTAAACGTTATATTCGTGGTAAACTGTGCATCCGAAACCGTGTGTCGTGACGCCAGTTCTCTCGGACGCGTATTTACCGAGTTATAAGCGAGTTAACTTCCGGCGAGTCACTTAGGTATCGCTGGAACGATAGATTGCTAAGTACCGCGCCGTGTCGGTTAGCCGGTTCGCGGTAAGAGTAAACTTTTTTCCTATCGTTCCTAGATGATTTTAAACGTTATATTCGTGGTAAACTGTGCATACGAAACCGTGTGTCGTGACGCCAATTCTCTCGGACGCGTATTTACCGAGTTATAAGCGAGTTAACTTCCGGCGAGTCACTTAGGTATCGCTGGAACGATAGATTGCTAAGTACCGCGCCGTGTCGGTTAGCCGGTTCGCGGTAAGAGTAAACTTTTTTCCTATCGTTCCTAGATGATTTTAAACGTTATATTCGTGGTAAACTGTGCATACGAAAAAGTGTGTCGTGACGCCAGTTCTCTCGGACGCGTATTTACCGAGTTATAAGCGAGTTAACTTTCGGCGAGTCACTTAGGTATCGCTGGAACGATAGATTGCTAAGTACCGCGCCGTGTCGCTTAGCCGGTTCGCGGTAAGAGTAAACTTTTTTCCTATCGTTCCTAGATGATTTTAAACGTTATATTCGTGGTAAACTGTGCATACGAAACCGTGTGTCGTGACGCCAGTTCTCTCGGACGCGTATTTACCGAGTTATAAGCGAGTTAACTTCCGGCGAGTCACTTAGGTATCGCTGGAACGATAGATTGCTAAGTACCGCGCCGTGTCGGTTAGCCGGTTCGCGGTAAGAGTAAACTTTTTTCCTATCGTTCCTAGATGATTTTAAACGTTACATTCGTGGTAAACTGTGCATACGAAACCGTGTGTCGTGACGCCAGTTCTCTCGGACGCGTATTTACCGAGTTATAAGCGAGTTAACTTCCGGCGAGTCGCTTAGGTATCGCTGGAACGATAGATTGCTAAGTACCGCGCCGTGTCGGTTAGCCGGTTCGCGGTAAGAGTAAACTTTTTTCCTATCGTTCCTAGATGATTTTAAACGTTATATTCGTGGTAAACTGTGCATACGAAACCGTGTGTCGTGACGCCAGTTCTCTCGGACGCGTATTTACCGAGTTATAAGCGAGTTAACTTCCGGCGAGTCACTTAGGTATCGCTGGAACGATAGATTGCTAAGTACCGCGCCGTGTCGGTTAGCCGGTTCGCGGTAAGAGTAAACTTTTTTCCTATCGTTCCTAGATGATTTTAAACGTTATATTCGTGGTAAACTGTGCATACGAAAAAGTGTGTCGTGACGCCAGTTCTCTCGGACGCGTATTTACCGAGTTATAAGCGAGTTAACTTTCGGCGAGTCACTTAGGTATCGCTGGAACGATAGATTGCTAAGTACCGCGCCGTGTCGCTTAGCCGGTTCGCGGTAAGAGTAAACTTTTTTCCTATCGTTCCTAGATGATTTTAAACGTTATATTCGTGGTAAACTGTGCATACGAAACCGTGTGTCGTGACGCCAGTTCTCTCGGACGCGTATTTACCGAGTTATAAGCGAGTTAACTTCCGGCGAGTCGCTTAGGTATCGCTGGAACGATAGATTGCTAAGTACCGCGCCGTGTCGGTTAGCCGGTTCGCGGTAAGAGTAAACTTTTTTCCTATCGTTCCTATATGATTTTAAACGTTATATTCGTGGTAAACTGTGCATACGAAACCGTGTGTCGTGACGCCAGTTCTCTCGGACGCGTATTTACCGAGTTATAAGCGAGTTAACTTCCGGCGAGTCACTTAGGTATCGCTGGAACGATAGATTGCTAAGTTCCGCGCCGTGTCGGTTAGCCGTTTCGCGGTAAGAGTAAACTTTTTTCCTATCGTTCCTAGATGATTTTAAACGTTACATTCGTGGTAAACTGTGCATACGAAACCGTGTGTCGTGACGCCAGTTCTCTCGGACGCGTATTTACCGAGTTATAAGCGAGTTAACTTCCGGCGAGTCACTTAGGTATCGCTGGAACGATAGATTGCTAAGTACCGCGCCGTGTCGGTTAGCCGGTTCGCTGTAAGAGTAAACTTTTTTCCTATCGTTCCTAGATGATTTTAAACGTTATATTCGTGGTAAACTGTGCATACGAAAAAGTGTGTCGTGACGCCAGTTCTCTCGGACGCGTATTTACCGAGTTATAAGCGAGTTAACTTTCGGCGAGTCACTTAGGTATCGCTGGAACGATAGATTGCTAAGTACCGCGCCGTGTCGCTTAGCCGGTTCGCGGTAAGAGTAAACTTTTTTCCTATCGTTCCTAGATGATTTTAAACGTTATATTCGTGGTAAACTGTGCATACGAAACCGTGTGTCGTGACGCCAGTTCTCTCGGACGCGTATTTACCGAGTTATAAGCGAGTTAACTTCCGGCGAGTCACTTAGGTATCGCTGGAACGATAGATTGCTAAGTACCGCGCCGTGTCGGTTAGCCGGTTCGCGGTAAGAGTAAACTTTTTTCCTATCGTTCCTAGATGATTTTAAACGTTACATTCGTGGTAAACTGTGCATACGAAACCGTGTGTCGTGACGCCAGTTCTCTCGGACGCGTATTTACCGAGTTATAAGCGAGTTAACTTCCGGCGAGTCGCTTAGGTATCGCTGGAACGATAGATTGCTAAGTACCGCGCCGTGTCGGTTAGCCGGTTCGCGGTAAGAGTAAACTTTTTTCCTATCGTTCCTAGATGATTTTAAACGTTATATTCGTGGTAAACTGTGCATACGAAACCGTGTGTCGTGACGCCAGTTCTCTCGGACGCGTATTTACCGAGTTATAAGCGAGTTAACTTCCGGCGAGTCACTTAGGTATCGCTGGAACGATAGATTGCTAAGTACCGCGCCGTGTCGGTTAGCCGGTTCGCGGTAAGAGTAAACTTTTTTCCTATCGTTCCTAGATGATTTTAAACGTTATATTCGTGGTAAACTGTGCATACGAAAAAGTGTGTCGTGACGCCAGTTCTCTCGGACGCGTATTTACCGAGTTATAAGCGAGTTAACTTCCGGCGAGTCACTTAGGTATCGCTGGAACGATAGATTGCTAAGTACCGCGCCGTGTCGGTTAGCCGGTTCGCGGTAAGAGTAAACTTTTTTCCTATCGTTCCTAGATGATTTTAAACGTTACATTCGTGGTAAACTGTGCATACGAAACCGTGTGTCGTGACGCCAGTTCTCTCGGACGCGTATTTACCGAGTTATAAGCGAGTTAACTTCCGGCGAGTCGCTTAGGTATCGCTGGAACGATAGATTGCTAAGTACCGCGCCATGTCGGTTAGCCGGTTCGCGGTAAGAGTAAACTTTTTTCCTATCGTTCCTAGATGATTTTAAACGTTATATTCGTGGTAAACTGTGCATACGAAACCGTGTGTCGTGACGCCAGTTCTCTCGGACGCGTATTTACCGAGTTATAAGCGAGTTAACTTCCGGCGAGTCACTTAGGTATCGCTGGAACGATAGATTGCTAAGTACCGCGCCGTGTCGGTTAGCCGGTTCGCGGTAAGAGTAAACTTTTTTCCTATCGTTCCTAGATGATTTTAAACGTTATATTCGTGGTAAACTGTGCATACGAAAAAGTGTGTCGTGACGCCAGTTCTCTCGGACGCGTATTTACCGAGTTATAAGCGAGTTAACTTTCGGCGAGTCACTTAGGTATCGCTGGAACGATAGATTGCTAAGTACCGCGCCGTGTCGCTTAGCCGGTTCGCGGTAAGAGTAAACTTTTTTCCTATCGTTCCTAGATGATTTTAAACGTTATATTCGTGGTAAACTGTGCATACGAAACCGTGTGTCGTGACGCCAGTTCTCTCGGACGCGTATTTACCGAGTTATACGCGAGTTAACTTCCGGCGAGTCACTTAGGTATCGCTGGAACGATAGATTGCTAAGTACCGCGCCGTGTCGGTTAGCCGGTTCGCGGTAAGAGTAAACTTTTTTCCTATCGTTCTTAGATGATTTTAAACGTTATATTCGTGGTAAACTGTGCATCCGAAACCGTGTGTCGTGACGCCAGTTCTCTCGGACGCGTATTTACCGAGTTATAAGCGAGTTAACTTCCGGCGAGTCACTTAGGTATCGCTGGAACGATAGATTGCTAAGTACCGCGCCGTGTCGGTTAGCCGGTTCGCGGTAAGAGTAAACTTTTTTCCTATCGTTCCTAGATGATTTTAAACGTTATATTCGTGGTAAACTGTGCATACGAAACCGTGTGTCGTGACGCCAATTCTCTCGGACGCGTATTTACCGAGTTATAAGCGAGTTAACTTCCGGCGAGTCACTTAGGTATCGCTGGAACGATAGATTGCTAAGTACCGCGCCGTGTCGGTTAGCCGGTTCGCGGTAAGAGTAAACTTTTTTCCTATCGTTCCTAGATGATTTTAAACGTTATATTCGTGGTAAACTGTGCATACGAAAAAGTGTGTCGTGACGCCAGTTCTCTCGGACGCGTATTTACCGAGTTATAAGCGAGTTAACTTTCGGCGAGTCACTTAGGTATCGCTGGAACGATAGATTGCTAAGTACCGCGCCGTGTCGCTTAGCCGGTTCGCGGTAAGAGTAAACTTTTTTCCTATCGTTCCTAGATGATTTTAAACGTTATATTCGTGGTAAACTGTGCATACGAAACCGTGTGTCGTGACGCCAGTTCTCTCGGACGCGTATTTACCGAGTTATAAGCGAGTTAACTTCCGGCGAGTCACTTAGGTATCGCTGGAACGATAGATTGCTAAGTACCGCGCCGTGTCGGTTAGCCGGTTCGCGGTAAGAGTAAACTTTTTTCCTATCGTTCCTAGATGATTTTAAACGTTACATTCGTGGTAAACTGTGCATACGAAACCGTGTGTCGTGACGCCAGTTCTCTCGGACGCGTATTTACCGAGTTATAAGCGAGTTAACTTCCGGCGAGTCACTTAGGTATCGCTGGAACGATAGATTGCTAAGTACCGCGCCGTGTCGGTTAGCCGGTTCGCGGTAAGAGTAAACTTTTTTCCTATCGTTCCTAGATGATTTTAAACGTTATATTCGTGGTAAACTGTGCATACGAAAAAGTGTGTCGTGACGCCAGTTCTCTCGGACGCGTATTTACCGAGTTATAAGCGAGTTAACTTTCGGCGAGTCACTTAGGTATCGCTGGAACGATAGATTGCTAAGTACCGCGCCGTGTCGCTTAGCCGGTTCGCGGTAAGAGTAAACTTTTTTCCTATCGTTCCTAGATGATTTTAAACGTTATATTCGTGGTAAACTGTGCATACGAAACCGTGTGTCGTGACGCCAGTTCTCTCGGACGCGTATTTACCGAGTTATACGCGAGTTAACTTCCGGCGAGTCACTTAGGTATCGCTGGAACGATAGATTGCTAAGTACCGCGCCGTGTCGGTTAGCCGGTTCGCGGTAAGAGTAAACTTTTTTCCTATCGTTCTTAGATGATTTTAAACGTTATATTCGTGGTAAACTGTGCATCCCAAACCGTGTGTCGTGACGCCAGTTCTCTCGGACGCGTATTTACCGAGTTATAAGCGAGTTAACTTCCGGCGAGTCACTTAGGTATCGCTGGAACGATAGATTGCTAAGTACCGCGCCGTGTCGGTTAGCCGGTTCGCGGTAAGAGTAAACTTTTTTCCTATCGTTCCTAGATGATTTTAAACGTTATATTCGTGGTAAACTGTGCATACGAAACCGTGTGTCGTGACGCCAATTCTCTCGGACGCGTATTTACCGAGTTATAAGCGAGTTAACTTCCGGCGAGTCACTTAGGTATCGCTGGAACGATAGATTGCTAAGTACCGCGCCGTGTCGGTTAGCCGGTTCGCGGTAAGAGTAAACTTTTTTCCTATCGTTCCTAGATGATTTTAAACGTTATATTCGTGGTAAACTGTGCATACGAAAAAGTGTGTCGTGACGCCAGTTCTCTCGGACGCGTATTTACCGAGTTATAAGCGAGTTAACTTTCGGCGAGTCACTTAGGTATCGCTGGAACGATAGATTGCTAAGTACCGCGCCGTGTCGCTTAGCCGGTTCGCGGTAAGAGTAAACTTTTTTCCTATCGTTCCTAGATGATTTTAAACGTTATATTCGTGGTAAACTGTGCATACGAAACCGTGTGTCGTGACGCCAGTTCTCTCGGACGCGTATTTACCGAGTTATAAGCGAGTTAACTTCCGGCGAGTCACTTAGGTATCGCTGGAACGATAGATTGCTAAGTACCGCGCCGTGTCGGTTAGCCGGTTCGCGGTAAGAGTAAACTTTTTTCCTATCGTTCCTAGATGATTTTAAACGTTACATTCGTGGTAAACTGTGCATACGAAACCGTGTGTCGTGACGCCAGTTCTCTCGGACGCGTATTTACCGAGTTATAAGCGAGTTAACTTCCGGCGAGTCGCTTAGGTATCGCTGGAACGATAGATTGCTAAGTACCGCGCCGTGTCGGTTAGCCGGTTCGCGGTAAGAGTAAACTTTTTTCCTATCGTTCCTAGATGATTTTAAACGTTATATTCGTGGTAAACTGTGCATACGAAACCGTGTGTCGTGACGCCAGTTCTCTCGGACGCGTATTTACCGAGTTATAAGCGAGTTAACTTCCGGCGAGTCACTTAGGTATCGCTGGAACGATAGATTGCTAAGTACCGCGCCGTGTCGGTTAGCCGGTTCGCGGTAAGAGTAAACTTTTTTCCTATCGTTCCTAGATGATTTTAAACGTTACATTCGTGGTAAACTGTGCATACGAAACCGTGTGTCGTGACGACAGTTCTCTCGGACGCGTATTTACCGAGTTATAAGCGAGTTAACTTCCGGCGAGTCGCTTAGGTATCGCTGGAACGATAGATTGCTAAGTACCGCGCCGTGTCGGTTAGCCGGTTCGCGGTAAGAGTAAACTTTTTTCCTATCGTTCCTAGATGATTTTAAACGTTATATTCGTGGTAAACTGTGCATACGAAACCGTGTGTCGTGACGCCAGTTCTCTCGGACGCGTATTTACCGAGTTATAAGCGAGTTAACTTCCGGCGAGTCACTTAGGTATCGCTGGAACGATAGATTGCTAAGTACCGCGCCGTGTCGGTTAGCCGGTTCGCGGTAAGAGTAAACTTTTTTCCTATCGTTCCTAGATGATTTTAAACGTTATATTCGTGGTAAACTGTGCATACGAAAAAGTGTGTCGTGACGCCAGTTCTCTCGGACGCGTATTTACCGAGTTATAAGCGAGTTAACTTCCGGCGAGTCGCTTAGGTATCGCTGGAACGATAGATTGCTAAGTACCGCGCCGTGTCGGTTAGCCGGTTCGCGGTAAGAGTAAACTTTTTTCCTATCGTTCCTAGATGATTTTAAACGTTACATTCGTGGTAAACTGTGCATACGAAACCGTGTGTCGTGACGCCAGTTCTCTCGGACGCGTATTTACCGAGTTATAAGCGAGTTAACTTCCGGCGAGTCGCTTAGGTATCGCTGGAACGATAGATTGCTAAGTACCGCGCCGTGTCGGTTAGCCGGTTCGCGGTAAGAGTAAACTTTTTTCCTATCGTTCCTAGATGATTTTAAACGTTATATTCGTGGTAAACTGTGCATACGAAACCGTGTGTCGTGACGCCAGTTCTCTCGGACGCGTATTTACCGAGTTATAAGCGAGTTAACTTCCGGCGAGTCACTTAGGTATCGTTGGAACGATAGATTGCTAAGTACCGCGCCGTGTCGGTTAGCCGGTTCGCGGTAAGAGTAAACTTTTTTCCTATCGTTCCTAGATGATTTTAAACGTTATATTCGTGGTAAACTGTGCATACGAAAAAGTGTGTCGTGACGCCAGTTCTCTCGGACGCGTATTTACCGAGTTATAAGCGAGTTAACTTTCGGCGAGTCACTTAGGTATCGCTGGAACGATAGATTGCTAAGTACCGCGCCGTGTCGCTTAGCCGGTTCGCGGTAAGAGTAAACTTTTTTCCTATCGTTCCTAGATGATTTTAAACGTTATATTCGTGGTAAACTGTGCATACGAAACCGTGTGTCGTGACGCCAGTTCTCTCGGACGCGTATTTACCGAGTTATACGCGAGTTAACTTCCGGCGAGTCACTTAGGTATCGCTGGAACGATAGATTGCTAAGTACCGCGCCGTGTCGGTTAGCCGGTTCGCGGTAAGAGTAAACTTTTTTCCTATCGTTCTTAGATGATTTTAAACGTTATATTCGTGGTAAACTGTGCATCCGAAACCGTGTGTCGTGACGCCAGTTCTCTCGGACGCGTATTTACCGAGTTATAAGCGAGTTAACTTCCGGCGAGTCACTTAGGTATCGCTGGAACGATAGATTGCTAAGTACCGCGCCGTGTCGGTTAGCCGGTTCGCGGTAAGAGTAAACTTTTTTCCTATCGTTCCTAGATGATTTTAAACGTTATATTCGTGGTAAACTGTGCATACGAAACCGTGTGTCGTGACGCCAATTCTCTCGGACGCGTATTTACCGAGTTATAAGCGAGTTAACTTCCGGCGAGTCACTTAGGTATCGCTGGAACGATAGATTGCTAAGTACCGCGCCGTGTCGGTTAGCCGGTTCGCGGTAAGAGTAAACTTTTTTCCTATCGTTCCTAGATGATTTTAAACGTTATATTCGTGGTAAACTGTGCATACGAAACCGTGTGTCGTGACGCCAGTTCTCTCGGACGCGTATTTACCGAGTTATAAGCGAGTTAACTTCCGGCGAGTCACTTACGTATCGCTGGAACGATAGATTGCTAAGTACCGCGCCGTGTCGGTTAGCCGGTTCGCGGTAAGAGTAAACTTTTTTCCTATCGTTCCTAGATGATTTTAAACGTTACATTCGTGGTAAACTGTGCATACGAAACCGTGTGTCGTGACGCCAGTTCTCTCGGACGCGTATTTACCGAGTTATAAGCGAGTTAACTTCCGGCGAGTCGCTTAGGTATCGCTGGAACGATAGATTGCTAAGTACCGCGCCGTGTCGGTTAGCCGGTTCGCGGTAAGAGTAAACTTTTTTCCTATCGTTCCTAGATGATTTTAAACGTTATATTCGTGGTAAACTGTGCATACGAAACCGTGTGTCGTGACGCCAGTTCTCTCGGACGCGTATTTACCGAGTTATAAGCGAGTTAACTTCCGGCGAGTCACTTAGGTATCGCTGGAACGATAGATTGCTAAGTACCGCGCCGTGTCGGTTAGCCGGTTCGCGGTAAGAGTAAACTTTTTTCCTATCGTTCCTAGATGATTTTAAACGTTATATTCGTGGTAAACTGTGCATACGAAAAAGTGTGTCGTGACGCCAGTTCTCTCGGACGCGTATTTACCGAGTTATAAGCGAGTTAACTTCCGGCGAGTCACTTAGGTATCGCTGGAACGATAGATTGCTAAGTACCGCGCCGTGTCGGTTAGCCGGTTCGCGGTAAGAGTAAACTTTTTTCCTATCGTTCCTAGATGATTTTAAACGTTACATTCGTGGTAAACTGTGCATACGAAACCGTGTGTCGTGACGCCAGTTCTCTCGGACGCGTATTTACCGAGTTATAAGCGAGTTAACTTCCGGCGAGTCGCTTAGGTATCGCTGGAACGATAGATTGCTAAGTACCGCGCCGTGTCGGTTAGCCGGTTCGCGGTAAGAGTAAACTTTTTTCCTATCGTTCCTAGATGATTTTAAACGTTACATTCGTGGTAAACTGTGCATACGAAACCGTGTGTCGTGACGCCAGTTCTCTCGGACGCGTATTTACCGAGTTATAAGCGAGTTAACTTCCGGCGAGTCACTTAGGTATCGCTGGAACGATAGATTGCTAAGTACCGCGCCGTGTCGGTTAGCCGTTTCGCGGTAAGAGTAAACTTTTTTCCTATCGTTCCTAGATGATTTTAAACGTTACATTCGTGGTAAAATGTGCATAAGAAACCGTGTGTCGTGACGCCAGTTCTCTCGGACGCGTATTTACCGAGTTATAAGCGAGTTAACTTCCGGCGAGTCACTTAGGTATCGCTGGAACGATAGATTGCTAAGTACCGCGCCGTGTCGGTTAGCCGGTTCGCGGTAAGAGTAAACTTTTTTCCTATCGTTCCTAGATGATTTTAAACGTTATATTCGTGGTAAACTGTGCATACGAAACCGTGTGTCGTGACGCCAGTTCTATCGCACGCGTATTTACCGAGTTATAAGCGAGTTAACTTCCGGCGAGTCACTTAGGTATCGCTGGAACGATAGATTGCTAAGTACCGCGCCGTGTCGCTTAGCCGGTTCGCGGTAAGAGTAAACTTTTTTCCTATCGTTCCTAGATGATTTTAAACGTTATATTCGTGGTAAACTGTGCATACGAAACCGTGTGCCGTGACGCCAGTTCTCTCGGACGCGTATTTACCGAGTTATAAGCGAGTTAACTTCCGGCGAGTCACTTAGGTATCTCTGGAACGATAGATTGCTAAGTACCGCGCCGTGTCGGTTAGCCGGTTCGCGGTAAGAGTAAACTTTTTTCCTATCGTTCCTAGATGATTTTAAACGTTATATTCGTGGTAAACTGTCCATACGAAACCGTGTGTCGTGACGCCAGTTCTCTCGGACGCGTATTTACCGAGTTATAAGCGAGTTAACTTCCGGCGAGTCACTTAGGTATCGCTGGAACGATAGATTGCTAAGTACCGCGCCGTGTCGCTTAGCCGGTTCGCGGTAAGAGTAAACTGTTTTCCTATCGTTCCTAGATGATTTTAAACGTTACATTCGTGGTAAACTGTGCATACGAAACCGTGTGTCGTGACGCCAGTTCTCTCGGACGCGTATTTACCGAGTTATAAGCGAGTTAACTTCCGGCGAGTCACTTAGGTATCGCTGGAACGATAGATTGCTAAGTACCGCGCCGTGTCGCTTAGCCGGTTCGCGGTAAGAGTAAACTGTTTTCCTATCGTTCCTAGATGATTTTAAACGTTACATTCGTGGTAAACTGTGCATACGAAACCGTGTGTCGTGACGCCAGTTCTCTCGGACGCGTATTTACCGAGTTATAAGCGAGTTAACTTCCGGCGAGTCACTTAGGTATCGCTGGAACGATAGATTGCTAAGTACCGCGCCGTGTCGCTTAGCCGGTTCGCGGTAAGAGTAAACTTTTTTCCTATCGTTCCTAGATGATTTTAAACGTTATATTCGTGGTAAACTGTGCATACGAAACCGTGTGTCGTGACGCCAGTTCTCTCGGACGCGTATTTACCGAGTTATAAGCGAGTTAACTTCCGGCGAGTCACTTAGGTATCGCTGGAACGATAGATTGCTAAGTACCGCGCCGTGTCGGTTAGCCGGTTCGCGGTAAGAGTAAACTTTTTTCCTATCGTTCCTAGATGATTTTAAACGTTACATTCGTGGTAAACTGTGCATACGAAACCGTGTGTCGTGACGCCAGTTCTCTCGGACGCGTATTTACCGAGTTATAAGCGAGTTAACTTCCGGCGAGTCACTTAGGTATCGCTGGAACGATAGATTGCTAAGTACCGCGCCGTGTCGGTTAGCCGGTTCGCGGTAAGAGTAAACTTTTTTCCTATCGTTCCTAGATGATTTTAAACGTTATATTCGTGGTAAACTGTGCATACGAAACCGTGTGTCGTGACGCCAGTTCTCTCGGACGCGTATTTACCGAGTTATAAGCGAGTTAACTTCCGGCGAGTCACTTAGGTATCGCTGGAACGATAGATTGCTAAGTACCGCGCCGTGTCGCTTAGCCGGTTCGCGGTAAGAGTAAACTGTTTTCCTATCGTGCCTAGATGATTTTAAACGTTACATTCGTGGTAAACTGTGCATACGAAACCGTGTGTCGTGACGCCAGTTCTCTCGGACGCGTATTTACCGAGTTATAAGCGAGTTAACTTCCGGCGAGTCACTTAGGTATCGCTGGAACGATAGATTGCTAAGTACCGCGCCGTGTCGGTTAGCCGGTTCGCGGTAAGAGTAAACTTTTTTCCTATCGTTCCTAGATGATTTTAAACGTTATATTCGTGGTAAACTGTGCATACGAAACCGTGTGTCGTGACGCCAGTTCTCTCGGACGCGTATTTACCGAGTTATAAGCGAGTTAACTTCCGGCGAGTCACTTAGGTATCGCTGGAACGATAGATTGCTAAGTACCGCGCCGTGTCGGTTAGCCGGTTCGCGGTAAGAGTAAACTTTTTTCCTATCGTTCCTAGATGATTTTAAACGTTATATTCGTGGTAAACTGTGCATACGAAACCGTGTGTCGTTACGCCAGTTCTCTCGGACGCGTATTTACCGAGTTATAAGCGAGTTAACTTCCGGCGAGTCACTTAGGTATCGCTGGAACGATAGATTGCTAAGTACCGCGCCGTGTCGCTTAGCCGGTTCGCGGTAAGAGTAAACTTTTTTCCTATCGTTCCTGGATGATTTTAAACGTTATATTCGTGGTAAACTGTGCATACGAAACCGTGTGTCGTGACGCCAGTTCTCTCGGACGCGTATTTACCGAGTTATAAGCGAGTTAACTTCCGGCGAGTCACTTAGGTATCGCTGGAACGATAGATTGCTAAGTACCGCGCCGTGTCGGTTAGCCGGTTCGCGGTAAGAGTAAACTTTTTTCCTATCGTTCCTAGATGATTTTAAACGTTATATTCGTGGTAAACTGTGCATACGAAACCGTGTGTCGTTACGCCAGTTCTCTCGGACGCGTATTTACCGAGTTATAAGCGAGTTAACTTCCGGCGAGTCACTTAGGTATCGCTGGAACGATAGATTGCTAAGTACCGCGCCGTGTCGCTTAGCCGGTTCGCGGTAAGAGTAAACTTTTTTCCTATCGTTCCTGGATGATTTTAAACGTTATATTCGTGGTAAACTGTGCATACGAAACCGTGTGTCGTGACGCCAGTTCTCTCGGACGCGTATTTACCGAGTTACAAGCGAGTTAACTTCCGGCGAGTCACTTAGGTATCGCTGGAACGATAGATTGCTAAGTACCGCGCCGTGTCGGTTAGCCGGTTCGCAGTAAGAGTAAACTTTTTTCCTATCGTTCCTAGATGATTTTAAACGTTATATTCGTGGTAAAGTGTGCAGACGAAACCGTGTGTCGTGACGTCAGTTCTCTCGGACGCGTATTTACCGAGTTATAAGCGAGTTAACTTCCGGCGAGTCACTTAGGTATCGCTGGAACGATAGATTGCTAAGTACCGCGCCGTGTCGGTTAGCCGGTTCGCGGTAAGAGTAAACTTTTTTCCTATCGTTCCTAGATGATTTTAAACGTTATATTCGTGGTAAACTGTGCATACGAAACCGTGTGTCGTGACGCCAGTTCTCTCGGACGCGTATTTACCGAGTTATAAGCGAGTTAACTTCCGGCGAGTCACTTAGGTATCGCTGGAACGATAGATTGCTAAGTACCGCGCCGTGTCGGTTAGCCGGTTCGCAGTAAGAGTAAACTTTTTTCCTATCGTTCCTAGATGATTTTAAACGTTATAATCGTGGTAAAGTGTGCAGACGAAACCGTGTGTCGTGACGTCAGTTCTCTCGGACGCGTATTTACCGAGTTGTAAGCGAGTTAACTTCCGGCGAGTCACTTAGGTATCGCTGGAACGATAGATTGCTAAGTACCGCGCCGTGTCGGTTAGCCGGTTCGCGGTAAGAGTAAACTTTTTTCCTATCGTTCCTAGATGATTTTAAACGTTATATTCGTGGTAAACTGTGCATACGAAACCGTGTGTCGTGACGCCAGTTCTCTCGGACGCGTATTTACCGAGTTATAAGCGAGTTAACTTCCGGCGAGTCACTTAGGTATCGCTGGAACGATAGATTGCTAAGTACCGCGCCGTGTCGGTTAGCCGGTTCGCGGTAAGAGTAAACTTTTTTCCTATCGTTCCTAGATGATTTTAAACGTTATATTCGTGGTAAACTGTGCATACGAAACCGTGTGTCGTGACGCCAGTTCTCTCGGACGCGTATTTACCGAGTTATAAGCGAGTTAACTTCCGGCGAGTCACTTAGGTATCGCTGGAACGATAGATTGCTAAGTACCGCGCCGTGTCGGTTAGCCGGTTCGCGGTAAGAGTAAACTTTTTTCCTATCGTTCCTAGATGATTTTAAACGTTATATTCGTGGTAAACTGTGCATACGAAACCGTGTGTCGTGACGCCAGTTCTCTCGGACGCGTATTTACCGAGTTATAAGCGAGTTAACTTCCGGCGAGTCACTTAGGTATCGCTGGAACGATAGATTGCTAAGTACCGCGCCGTGTCGGTTAGCCGGTTCGCGGTAAGAGTAAACTTTTTTCCTATCGTTCCTAGATGATTTTAAACGTTATATTCGTGGTAAACTGTGCATACGAAACCGTGTGTCGTTACGCCAGTTCTCTCGGACGCGTATTTACCGAGTTATAAGCGAGTTAACTTCCGGCGAGTCACTTAGGTATCGCTGGAACGATAGATTGCTAAGTACCGCGCCGTGTCGCTTAGCCGGTTCGCGGTAAGAGTAAACTTTTTTCCTATCGTTCCTAGATGATTTTAAACGTTATATTCGTGGTAAACTGTGCATACGAAACCGTGTGTCGTGACGCCAGTTCTCTCGGACGCGTATTTACCGAGTTATAAGCGAGTTAACTTCCGGCGAGTCACTTAGGTATCGCTGGAACGATAGATTGCTAAGTACCGCGCCGTGTCGGTTAGCCGGTTCGCGGTAAGAGTAAACTTTTTTCCTATCGTTCCTAGATGATTTTAAACGTTACATTCGTGGTATACTGTGCATACGAAACCGTGTGTCGTGACGCCAGTTCTCTCGGACGCGTATTTACCGAGTTATAAGCGAGTTAACTTCCGGCGAGTCACTTAGGTATCGCTGGAACGATAGATTGCTAAGTACCGCGCCGTGTCGGTTAGCCGGTTCGCGGTAAGAGTAAACTTTTTTCCTATCGTTCCTAGATGATTTTAAACGTTATATTCGTGGTAAACTGTGCATACGAAACCGTGTGTCGTGACGCCAGTTCTCTCGGACGCGTATTTACCGAGTTATAAGCGAGTTAACTTCCGGCGAGTCACTTAGGTATCGCTGGAACGATAGATTGCTAAGTACCGCGCCGTGTCGGTTAGCCGGTTCGCAGTAAGAGTAAACTTTTTTCCTATCGTTCCTAGATGATTTTAAACGTTATATTCGTGGTAAAGTGTGCAGACGAAACCGTGTGTCGTGACGTCAGTTCTCTCGGACGCGTATTTACCGAGTTGTAAGCGAGTTAACTTCCGGCGAGTCACTTAGGTATCGCTGGAACGATAGATTGCTAAGTACCGCGCCGTGTCGTTTAGCCGGTTCGCGGTAAGAGTAAACTTTTTTCCTATCGTTCCTAGATGATTTTAAACGTTATATTCGTGGTAAACTGTGCATACGAAACCGTGTGTCGTGACGCCAGTTCTCTCGGACGCGTATTTACCGAGTTATAAGCGAGTTAACTTCCGGCGAGTCACTTAGGTATCGCTGGAACGATAGATTGCTAAGTACCGCGCCGTGTCGGTTAGCCGGTTCGCAGTAAGAGTAAACTTTTTTCCTATCGTTCCTAGATGATTTTAAACGTTATATTCGTGGTAAAGTGTGCAGACGAAACCGTGTGTCGTGACGTCAGTTCTCTCGGACGCGTATTTACCGAGTTATAAGCGAGTTAACTTCCGGCGAGTCACTTAGGTATCGCTGGAACGATAGATTGCTAAGTACCGCGCCGTGTCGGTTAGCCGGTTCGCGGTAAGAGTAAACTTTTTTCCTATCGTTCCTAGATGATTTTAAACGTTATATTCGTGGTAAACTGTGCATACGAAACCGTGTGTCGTGACGCCAGTTCTCTCGGACGCGTATTTACCGAGTTATAAGCGAGTTAACTTCCGGCGAGTCACTTAGGTATCGCTGGAACGATAGATTGCTAAGTACCGCGCCGTGTCGTTTAGCCGGTTCGCAGTAAGAGTAAACTTTTTTCCTATCGTTCCTAGATGATTTTAAACGTTATATTCGTGGTAAACTGTGCATACGAAACCGTGTGTCGTGACGCCAGTTCTCTCGGACGCGTATTTACCGAGTTATAAGCGAGTTAACTTCCGGCGAGTCACTTAGGTATCGCTGGAACGATAGATTGCTAAGTACCGCGCCGTGTCGGTTAGCCGGTTCGCGGTAAGAGTAAACTTTTTTCCTATCGTTCCTAGATGATTTTAAACGTTATATTCGTGGTAAACTGTGCATACGAAACCGTGTGTCGTGACGTCAGTTCTCTCGGACGCGTATTTACCGAGTTGTAAGCGAGTTAACTTCCGGCGAGTCACTTAGGTATCGCTGGAACGATAGATTGCTAAGTACCGCGCCGTGTCGTTTAGCCGGTTCGCGGTAAGAGTAAACTTTTTTCCTATCGTTCCTAGATGATTTTAAACGTTATATTCGTGGTAAACTGTGCATACGAAACCGTGTGTCGTGACGCCAGTTCTCTCGGACGCGTATTTACCGAGTTATAAGCGAGTTAACTTCCGGCGAGTCACTTAGGTATCGCTGGAACGATAGATTGCTAAGTACCGCGCCGTGTCGGTTAGCCGGTTCGCAGTAAGAGTAAACTTTTTTCCTATCGTTCCTAGATGATTTTAAACGTTATATTCGTGGTAAAGTGTGCAGACGAAACCGTGTGTCGTGACGTCAGTTCTCTCGGACGCGTATTTACCGAGTTATAAGCGAGTTAACTTCCGGCGAGTCACTTAGGTATCGCTGGAACGATAGATTGCTAAGTACCGCGCCGTGTCGGTTAGCCGGTTCGCGGTAAGAGTAAACTTTTTTCCTATCGTTCCTAGATGATTTTAAACGTTATATTCGTGGTAAACTGTGCATACGAAACCGTGTGTCGTGACGCCAGTTCTCTCGGACGCGTATTTACCGAGTTATAAGCGAGTTAACTTCCGGCGAGTCACTTAGGTATCGCTGGAACGATAGATTGCTAAGTACCGCGCCGTGTCGGTTAGCCGGTTCGCAGTAAGAGTAAACTTTTTTCCTATCGTTCCTAGATGATTTTAAACGTTATATTCGTGGTAAAGTGTGCAGACGAAACCGTGTGTCGTGACGTCAGTTCTCTCGGACGCGTATTTACCGAGTTGTAAGCGAGTTAACTTCCGGCGAGTCACTTAGGTATCGCTGGAACGATAGATTGCTAAGTACCGCGCCGTGTCGGTTAGCCGGTTCGCGGTAAGAGTAAACTTTTTTCCTATCGTTCCTAGATGATTTTAAACGTTATATTCGTGGTAAACTGTGCATACGAAACCGTGTGTCGTGACGCCAGTTCTCTCGGACGCGTATTTACCGAGTTATAAGCGAGTTAACTTCCGGCGAGTCACTTAGGTATCGCTGGAACGATAGATTGCTAAGTACCGCGCCGTGTCGGTTAGCCGGTTCGCGGTAAGAGTAAACTTTTTTCCTATCGTTCCTAGATGATTTTAAACGTTATATTCGTGGTAAACTGTGCATACGAAACCGTGTGTCGTGACGCCAGTTCTCTCGGACGCGTATTTACCGAGTTATAAGCGAGTTAACTTCCGGCGAGTCACTTAGGTATCGCTGGAACGATAGATTGCTAAGTACCGCGCCGTGTCGGTTAGCCGGTTCGCGGTAAGAGTAAACTTTTTTCCTATCGTTCCTAGATGATTTTAAACGTTATATTCGTGGTAAACTGTGCATACGAAACCGTGTGTCGTTACGCCAGTTCTCTCGGACGCGTATTTACCGAGTTATAAGCGAGTTAACTTCCGGCGAGTCACTTAGGTATCGCTGGAACGATAGATTGCTAAGTACCGCGCCGTGTCGCTTAGCCGGTTCGCGGTAAGAGTAAACTTTTTTCCTATCGTTCCTAGATGATTTTAAACGTTATATTCGTGGTAAACTGTGCATACGAAACCGTGTGTCGTGACGCCAGTTCTCTCGGACGCGTATTTACCGAGTTATAAGCGAGTTAACTTCCGGCGAGTCACTTAGGTATCGCTGGAACGATAGATTGCTAAGTACCGCGCCGTGTCGGTTAGCCGGTTCGCGGTAAGAGTAAACTTTTTTCCTATCGTTCCTAGATGATTTTAAACGTTACATTCGTGGTATACTGTGCATACGAAACCGTGTGTCGTGACGCCAGTTCTCTCGGACGCGTATTTACCGAGTTATAAGCGAGTTAACTTCCGGCGAGTCACTTAGGTATCGCTGGAACGATAGATTGCTAAGTACCGCGCCGTGTCGGTTAGCCGGTTCGCGGTAAGAGTAAACTTTTTTCCTATCGTTCCTAGATGATTTTAAACGTTATATTCGTGGTAAACTGTGCATACGAAACCGTGTGTCGTGACGCCAGTTCTCTCGGACGCGTATTTACCGAGTTATAAGCGAGTTAACTTCCGGCGAGTCACTTAGGTATCGCTGGAACGATAGATTGCTAAGTACCGCGCCGTGTCGCTTAGCCGGTTCGCGGTAAGAGTAAACTTTTTTCCTATCGTTCCTAGATGATTTTAAACGTTATATTCGTGGTAAACTGTGCATACGAAACCGTGTGTCGTGACGCCAGTTCTCTCGGACGCGTATTTACCGAGTTATAAGCGAGTTAACTTCCGGCGAGTCACTTAGGTATCGCTGGAACGATAGATTGCTAAGTACCGCGCCGTGTCGGTTAGCCGGTTCGCAGTAAGAGTAAACTTTTTTCCTATCGTTCCTAGATGATTTTAAACGTTATATTCGTGGTAAAGTGTGCAGACGAAACCGTGTGTCGTGACGTCAGTTCTCTCGGACGCGTATTTACCGAGTTATAAGCGAGTTAACTTCCGGCGAGTCACTTAGGTATCGCTGGAACGATAGATTGCTAAGTACCGCGCCGTGTCGGTTAGCCGGTTCGCAGTAAGAGTAAACTTTTTTCCTATCGTTCCTAGATGATTTTAAACGTTATATTCGTGGTAAAGTGTGCAGACGAAACCGTGTGTCGTGACGTCAGTTCTCTCGGACGCGTATTTACCGAGTTGTAAGCGAGTTAACTTCCGGCGAGTCACTTAGGTATCGCTGGAACGATAGATTGCTAAGTACCGCGCCGTGTCGGTTAGCCGGTTCGCGGTAAGAGTAAACTTTTTTCCTATCGTTCCTAGATGATTTTAAACGTTATATTCGTGGTAAACTGTGCATACGAAACCGTGTGTCGTGACGCCAGTTCTCTCGGACGCGTATTTACCGAGTTATAAGCGAGTTAACTTCCGGCGAGTCACTTAGGTATCGCTGGAACGATAGATTGCTAAGTACCGCGCCGTGTCGGTTAGCCGGTTCGCGGTAAGAGTAAACTTTTTTCCTATCGTTCCTAGATGATTTTAAACGTTATATTCGTGGTAAACTGTGCATACGAAACCGTGTGTCGTGACGCCAGTTCTCTCGGACGCGTATTTACCGAGTTATAAGCGAGTTAACTTCCGGCGAGTCACTTAGGTATCGCTGGAACGATAGATTGCTAAGTACCGCGCCGTGTCGGTTAGCCGGTTCGCGGTAAGAGTAAACTTTTTTCCTATCGTTCCTAGATGATTTTAAACGTTATATTCGTGGTAAACTGTGCATACGAAACCGTGTGTCGTTACGCCAGTTCTCTCGGACGCGTATTTACCGAGTTATAAGCGAGTTAACTTCCGGCGAGTCACTTAGGTATCGCTGGAACGATAGATTGCTAAGTACCGCGCCGTGTCGCTTAGCCGGTTCGCGGTAAGAGTAAACTTTTTTCCTATCGTTCCTAGATGATTTTAAACGTTATATTCGTGGTAAACTGTGCATACGAAACCGTGTGTCGTGACGCCAGTTCTCTCGGACGCGTATTTACCGAGTTATAAGCGAGTTAACTTCCGGCGAGTCACTTAGGTATCGCTGGAACGATAGATTGCTAAGTACCGCGCCGTGTCGGTTAGCCGGTTCGCGGTAAGAGTAAACTTTTTTCCTATCGTTCCTAGATGATTTTAAACGTTACATTCGTGGTATACTGTGCATACGAAACCGTGTGTCGTGACGCCAGTTCTCTCGGACGCGTATTTACCGAGTTATAAGCGAGTTAACTTCCGGCGAGTCACTTAGGTATCGCTGGAACGATAGATTGCTAAGTACCGCGCCGTGTCGGTTAGCCGGTTCGCGGTAAGAGTAAACTTTTTTCCTATCGTTCCTAGATGATTTTAAACGTTATATTCGTGGTAAACTGTGCATACGAAACCGTGTGTCGTGACGCCAGTTCTCTCGGACGCGTATTTACCGAGTTATAAGCGAGTTAACTTCCGGCGAGTCACTTAGGTATCGCTGGAACGATAGATTGCTAAGTACCGCGCCGTGTCGGTTAGCCGGTTCGCAGTAAGAGTAAACTTTTTTCCTATCGTTCCTAGATGATTTTAAACGTTATATTCGTGGTAAAGTGTGCAGACGAAACCGTGTGTCGTGACGTCAGTTCTCTCGGACGCGTATTTACCGAGTTGTAAGCGAGTTAACTTCCGGCGAGTCACTTAGGTATCGCTGGAACGATAGATTGCTAAGTACCGCGCCGTGTCGTTTAGCCGGTTCGCGGTAAGAGTAAACTTTTTTCCTATCGTTCCTAGATGATTTTAAACGTTATATTCGTGGTAAACTGTGCATACGAAACCGTGTGTCGTGACGCCAGTTCTCTCGGACGCGTATTTACCGAGTTATAAGCGAGTTAACTTCCGGCGAGTCACTTAGGTATCGCTGGAACGATAGATTGCTAAGTACCGCGCCGTGTCGGTTAGCCGGTTCGCAGTAAGAGTAAACTTTTTTCCTATCGTTCCTAGATGATTTTAAACGTTATATTCGTGGTAAAGTGTGCAGACGAAACCGTGTGTCGTGACGTCAGTTCTCTCGGACGCGTATTTACCGAGTTATAAGCGAGTTAACTTCCGGCGAGTCACTTAGGTATCGCTGGAACGATAGATTGCTAAGTACCGCGCCGTGTCGGTTAGCCGGTTCGCGGTAAGAGTAAACTTTTTTCCTATCGTTCCTAGATGATTTTAAACGTTATATTCGTGGTAAACTGTACATACGAAACCGTGCGTCGTGACGCCAGTTCTCTCGGACGCGTATTTACCGAGTTATAAGCGAGTTAACTTCCGGCGAGTCACTTAGGTATCGCTGGAACGATAGATTGCTAAGTACCGCGCCGTGTCGGTTCGCCCGTCGCACCGGTAAGAGTAAACTTTTTTCCTATCGTTCCTAGATGATTTTAAACGTTATATTCGTGGTAAAGTGTGCAGACGAAACCGTGTGTCGTGACGTCAGTTCTCTCGGACGCGTATTTACCGAGTTGTAAGCGAGTTAACTTCCGGCGAGTCACTTAGGTATCGCTGGAACGATAGATTGCTAAGTACCGCGCCGTGTCGTTTAGCCGGTTCGCGGTAAGAGTAAACTTTTTTCCTATCGTTCCTAGATGATTTTAAACGTTATATTCGTGGTAAACTGTGCATACGAAACCGTGTGTCGTGACGCCAGTTCTCTCGGACGCGTATTTACCGAGTTATAAGCGAGTTAACTTCCGGCGAGTCACTTAGGTATCGCTGGAACGATAGATTGCTAAGTACCGCGCCGTGTCGGTTAGCCGGTTCGCAGTAAGAGTAAACTTTTTTCCTATCGTTCCTAGATGATTTTAAACGTTATATTCGTGGTAAAGTGTGCAGACGAAACCGTGTGTCGTGACGTCAGTTCTCTCGGACGCGTATTTACCGAGTTATAAGCGAGTTAACTTCCGGCGAGTCACTTAGGTATCGCTGGAACGATAGATTGCTAAGTACCGCGCCGTGTCGGTTAGCCGGTTCGCGGTAAGAGTAAACTTTTTTCCTATCGTTCCTAGATGATTTTAAACGTTATATTCGTGGTAAACTGTACATACGAAACCGTGCGTCGTGACGCCAGTTCTCTCGGACGCGTATTTACCGAGTTATAAGCGAGTTAACTTCCGGCGAGTCACTTAGGTATCGCTGGAACGATAGATTGCTAAGTACCGCGCCGTGTCGGTTCGCCCGTCGCACCGGTAAGAGTAAACTTTTTTCCTATCGTTCCTAGATGATTTTAAACGTTATATTCGTGGTAAACTGTGCATACGAAACCGTGTGTCATGACGCCAGTTCTCTCGGACGCGTATTTACCGAGTTATAAGCGAGTTTACTTCCGGCGAGTCACTTAGGTATCGCTGGAACGATAGATTGCTAAGTACCGCGCCGTGTCGCTTAGCCGGTTCGCGGTAAGAGTAAACTTTTTTCCTATCGTTCCTAGATGATTTTAAACGTTATATTCGTGGTAAACTGTGCATACGAAACCGTGTGTCGTGACGCCAGTTCTCTCGGACGCGTATTTACCGAGTTATAAGCGAGTTAACTTCCGGCGAGTCACTTAGGTATCGCTGGAACGATAGATTGCTAAGTACCGCGCCGTATCGCTTAGCCGGTTCGCGGTAAGAGTAAACTTTTTTCCTATCGTTCCTAGATGATTTTAAACGTTATATTCGTGGTAAACTGTGCATACGAAACCGTGTGTCGTGACGCCAGTTCTCTCGGACGCGTATTTACCGAGTTATAAGCGAGTTAACTTCCGGCGAGTCACTTAGGTATCGCTGGAACGATAGATTGCTAAGTACCGCGCCGTATCGCTTAGCCGGTTCGCGGTAAGAGTAAACTTTTTTCCTATCGTTCCTAGATGATTTTAAACGTTATATTCGTGGTAAACTGTGCATACGAAACCGTGTGTCGTGACGCCAGTTCTCTCGGACGCGTATTTACCGAGTTATAAGCGAGTTAACTTCCGGCGAGTCACTTAGGTATCGCTGGAACGATAGATTGCTAAGTACCGCGCCGTGTCGCTTAGCCGGTTCGCCCGTCGCACCGGTAAGAGTAAACTTTTTTCCTATCGTTCCTAGATGATTTTAAACGTTATATTCGTGGTAAACTGTGCATACGAAACCGTGTGTCGTGACGCCAGTTCTCTCGGACGCGTATTTACCGAGTTATAAGCGAGTTAACTTCCGGCGAGTCACTTAGGTATCGCTGGAACGATAGATTGCTAAGTACCGCGCCGTGTCGCTTAGCCGGTTCGCCCGTCGCACCGGTAAGAGTAAACTTTTTTCCTATCGTTCCTAGATGATTTTAAACGTTATATTCGTGGTAAACTGTGCATACGAAACCGTGTGTCGTGACGCCAGTTCTTCTCGGACGCGTATTTACCGAGTTATAAGCGAGTTAACTTCCGACGAGTCACTTAGGTATCGCTGGAACGATAGATTGCTAAGTACCGCGCCGTGTCGCTTAGCCGGTTCGCCCGTCGCACCGGTAAGACTAAACTTTTTTCCTATCGTTCCTAGATGATTTTAAACGTTATATTCGTGGTAAACTGTGCATACGAAACCGTGTGTCGTGACGCCAGTTCTCTCGGACGCGTATTTACCGAGTTATAAGCGAGTTAACTTCCGGCGAGTCACTTAGGTATCGCTGGAACGATAGATTGCTAAGTACCGCGCCGTGTCGCTTAGCCGGTTCGCCCGTCGCACCGGTAAGAGTAATCTTTTTTCCTATCGTTCCTAGATGATTTTAAACGTTATATTCGTGGTAAACTGTGCATACGAAACCGTGTGTCGTGACGCCAGTTCTCTCGGACGCGTATTTACCGAGTTATAAGCGAGTTAACTTCCGGCGAGTCACTTAGGTATCGCTGGAACGATAGATTGCTAAGTACCGCGCCGTGTCGCTTAGCCGGTTCGCCCGTCGCACCGGTAAGAGTAAACTTTTTTCCTATCGTTCCTAGATGATTTTAAACGTTATATTCGTGGTAAACTGTGCATACGAAACCGTGTGTCGTGACGCCAGTTCTCTCGGACGCGTATTTACCGAGTTATAAGCGAGTTAACTTCCGGCGAGTCACTTAGGTATCGCTGGAACGATAGATTGCTAAGTACCGCGCCGTGTCGGTTAGCCGGTTCGCGGTAAGAGTAAACTTTTTTCCTATCGTTCCTATATGATTTTAAACGTTGTATTCGTGGTAAACTGTGCATACGAAACCGTGTGTCGTGACGCCAGTTCTCTCGGACGCGTATTTACCGAGTTATAAGCGAGTTAACTTCCGGCGAGTCACTTAGGTATCGCTGGAACGATAGATTGCTAAGTACCGCGCCGTGTCGGTTAGCCGGTTCGCGGTAAGAGTAAACTTTTTTCCTATCGTTCCTAGATGATTTTAAACGTTACATTCGTGGTAAACTGTGCATACGAAACCGTGTGTCGTGACGCCAGTTCTCTCGGACGCGTATTTACCGAGTTATAAGCGAGTTAACTTCCGGCGAGTCACTTAGGTATCGCTGGAACGATAGATTGCTAAGTACCGCGCCGTGTCGGTTAGCCGTTTCGCGGTAAGAGTAAACTTTTTTCCTATCGTTCCTAGATGATTTTAAACGTTACATTCGTGGTAAACTGTGCATACGAAACCGTGTGTCGTGACGCCAGTTCTCTCGGACGCGTATTTACCGAGTTATAAGCGAGTTAACTTCCGGCGAGTCACTTAGGTATCGCTGGAACGATAGATTGCTAAGTACCGCGCCGTGTCGGTTAGCCGTTTCGCGGTAAGAGTAAACTTTTTTCCTATCGTTCCTAGATGATTTTAAACGTTATATTCGTGGTAAACTGTGCATACGAAAAAGTGTGTCGTGACGCCAGTTCTCTCGGACGCGTATTTACCGAGTTATAAGCGAGTTAACTTTCGGCGAGTCACTTAGGTATCGCTGGAACGATAGATTGCTAAGTACCGCGCCGTGTCGCTTAGCCGGTTCGCGGTAAGAGTAAACTTTTTTCCTATCGTTCCTAGATGATTTTAAACGTTATATTCGTGGTAAACTGTGCATACGAAACCGTGTGTCGTGACGCCAGTTCTCTCGGACGCGTATTTACCGAGTTATAAGCGAGTTAACTTCCGGCGAGTCACTTAGGTATCGCTGGAACGATAGATTGCTAAGTACCGCGCCGTGTCGGTTAGCCGGTTCGCGGTAAGAGTAAACTTTTTTCCTATCGTTCCTAGATGATTTTAAACGTTACATTCGTGGTAAACTGTGCATACGAAACCGTGTGTCGTGACGCCAGTACTCTCGGACGTGTATTTTCCGAGTTATAAGCGAGTTAACTTCCGGCGAGTCACTTAGGTATCGCTGGAACGATAGATTGCTAAGTACCGCGCCGTGTCGCTTAGCCGGTTCGCGGTAAGAGTAAACTTTTTTCCTATCGTTCCTATATGATTTTAAACGTTATATTCGTGGTAAACTGTGCATACGAAACCGTGTGTCGTGACGCCAGTTCTCTCGGACGCGTATTTACCGAGTTATAAGCGAGTTAACTTCCGGCGAGTCACTTAGGTATCGCTGGAACGATAGATTGCTAAGTACCGCGCCGTGTCGGTTAGCCGGTTCGCGGTAAGAGTAAACTTTTTTCCTATCGTTCCTAGATGATTTTAAACGTTACATTCGTGGTAAACTGTGCATACGAAACCGTGTGTCGTGACGCCAGTTCTCTCGGACGCGTATTTACCGAGTTATAAGCGAGTTAACTTCCGGCGAGTCACTTAGGTATCGCTGGAACGATAGATTGCTAAGTACCGCGCCGTGTCGGTTAGCCGTTTCGCGGTAAGAGTAAACTTTTTTCCTATCGTTCCTAGATGATTTTAAACGTTACATTCGTGGTAAACTGTGCATACGAAACCGTGTGTCGTGACGCCAGTTCTCTCGGACGCGTATTTACCGAGTTATAAGCGAGTTAACTTCCGGCGAGTCACTTAGGTATCGCTGGAACGATAGATTGCTAAGTACCGCGCCGTGTCGGTTAGCCGGTTCGCGGTAAGAGTAAACTTTTTTCCTATCGTTCCTAGATGATTTTAAACGTTACATTCGTGGTAAACTGTGCATACGAAACCGTGTGTCGTGACGCCAGTTCTCTCGGACGCGTATTTACCGAGTTATAAGCGAGTTAACTTTCGGCGAGTCACTTAGGTATCGCTGGAACGATAGATTGCTAAGTACCGCGCCGTGTCGCTTAGCCGGTTCGCGGTAAGAGTAAACTTTTTTCCTATCGTTCCTAGATGATTTTAAACGTTATATTCGTGGTAAACTGTGCATACGAAACCGTGTGTCGTGACGCCAGTTCTCTCGGACGCGTATTTACCGAGTTATAAGCGAGTTAACTTCCGGCGAGTCACTTAGGTATCGCTGGAACGATAGATTGCTAAGTACCGCGCCGTGTCGGTTAGCCGGTTCGCGGTAAGAGTAAACTTTTTTCCTATCGTTCCTAGATGATTTTAAACGTTACATTCGTGGTAAACTGTGCATACGAAACCGTGTGTCGTGACGCCAGTTCTCTCGGACGCGTATTTACCGAGTTATAAGCAAGTTAACTTCCGGCGAGTCACTTAGGTATCGCTGGAACGATAGATTGCTAAGTACCGCGCCGTGTCGGTTAGCCGGTTCGCGGTAAGAGTAAACTTTTTTCCTATCGTTCCTAGATGATTTTAAACGTTATATTCGTGGTAAACTGTGCATACGAAACCGTGTGTCGTGACGCCAATTCTCTCGGACGCGTATTTACCGAGTTATAAGCGAGTTAACTTCCGGCGAGTCACTTAGGTATCGCTGGAACGATAGATTGCTAAGTACCGCGCCGTGTCGGTTAGCCGGTTCGCGGTAAGAGTAAACTTTTTTCCTATCGTTCCTAGATGATTTTAAACGTTACATTCGTGGTAAACTGTGCATACGAAACCGTGTGTCGTGACGCCAGTTCTCTCGGACATGTATTTTCCGAGTTATAAGCGAGTTAACTTCCGGCGAGTCACTTAGGTATCGCTGGAACGATAGATTGCTAAGTACCGCGCCGTGTCGGTTAGCCGGTTCGCGGTAAGAGTAAACTTTTTTCCTATCGTTCCTAGATGATTTTAAACGTTACATTCGTGGTAAACTGTGCATACGAAACCGTGTGTCGTGACGCCAGTTCTCTCGGACGCGTATTTACCGAGTTATAAGCGAGTTAACTTTCGGCGAGTCACTTAGGTATCGCTGGAACGATAGATTGCTAAGTACCGCGCCGTGTCGCTTAGCCGGTTCGCGGTAAGAGTAAACTTTTTTCCTATCGTTCCTAGATGATTTTAAACGTTATATTCGTGGTAAACTGTGCATACGAAACCGTGTGTCGTGACGCCAGTTCTCTCGGACGCGTATTTACCGAGTTATAAGCGAGTTAACTTCCGGCGAGTCACTTAGGTATCGCTGGAACGATAGATTGCTAAGTACCGCGCCGTGTCGGTTAGCCGGTTCGCGGTAAGAGTAAACTTTTTTCCTATCGTTCCTAGATGATTTTAAACGTTACATTCGTGGTAAACTGTGCATACGAAACCGTGTGTCGTGACGCCAGTTCTCTCGGACGCGTATTTACCGAGTTATAAGCAAGTTAACTTCCGGCGAGTCACTTAGGTATCGCTGGAACGATAGATTGCTAAGTACCGCGCCGTGTCGGTTAGCCGGTTCGCGGTAAGAGTAAACTTTTTTCCTATCGTTCCTAGATGATTTTAAACGTTATATTCGTGGTAAACTGTGCATACGAAACCGTGTGTCGTGACGCCAATTCTCTCGGACGCGTATTTACCGAGTTATAAGCGAGTTAACTTCCGGCGAGTCACTTAGGTATCGCTGGAACGATAGATTGCTAAGTACCGCGCCGTGTCGGTTAGCCGGTTCGCGGTAAGAGTAAACTTTTTTCCTATCGTTCCTAGATGATTTTAAACGTTACATTCGTGGTAAACTGTGCATACGAAACCGTGTGTCGTGACGCCAGTTCTCTCGGACATGTATTTTCCGAGTTATAAGCGAGTTAACTTCCGGCGAGTCACTTAGGTATCGCTGGAACGATAGATTGCTAAGTACCGCGCCGTGTCGGTTAGCCGGTTCGCGGTAAGAGTAAACTTTTTTCCTATCGTTCCTAGATGATTTTAAACGTTATATTCGTGGTAAACTGTGCATACGAAAAAGTGTGTCGTGACGCCAGTTCTCTCGGACGCGTATTTACCGAGTTATAAGCGAGTTAACTTCCGGCGAGTCACTTAGGTATCGCTGGAACGATAGATTGCTAAGTACCGCGCCGTGTCGGTTAGCCGGTTCGCGGTAAGAGTAAACTTTTTTCCTATCGTTCCTAGATGATTTTAAACGTTATATTCGTGGTAAACTGTGCATACGAAAAAGTGTGTCGTGACGCCAGTTCTCTCGGACGCGTATTTACCGAGTTATAAGCGAGTTAACTTTCGGCGAGTCACTTAGGTATCGCTGGAACGATAGATTGCTAAGTACCGCGCCGTGTCGCTTAGCCGGTTCGCGGTAAGAGTAAACTTTTTTCCTATCGTTCCTAGATGATTTTAAACGTTATATTCGTGGTAAACTGTGCATACGAAACCGTGTGTCGTGACGCCAGTTCTCTCGGACGTGTATTTTCCGAGTTATAAGCGAGTTAACTTCCGGCGAGTCACTTAGGTATCGCTGGAACGATAGATTGCTAAGTACCGCGCCGTGTCGCTTAGCCGGTTCGCGGTAAGAGTAAACTTTTTTCCTATCGTTCCTATATGATTTTAAACGTTATATTCGTGGTAAACTGTGCATACGAAACCGTGTGTCGTGACGCCAGTTCTCTCGGACGCGTATTTACCGAGTTATAAGCGAGTTAACTTCCGGCGAGTCACTTAGGTATCGCTGGAACGATAGATTGCTAAGTACCGCGCCGTGTCGGTTAGCCGTTTCGCGGTAAGAGTAAACTTTTTTCCTATCGTTCCTAGATGATTTTAAACGTTACATTCGTGGTAAACTGTGCATACGAAACCGTGTGTCGTGACGCCAGTTCTCTCGGACGCGTATTTACCGAGTTATAAGCGAGTTAACTTCCGGCGAGTCACTTAGTTATCGCTGGAACGATAGATTGCTAAGTACCGCGCCGTGTCGGTTAGCCGGTTCGCGGTAAGAGTAAACTTTTTTCCTATCGTTCCTAGATGATTTTAAACGTTATATTCGTGGTAAACTGTGCATACGAAAAAGTGTGTCGTGACGCCAGTTCTCTCGGACGCGTATTTACCGAGTTATAAGCGAGTTAACTTTCGGCGAGTCACTTAGGTATCGCTGGAACGATAGATTGCTAAGTACCGCGCCGTGTCGCTTAGCCGGTTCGCGGTAAGAGTAAACTTTTTTCCTATCGTTCCTAGATGATTTTAAACGTTATATTCGTGGTAAACTGTGCATACGAAACCGTGTGTCGTGACGCCAGTTCTCTCGGACGTGTATTTTCCGAGTTATAAGCGAGTTAACTTCCGGCGAGTCACTTAGGTATCGCTGGAACGATAGATTGCTAAGTACCGCGCCGTGTCGGTTAGCCGGTTCGCGGTAAGAGTAAACTTTTTTCCTATCGTTCCTAGATGATTTTAAACGTTATATTCGTGGTAAACTGTGCATACGAAACCGTGTGTCGTGACGCCAGTTCTCTCGGACGTGTATTTTCCGAGTTATAAGCGAGTTAACTTCCGGCGAGTCACTTAGGTATCGCTGGAACGATAGATTGCTAAGTACCGCGCCGTGTCGCTTAGCCGGTTCGCGGTAAGAGTAAACTTTTTTCCTATCGTTCCTATATGATTTTAAACGTTATATTCGTGGTAAACTGTGCATACGAAACCGTGTGTCGTGACGCCAGTTCTCTCGGACGCGTATTTACCGAGTTATAAGCGAGTTAACTTCCGGCGAGTCACTTAGGTATCGCTGGAACGATAGATTGCTAAGTACCGCGCCGTGTCGGTTAGCCGGTTCGCGGTAAGAGTAAACTTTTTTCCTATCGATCCTAGATGATTTTAAACGTTACATTCGTGGTAAACTGTGCATACGAAACCGTGTGTCGTGACGCCAGTTCTCTCGGACGCGTATTTACCGAGTTATAAGCGAGTTAACTTCCGGCGAGTCACTTAGGTATCGCTGGAACGATAGATTGCTAAGTACCGCGCCGTGTCGGTTAGCCGTTTCGCGGTAAGAGTAAACTTTTTTCCTATCGTTCCTAGATGATTTTAAACGTTACATTCGTGGTAAACTGTGCATACGAAACCGTGTGTCGTGACGCCAGTTCTCTCGGACGCGTATTTACCGAGTTATAAGCGAGTTAACTTCCGGCGAGTCACTTAGGTATCGCTGGAACGATAGATTGCTAAGTACCGCGCCGTGTCGGTTAGCCGGTTCGCGGTAAGAGTAAACTTTTTTCCTATCGTTCCTAGATGATTTTAAACGTTATATTCGTGGTAAACTGTGCATACGAAAAAGTGTGTCGTGACGCCAGTTCTCTCGGACGCGTATTTACCGAGTTATAAGCGAGTTAACTTTCGGCGAGTCACTTAGGTATCGCTGGAACGATAGATTGCTAAGTACCGCGCCGTGTCGGTTAGCCGGTTCGCGGTAAGAGTAAACTTTTTTCCTATCGTTCCTAGATGATTTTAAACGTTATATTCGTGGTAAACTGTGCATACGAAACCGTGTGTCGTGACGCCAGTTCTCTCGGACGCGTATTTACCGAGTTATAAGCGAGTTAACTTCCGGCGAGTCACTTAGGTATCGCTGGAACGATAGATTGCTAAGTACCGCGCCGTGTCGGTTAGCCGGCTCGCGGTAAGAGTAAACTTTTTTCCTATCGTTCCTAGATGATTTTAAACGTTACATTCGTGGTAAACTGTGCATACGAAACCGTGTGTCGTGACGCCAGTTCTCTCGGACGCGTATTTACCGAGTTATAAGCGAGTTAACTTCCGGCGAGTCACTTAGGTATCGCTGGAACGATAGATTGCTAAGTACCGCGCCGTGTCGGTTAGCCGTTTCGCGGTAAGAGTAAACTTTTTTCCTATCGTTCCTAGATGATTTTAAACGTTACATTCGTGGTAAACTGTGCATACGAAACCGTGTGTCGTGACGCCAGTTCTCTCGGACGCGTATTTACCGAGTTATAAGCGAGTTAACTTCCGGCGAGTCACTTAGGTATCGCTGGAACGATAGATTGCTAAGTACCGCGCCGTGTCGGTTAGCCGGTTCGCGGTAAGAGTAAACTTTTTTCCTATCGTTCCTAGATGATTTTAAACGTTATATTCGTGGTAAACTGTGCATACGAAAAAGTGTGTCGTGACGTCAGTTCTCTCGGACGCGTATTTACCGAGTTATAAGCGAGTTAACTTTCGGCGAGTCACTTAGGTATCGCTGGAACGATAGATTGCTAAGTACCGCGCCGTGTCGCTTAGCCGGTTCGCGGTAAGAGTAAACTTTTTCCTATCGTTCCTAGATGATTTTAAACGTTATATTCGTGGTAAACTGTGCATACGAAACCGTGTGTCGTGACGCCAGTTCTCTCGGACGCGTATTTACCGAGTTATAAGCGAGTTAACTTCCGGCGAGTCACTTAGGTATCGCTGGAACGATAGATTGCTAAGTACCGCGCCGTGTCGGTTAGCCGGTTCGCGGTAAGAGTAAACTTTTTTCCTATCGTTCCTAGATGATTTTAAACGTTACATTCGTGGTAAACTGTGCATACGAAAAAGTGTGTCGTGACGCCAGTTCTCTCGGACGCGTATTTACCGAGTTATAAGCGAGTTAACTTCCGGCGAGTCACTTAGGTATCGCTGGAACGATAGATTGCTAAGTACCGCGCCGTGTCGCTTAGCCGGTTCGCGGTAAGAGTAAACTTTTTTCCTATCGTTCCTAGATGATTTTAAACGTTATATTCGTGGTAAACTGTGCATACGAAACCGTGTGTCGTGACGCCAGTTCTCTCGGACGCGTATTTACCGAGTTATAAGCGAGTTAACTTCCGGCGAGTCACTTAGGTATCGCTGGAACGATAGATTGCTAAGTACCGCGCCGTGTCGGTTAGCCGGTTCGCGGTAAGAGTAAACTTTTTTCCTATCGTTCCTATATGATTTTAAACGTTATATTCGTGGTAAACTGTGCATACGAAACCGTGTGTCGTGACGCCAGTTCTCTCGGACGCGTATTTACCGAGTTATAAGCGAGTTAACTTCCGGCGAGTCACTTAGGTATCGCTGGAACGATAGATTGCTAAGTTCCGCGCCGTGTCGGTTAGCCGTTTCGCGGTAAGAGTAAACTTTTTTCCTATCGTTCCTAGATGATTTTAAACGTTACATTCGTGGTAAACTGTGCATACGAAACCGTGTGTCGTGACGCCAGTTCTCTCGGACGCGTATTTACCGAGTTATAAGCGAGTTAACTTCCGGCGAGTCACTTAGGTATCGCTGGAACGATAGATTGCTAAGTACCGCGCCGTGTCGGTTAGCCGGTTCGCTGTAAGAGTAAACTTTTTTCCTATCGTTCCTAGATGATTTTAAACGTTATATTCGTGGTAAACTGTGCATACGAAAAAGTGTGTCGTGACGCCAGTTCTCTCGGACGCGTATTTACCGAGTTATAAGCGAGTTAACTTTCGGCGAGTCACTTAGGTATCGCTGGAACGATAGATTGCTAAGTACCGCGCCGTGTCGCTTAGCCGGTTCGCGGTAAGAGTAAACTTTTTTCCTATCGTTCCTAGATGATTTTAAACGTTACATTCGTGGTAAACTGTGCATACGAAACCGTGTGTCGTGACGCCAGTTCTCTCGGACGCGTATTTACCGAGTTATAAGCGAGTTAACTTCCGGCGAGTCACTTAGGTATCGCTGGAACGATAGATTGCTAAGTACCGCGCCGTGTCGGTTAGCCGGTTCGCGGTAAGAGTAAACTTTTTTCCTATCGTTCCTAGATGATTTTAAACGTTATATTCGTGGTAAACTGTGCATACGAAAAAGTGTGTCGTGACGCCAGTTCTCTCGGACGCGTATTTACCGAGTAATAAGCGAGTTAACTTTCGGCGAGTCACTTAGGTATCGCTGGAACGATAGATTGCTAAGTACCGCGCCGTGTCGGTTAGCCGGTTCGCGGTAAGAGTAAACTTTTTTCCTATCGTTCCTAGATGATTTTAAACGTTATATTCGTGGTAAACTGTGCATACGAAAAAGTGTGTCGTGACGCCAGTTCTCTCGGACGCGTATTTACCGAGTTATAAGCGAGTTAACTTTCGGCGAGTCACTTAGGTATCGCTGGAACGATAGATTGCTAAGTACCGCGCCGTGTCGGTTAGCCGGTTCGCGGTAAGAGTAAACTTTTTTCCTATCGTTCCTAGATGATTTTAAACGTTATATTCGTGGTAAACTGTGCATACGAAACCGTGTGTCGTGACGCCAGTTCTCTCGGACGTGTATTTTCCGAGTTATAAGCGAGTTAACTTCCGGCGAGTCACTTAGGTATCGCTGGAACGATAGATTGCTAAGTACCGCGCCGTGTCGCTTAGCCGGTTCGCGGTAAGAGTAAACTTTTTTCCTATCGTTCCTATATGATTTTAAACGTTATATTCGTGGTAAACTGTGCATACGAAACCGTGTGTCGTGACGCCAGTTCTCTCGGACGCGTATTTACCGAGTTATAAGCGAGTTAACTTCCGGCGAGTCACTTAGGTATCGCGGGAACGATAGATTGCTAAGTACCGCGCCGTGTCGGTTAGCCGGTTCGCGGTAAGAGTAAACTTTTTTCCTATCGTTCCTAGATGATTTTAAACGTTATATTCGTGGTAAACTGTGCATACGAAACCGTGTGTCGTGACGCCAGTTCTCTCGGACGTGTATTTTCCGAGTTATAAGCGAGTTAACTTCCGGCGAGTCACTTAGGTATCGCTGGAACGATAGATTGCTAAGTACCGCGCCGTGTCGCTTAGCCGGTTCGCGGTAAGAGTAAACTTTTTTCCTATCGTACCTATATGATTTTAAACGTTATATTCGTGGTAAACTGTGCATACGAAACCGTGTGTCGTGACGCCAGTTCTCTCGGACGCGTATTTACCGAGTTATAAGCGAGTTAACTTCCGGCGAGTCACTTAGGTATCGCGGGAACGATAGATTGCTAAGTACCGCGCCGTGTCGGTTAGCCGGTTCGCGGTAAGAGTAAACTTTTTTCCTATCGTTCCTAGATGATTTTAAACGTTACATTCGTGGTAAACTGTGCATACGAAACCGTGTGTCGTGACGCCAGTTCTCTCGGACGCGTATTTACCGAGTTATAAGCGAGTTAACTTCCGGCGAGTCACTTAGGTATCGCTGGAACGATAGATTGCTAAGTACCGCGCCGTGTCGGTTAGCCGTTTCGCGGTAAGAGTAAACTTTTTTCCTATCGTTCCTAGATGATTTTAAACGTTACATTCGTGGTAAACTGTGCATACGAAACCGTGTGTCGTGACGCCAGTTCTCTCGGACGCGTATTTACCGAGTTATAAGCGAGTTAACTTCCGGCGAGTCACTTAGGTATCGCTGGAACGATAGATTGCTAAGTACCGCGCCGTGTCGGTTAGCCGGTTCGCGGTAAGAGTAAACTTTTTTCCTATCGTTCCTAGATGATTTTAAACGTTATATTCGTGGTAAACTGTGCATACGAAAAAGTGTGTCGTGACGCCAGTTCTCTCGGACGCGTATTTACCGAGTTATAAGCGAGTTAACTTTCGGCGAGTCACTTAGGTATCGCTGGAACGATAGATTGCTAAGTACCGCGCCGTGTCGCTTAGCCGGTTCGCGGTAAGAGTAAACTTTTTCCTATCGTTCCTAGATGATTTTAAACGTTATATTCGTGGTAAACTGTGCATACCAAACCGTGTGTTGTGACGCCAGTTCTCTCGGACGCGTATTTACCGAGTTATAAGCGAGTTAACTTCCGGCGAGTCACTTAGGTATCGCTGGAACGATAGATTGCTAAGTACCGCGCCGTGTCGGTTAGCCGGTTCGCGGTAAGAGTAAACTTTTTTGCTATCGTTCCTAGATGATTTTAAACGTTACATTCGTGGTAAACAGTGCATACGAAACCGTGTGTCGTGACGCCAGTTCTCTCGGACGCGTATTTACCGAGTTATAAGCGAGTTAACTTCCGGCGAGTCACTTAGGTATCGCTGGAACGGTAGATTGCTAAGTACCGCGCCGTGTCGGTTAGCCGGTTCGCGGTAAGAGTAAACTTTTTTCCTATCGTTCCTAGATGATTTTAAACGTTATATTCGTGGTAAACTGTGCATACGAAAAAGTGTGTCGTGACGCCAGTTCTCTCGGACGCGTATTTACCGAGTTATAAGCGAGTTAACTTCCGGCGAGTCACTTAGGTATCGCTGGAACGATAGATTGCTAAGTACCGCGCCGTGTCGCTTAGCCGGTTCGCGGTAAGAGTAAACTTTTTTCCTATCGTTCCTAGATGATTTTAAACGTTATATTCGTGGTAAACTGTGCATACGAAACCGTGTGTCGTGACGCCAGTTCTCTCGGACGCGTATTTACCGAGTTATAAGCGAGTTAACTTCCGGCGAGTCACTTAGGTATCGCTGGAACGATAGATTGCTAAGTACCGCGCCGTGTCGGTTAGCCGGTTCGCGGTAAGAGTAAACTTTTTTCCTATCGTTCCTATATGATTTTAAACGTTATATTCGTGGTAAACTGTGCATACGAAACCGTGTGTCGTGACGCCAGTTCTCTCGGACGCGTATTTACCGAGTTATAAGCGAGTTAACTTCCGGCGAGTCACTTAGGTATCGCTGGAACGATAGATTGCTAAGTACCGCGCCGTGTCGCTTAGCCGGTTCGCGGTAAGAGTAAACTTTTTTCCTATCGTTCCTAGATGATTTTAAACGTTATATTCGTGGTAAACTGTGCATACGAAACCGTGTGTCGTGACGCCAGTTCTCTCGGACGCGTATTTACCGAGTTATAAGCGAGTTAACTTCCGGCGAGTCACTTAGGTATCGCTGGAACGATAGATTGCTAAGTACCGCGCCGTGTCGGTTAGCCGTTTCGCGGTAAGAGTAAACTTTTTTCCTATCGTTCCTAGATGATTTTAAACGTTACATTCGTGGTAAACTGTGCATACGAAACCGTGTGTCGTGACGCCAGTTCTCTCGGACGCGTATTTACCGAGTTATAAGCGAGTTAACTTCCGGCGAGTCACTTAGGTATCGCTGGAACGATAGATTGCTAAGTACCGCGCCGTGTCGGTTAGCCGGTTCGCGGTAAGAGTAAACTTTTTTCCTATCGTTCCTAGATGATTTTAAACGTTATATTCGTGGTAAACTGTGCATACGAAAAAGTGTGTCGTGACGCCAGTTCTCTCGGACGCGTATTTACCGAGTTATAAGCGAGTTAACTTTCGGCGAGTCACTTAGGTATCGCTGGAACGATAGATTGCTAAGTACCGCGCCGTGTCGCTTAGCCGGTTCGCGGTAAGAGTAAACTTTTTTCCTATCGTTCCTAGATGATTTTAAACGTTATATTCGTGGTAAACTGTGCATACGAAACCGTGTGTCGTGACGCCAGTTCTCTCGGACGCGTATTTACCGAGTTATAAGCGAGTTAACTTCCGGCGAGTCACTTAGGTATCGCTGGAACGATAGATTGCTAAGTACCGCGCCGTGTCGGTTAGCCGGTTCGCGGTAAGAGTAAACTTTTTTCCTATCGTTCCTAGATGATTTTAAACGTTACATTCGTGGTAAACTGTGCATACGAAACCGTGTGTCGTGACGCCAGTTCTCTCGGACGCGTATTTACCGAGTTATAAGCGAGTTAACTTCCGGCGAGTCACTTAGGTATCGCTGGAACGATAGATTGCTAAGTACCGCGCCGTGTCGGTTAGCCGGTTCGCGGTAAGAGTAAACTTTTTTCCTATCGTTCCTAGATGATTTTAAACGTTATATTCGTGGTAAACTGTGCATACGAAAAAGTGTGTCGTGACGCCAGTTCTCTCGGACGCGTATTTACCGAGTTATAAGCGAGTTAACTTCCGGCGAGTCACTTAGGTATCGCTGGAACGATAGATTGCTAAGTACCGCGCCGTGTCGCTTCGCCGGTTCGCGGTAAGAGTAAACTTTTTTCCTATCGTTCCTAGATGATTTTAAACGTTATATTCGTGGTAAACTGTGCATACGAAACCGTGTGTCGTGACGCCAGTTCTCTCGGACGCGTATTTACCGAGTTATAAGCGAGTTAACTTCCGGCGAGTCACTTAGGTATCGCTGGAACGATAGATTGCTAAGTACCGCGCCGTGTCGGTTAGCCGGTTCGCGGTAAGAGTAAACTTTTTTCCTATCGTTCCTAGATGATTTTAAACGTTACATTCGTGGTAAACTGTGCATACGAAACCGTGTGTCGTGACGCCAGTTCTCTCGGACGCGTATTTACCGAGTTATAAGCGAGTTAACTTCCGGCGAGTCACTTAGGTATCGCTGGAACGATAGATTGCTAAGTACCGCGCCGTGTCGGTTAGCCGTTTCGCGGTAAGAGTAAACTTTTTTCCTATCGTTCCTAGATGATTTTAAACGTTACATTCGTGGTAAACTGTGCATACGAAACCGTGTGTCGTGACGCCAGTTCTCTCGGACGCGTATTTACCGAGTTATAAGCGAGTTAACTTCCGGCGAGTCACTTAGGTATCGCTGGAACGATAGATTGCTAAGTACCGCGCCGTGTCGGTTAGCCGGTTCGCGGTAAGAGTAAACTTTTTTCCTATCGTTCCTAGATGATTTTAAACGTTATATTCGTGGTAAACTGTGCATACGAAAAAGTGTGTCGTGACGCCAGTTCTCTCGGACGCGTATTTACCGAGTTATAAGCGAGTTAACTTTCGGCGAGTCACTTAGGTATCGCTGGAACGATAGATTGCTAAGTACCGCGCCGTGTCGCTTAGCCGGTTCGCGGTAAGAGTAAACTTTTTCCTATCGTTCCTAGATGATTTTAAACGTTATATTCGTGGTAAACTGTGCATACGAAACCGTGTGTCGTGACGCCAGTTCTCTCGGTCGCGTATTTACCGAGTTATAAGCGAGTTAACTTCCGGCGAGTCACTTAGGTATCGCTGGAACGATAGATTGCTAAGTACCGCGCCGTGTCGGTTAGCCGGTTCGCGGTAAGAGTAAACTTTTTTCCTATCGTTCCTAGATGATTTTAAACGTTACATTCGTGGTAAACTGTGCATACGAAACCGTGTGTCGTGACGCCAGTTCTCTCGGACGCGTATTTACCGAGTTATAAGCGAGTTAACTTCCGGCGAGTCACTTAGGTATCGCTGGAACGATAGATTGCTAAGTACCGCGCCGTGTCGGTTAGCCGGTTCGCGGTAAGAGTAAACTTTTTTCCTATCGTTCCTAGATGATTTTAAACGTTATATTCGTGGTAAACTGTGCATACGAAAAAGTGTGTCGTGACGCCAGTTCTCTCGGACGCGTATTTACCGAGTTATAAGCGAGTTAACTTCCGGCGAGTCACTTAGGTATCGCTGGAACGATAGATTGCTAAGTACCGCGCCGTGTCGCTTAGCCGGTTCGCGGTAAGAGTAAACTTTTTTCCTATCGTTCCTAGATGATTTTAAACGTTATATTCGTGGTAAACTGTGCATACGAAACCGTGTGTCGTGACGCCAGTTCTCTCGGACGCGTATTTACCGAGTTATAAGCGAGTTAACTTCCGGCGAGTCGCTTAGGTATCGCTGGAACGATAGATTGCTAAGTACCGCGCCGTGTCGGTTAGCCGGTTCGCGGTAAGAGTAAACTTTTTTCCTATCGTTCCTATATGATTTTAAACGTTATATTCGTGGTAAACTGTGCATACGAAACCGTGTGTCGTGACGCCAGTTCTCTCGGACGCGTATTTACCGAGTTATAAGCGAGTTAACTTCCGGCGAGTCACTTAGGTATCGCTGGAACGATAGATTGCTAAGTACCGCGCCGTGTCGGTTAGCCGGTTCGCGGTAAGAGTAAACTTTTTTCCTATCGTTCCTAGATGATTTTAAACGTTACATTCGTGGTAAACTGTGCATACGAAACCGTGTGTCGTGACGCCAGTTCTCTCGGACGCGTATTTACCGAGTTATAAGCGAGTTAACTTCCGGCGAGTCACTTAGGTATCGCTGGAACGATAGATTGCTAAGTACCGCGCCGTGTCGGTTAGCCGTTTCGCGGTAAGAGTAAACTTTTTTCCTATCGTTCCTAGATGATTTTAAACGTTACATTCGTGGTAAACTGTGCATACGAAACCGTGTGTCGTGACGCCAGTTCTCTCGGACGCGTATTTACCGAGTTATAAGCGAGTTAACTTCCGGCGAGTCACTTAGGTATCGCTGGAACGATAGATTGCTAAGTACCGCGCCGTGTCGGTTAGCCGGTTCGCGGTAAGAGTAAACTTTTTTCCTATCGTTCCTAGATGATTTTAAACGTTATATTCGTGGTAAACTGTGCATACGAAAAAGTGTGTCGTGACGCCAGTTCTCTCGGACGCGTATTTACCGAGTTATAAGCGAGTTAACTTTCGGCGAGTCACTTAGGAATCGCTGGAACGATAGATTGCTAAGTACCGCGCCGTGTCGCTTAGCCGGTTCGCGGTAAGAGTAAACTTTTTTCCTATCGTTCCTAGATGATTTTAAACGTTATATTCGTGGTAAACTGTGCATACGAAACCGTGTGTCGTGACGCCAGTTCTCTCGGACGCGTATTTACCGAGTTATAAGCGAGTTAACTTCCGGCGAGTCACTTAGGTATCGCTGGAACGATAGATTGCTAAGTACCGCGCCGTGTCGGTTAGCCGGTTCGCGGTAAGAGTAAACTTTTTTCCTATCGTTCCTAGATGATTTTAAACGTTACATTCGTGGTAAACTGTGCATACGAAACCGTGTGTCGTGACGCCAGTTCTCTCGGACGCGTATTTACCGAGTTATAAGCGAGTTAACTTCCGGCGAGTCACTTAGGTATCGCTGGAACGATAGATTGCTAAGTACCGCGCCGTGTCGGTTAGCCGGTTCGCGGTAAGAGTAAACTTTTTTCCTATCGTTCCTAGATGATTTTAAACGTTATATTCGTGGTGAACTGTGCATACGAAAAAGTGTGTCGTGACGCCAGTTCTCTCGGACGCGTATTTACCGAGTTATAAGCGAGTTAACTTCCGGCGAGTCACTTAGGTATCGCTGGAACGATAGATTGCTAAGTACCGCGCCGTGTCGCTTCGCCGGTTCGCGGTAAGAGTAAACTTTTTTCCTATCGTTCCTAGATGATTTTAAACGTTATATTCGTGGTAAACTGTGCATACGAAACCGTGTGTCGTGACGCCAGTTCTCTCGGACGCGTATTTACCGAGTTATAAGCGAGTTAACTTCCGGCGAGTCACTTAGGTATCGCTGGAACGATAGATTGCTAAGTACCGCGCCGTGTCGGTTAGCCGGTTCGCGGTAAGAGTAAACTTTTTTCCTATCGTTCCTAGATGATTTTAAACGTTACATTCGTGGTAAACTGTGCATACGAAACCGTGTGTCGTGACGCCAGTTCTCTCGGACGCGTATTTACCGAGTTATAAGCGAGTTAACTTCCGGCGAGTCACTTAGGTATCGCTGGAACGATAGATTGCTAAGTACCGCGCCGTGTCGGTTAGCCGTTTCGCGGTAAGAGTAAACTTTTTTCCTATCGTTCCTAGATGATTTTAAACGTTACATTCGTGGTAAACTGTGCATACGAAACCGTGTGTCGTGACGCCAGTTCTCTCGGACGCGTATTTACCGAGTTATAAGCGAGTTAACTTCCGGCGAGTCACTTAGGTATCGCTGGAACGATAGATTGCTAAGTACCGCGCCGTGTCGGTTAGCCGGTTCGCGGTAAGAGTAAACTTTTTTCCTATCGTTCCTAGATGATTTTAAACGTTATATTCGTGGTAAACTGTGCATACGAAAAAGTGTGTCGTGACGCCAGTTCTCTCGGACGCGTATTTACCGAGTTATAAGCGAGTTAACTTTCGGCGAGTCACTTAGGTATCGCTGGAACGATAGATTGCTAAGTACCGCGCCGTGTCGCTTAGCCGGTTCGCGGTAAGAGTAAACTTTTTTCCTATCGTTCCTAGATGATTTTAAACGTTATATTCGTGGTAAACTGTGCATACGAAACCGTGTGTCGTGACGCCAGTTCTCTCGGACGCGTATTTACCGAGTTATAAGCGAGTTAACTTCCGGCGAGTCACTTAGGTATCGCTGGAACGATAGATTGCTAAGTACCGCGCCGTGTCGGTTAGCCGGTTCGCGGTAAGAGTAAACTTTTTTCCTATCGTTCCTAGATGATTTTAAACGTTATATTCGTGGTAAACTGTGCATACGAAACCGTGTGTCGTGACGCCAGTTCTCTCGGACGCGTATTTACCGAGTTATAAGCGAGTTAACTTCCGGCGAGTCACTTAGGTATCGCTGGAACGATAGATTGCTAAGTACCGCGCCGTGTCGGTTAGCCGGTTCGCGGTAAGAGTAAACTTTTTTCCTATCGTTCCTAGATGATTTTAAACGTTATATTCGTGGTAAACTGTGCATACGAAAAAGTGTGTCGTGACGCCAGTTCTCTCGGACGCGTATTTACCGAGTTATAAGCGAGTTAACTTTCGGCGAGTCACTTAGGTATCGCTGGAACGATAGATTGCTAAGTACCACGCCGTGTCGCTTAGCCGGTTCGCGGTAAGAGTAAACTTTTTTCCTATCGTTCCTAGATGATTTTAAACGTTATATTCGTGGTAAACTGTGCATACGAAAAAGTGTGTCGTGACGCCAGTTCTCTCGGACGCGTATTTACCGAGTTATAAGCGAGTTAACTTTCGGCGAGTCACTTAGGTATCGCTGGAACGATAGATTGCTAAGTACCGCGCCGTGTCGCTTAGCCGGTTCGCGGTAAGAGTAAACTTTTTTCCTACCGTTCCTAGATGATTTTAAACGTTATATTCGTGGTAAACTGTGCATACGAAACCGTGTGTCGTGACGCCAGTTCTCTCGGACGCGTATTTACCGAGTTATAAGCGAGTTAACTTCCGGCGAGTCACTTAGGTATCGCTGGAACGATAGATTGCTAAGTACCGCGCCGTGTCGGTTAGCCGGTTCGCGGTAAGAGTAAACTTTTTTCCTATCGTTCCTAGATGATTTTAAACGTTATATTCGTGGTAAACTGTGCATACGAAACCGTGTGTCGTGACGCCAGTTCTCTCGGACGCGTATTTACCGAGTTATAAGCGAGTTAACTTCCGGCGAGTCACTTAGGTATCGCTGGAACGATAGATTGCTAAGTACCGCGCCGTGTCGGTTAGCCGGTTCGCGGTAAGAGTAAACTTTTTTCCTATCGTTCCTAGATGATTTTAAACGTTATATTCGTGGTAAACTGTGCATACGAAAAAGTGTGTCGTGACGCCAGTTCTCTCGGACGCGTATTTACCGAGTTATAAGCGAGTTAACTTTCGGCGAGTCACTTAGGTATCGCTGGAACGATAGATTGCTAAGTACCACGCCGTGTCGCTTAGCCGGTTCGCGGTAAGAGTAAACTTTTTTCCTATCGTTCCTAGATGATTTTAAACGTTATATTCGTGGTAAACTGTGCATACGAAACCGTGTGTCGTGACGCCAGTTCTCTCGGACGCGTATTTACCGAGTTATAAGCGAGTTAACTTCCGGCGAGTCACTTAGGTATCGCTGGAACGATAGATTGCTAAGTACCGCGCCGTGTCGGTTAGCCGGTTCGCGGTAAGAGTAAACTTTTTTCCTATCGTTCCTAGATGATTTTAAACGTTACATTCGTGGTAAACTGTGCATACGAAACCGTGTGTCGTGACGCCAGTTCTCTCGGACGCGTATTTACCGAGTTATAAGCGAGTTAACTTCCGGCGAGTCACTTAGGTATCGCTGGAACGATAGATTGCTAAGTACCGCGCCGTGTCGGTTAGCCGGTTCGCGGTAAGAGTAAACTTTTTTCCTATCGTTCCTAGATGATTTTAAACGTTATATTCGTGGTAAACTGTGCATACGAAACCGTGTGTCGTGACGCCAGTTCTCTCGGACGCGTATTTACCGAGTTATAAGCGAGTTAACTTCTGGCGAGTCACTTAGGTATCGCTGGAACGATAGATTGCTAAGTACCGCGCCGTGTCGGTTAGCCGGTTCGCGATAAGAGTAAACTTTTTTCCTATAGTTCCTAGATGATTTTAAACGTTATATTCGTGGTAAACTGTGCATACGAAACCGTGTGTCGTCACGCCAGTTCTCTCGGACGTGTATTTTCCGAGTTATAAGCGAGTTAACTTCCGGCGAGTCACTTAGGTATCGCTGGAACGATAGATTGCTAAGTACCGCGCCGTGTCGGTTAGCCGGTTCGCGGTAAGAGTAAACTTTTTTCCTATCGTTCCTAGATGATTTTAAACGTTATATTCGTGGTAAACTGTGCATACGAAACCGTGTGTCGTGACGCCAGTTCTCTCGGACGTGTATTTTCCGAGTTATAAGCGAGTTAACTTCCGGCGAGTCACTTAGGTATCGCTTGAACGATAGATTGCTAAGTACCGCGCCGTGTCGCTTAGCCGGTTCGCGGTAAGAGTAAACTTTTTTCCTATCGTTCCTAGATGATTTTAAACGTTATATTCGTGGTAAACTGTGCATACGAAACCGTGTGTCGTGACGCCAGTTCTATCGCACGCGTATTTACCGAGTTATAAGCGAGTTAACTTCCGGCGAGTCACTTAGGTATCGCTGGAACGATAGATTGCTAAGTACCGCGCCGTGTCGGTTAGCCGGTTCGCGGTAAGAGTAAACTTTTTTCCTATCGTGCCTAGATGATTTTAAACGTTACATTCGTGGTAAACTGTGCATACGAAACCGTGTGTCGTGACGCCAGTTCTCTCGGACGCGTATTTACCGAGTTATAAGCGAGTTAACTTCCGGCGAGTCACTTAGGTATCGCTGGAACGATAGATTGCTAAGTACAGCGCCGTGTCGCTTAGCCGGTTCGCGGTAAGAGTAAACTATTTTCCTATCGTTCCTATATGATTTTAAACGTTATATTCGTGGTAAACTGTGCATACGAAACCGTGTGTCGTGACGCCAGTTCTCTCGGACGCGTATTTACCGAGTTATAAGCGAGTTAACTTCCGGCGAGTCACTTAGGTATCGCTGGAACGATAGATTGCTAAGTACCGCGCCGTGTCGGTTAGCCGTTTCGCGGTAAGAGTAAACTTTTTTCCTATCGTTCCTAGATGATTTTAAACGTTACATTCGTGGTAAACTGTGCATAAGAAACCGTGTGTCGTGACGCCAGTTCTCTCGGACGCGTATTTACCGAGTTATAAGCGAGTTAACTTCCGGCGAGTCACTTAGGTATCGCTGGAACGATAGATTGCTAAGTACCGCGCCGTGTCGGTTAGCCGGTTCGCGGTAAGAGTAAACTTTTTTCCTATCGTTCCTAGATGATTTTAAACGTTATATTCGTGGTAAACTGTGCATACGAAACCGTGTGTCGTGACGCCAGTTCTATCGCACGCGTATTTACCGAGTTATAAGCGAGTTAACTTCCGGCGAGTCACTTAGGTATCGCTGGAACGATAGATTGCTAAGTACCGCGCCGTGTCGGTTAGCCGGTTCGCGGTAAGAGTAAACTTTTTTCCTATCGTGCCTAGATGATTTTAAACGTTACATTCGTGGTAAACTGTGCATACGAAACCGTGTGTCGTGACGCCAGTTCTCTCGGACGCGTATTTACCGAGTTATAAGCGAGTTAACTTCCGGCGAGTCACTTAGGTATCGCTGGAACGATAGATTGCTAAGTACAGCGCCGTGTCGCTTAGCCGGTTCGCGGTAAGAGTAAACTTTTTTCCTATCGTTCCTAGATGATTTTAAACGTTATATTCGTGGTAAACTGTGCATACGAAACCGTGTGTCGTGACGCCAGTTCTCTCGGACGCGTATTTACCGAGTTATAAGCGAGTTAACTTCCGGCGAGTCACTTAGGTATCGCTGGAACGATAGATTGCTAAGTACCGCGCCGTGTCGGTTAGCCGGTTCGCGGTAAGAGTAAACTTTTTTCCTATCGTTCCTAGATGATTCTAAACGTTACATTCGTGGTAAACTGTGCATACGAAACCGTGTGTCGTGACGCCAGTTCTCTCGGACGCGTATTTACCGAGTTATAAGCGAGTTAACTTCCGGCGAGTCACTTAGGTATCGCTGGAACGATAGATTGCTAAGTACCGCGCCGTGTCGGTTAGCCGTTTCGCGGTAAGAGTAAACTTTTTTCCTATCGTTCCTAGATGATTTTAAACGTTACATTCGTGGTAAACTGTGCATAAGAAACCGTGTGTCGTGACGCCAGTTCTCTCGGACGCGTATTTACCGAGTTATAAGCGAGTTAACTTCCGGCGAGTCACTTAGGTATCGCTGGAACGATAGATTGCTAAGTACCGCGCCGTGTCGGTTAGCCGGTTCGCGGTAAGAGTAAACTTTTTTCCTATCGTTCCTAGATGATTTTAAACGTTATATTCGTGGTAAACTGTGCATACGAAACCGTGTGTCGTGACGCCAGTTCTATCGCACGCGTATTTACCGAGTTATAAGCGAGTTAACTTCCGGCGAGTCACTTAGGTATCGCTGGAACGATAGATTGCTAAGTACCGCGCCGTGTCGCTTAGCCGGTTCGCGGTAAGAGTAAACTTTTTTCCTATCGTTCCTAGATGATTTTAAACGTTATATTCGTGGTAAACTGTGCATACGAAACCGTGTGCCGTGACGCCAGTTCTCTCGGACGCGTATTTACCGAGTTATAAGCGAGTTAACTTCCGGCGAGTCACTTAGGTATCTCTGGAACGATAGATTGCTAAGTACCGCGCCGTGTCGGTTAGCCGGTTCGCGGTAAGAGTAAACTTTTTTCCTATCGTTCCTAGATGATTTTAAACGTTATATTCGTGGTAAACTGTCCATACGAAACCGTGTGTCGTGACGCCAGTTCTCTCGGACGCGTATTTACCGAGTTATAAGCGAGTTAACTTCCGGCGAGTCACTTAGGTATCGCTGGAACGATAGATTGCTAAGTACCGCGCCGTGTCGCTTAGCCGGTTCGCGGTAAGAGTAAACTGTTTTCCTATCGTTCCTAGATGATTTTAAACGTTACATTCGTGGTAAACTGTGCATACGAAACCGTGTGTCGTGACGCCAGTTCTCTCGGACGCGTATTTACCGAGTTATAAGCGAGTTAACTTCCGGCGAGTCACTTAGGTATCGCTGGAACGATAGATTGCTAAGTACCGCGCCGTGTCGCTTAGCCGGTTCGCGGTAAGAGTAAACTGTTTTCCTATCGTTCCTAGATGATTTTAAACGTTACATTCGTGGTAAACTGTGCATACGAAACCGTGTGTCGTGACGCCAGTTCTCTCGGACGCGTATTTACCGAGTTATAAGCGAGTTAACTTCCGGCGAGTCACTTAGGTATCGCTGGAACGATAGATTGCTAAGTACCGCGCCGTGTCGCTTAGCCGGTTCGCGGTAAGAGTAAACTTTTTTCCTATCGTTCCTAGATGATTTTAAACGTTATATTCGTGGTAAACTGTGCATACGAAACCGTGTGTCGTGACGCCAGTTCTCTCGGACGCGTATTTACCGAGTTATAAGCGAGTTAACTTCCGGCGAGTCACTTAGGTATCGCTGGAACGATAGATTGCTAAGTACCGCGCCGTGTCGGTTAGCCGGTTCGCGGTAAGAGTAAACTTTTTTCCTATCGTTCCTAGATGATTTTAAACGTTACATTCGTGGTAAACTGTGCATACGAAACCGTGTGTCGTGACGCCAGTTCTCTCGGACACGTATTTACCGAGTTATAAGCGAGTTAACTTCCGGCGAGTCACTTAGGTATCGCTGGAACGATAGATTGCTAAGTACCGCGCCGTGTCGGTTAGCCGGTTCGCGGTAAGAGTAAACTTTTTTCCTATCGTTCCTAGATGATTTTAAACGTTATATTCGTGGTAAACTGTGCATACGAAACCGTGTGTCGTGACGCCAGTTCTCTCGGACGCGTATTTACCGAGTTATAAGCGAGTTAACTTCCGGCGAGTCACTTAGGTATCGCTGGAACGATAGATTGCTAAGTACCGCGCCGTGTCGCTTAGCCGGTTCGCGGTAAGAGTAAACTGTTTTCCTATCGTTCCTAGATGATTTTAAACGTTACATTCGTGGTAAACTGTGCATACGAAACCGTGTGTCGTGACGCCAGTTCTCTCGGACGCGTATTTACCGAGTTATAAGCGAGTTAACTTCCGGCGAGTCACTTAGGTATCGCTGGAACGATAGATTGCTAAGTACAGCGCCGTGTCGCTTAGCCGGTTCGCGGTAAGAGTAAACTATTTTCCTATCGTTCCTATATGATTTTAAACGTTATATTCGTGGTAAACTGTGCATACGAAACCGTGTGTCGTGACGCCAGTTCTCTCGGACGCGTATTTACCGAGTTATAAGCGAGTTAACTTCCGGCGAGTCACTTAGGTATCGCTGGAACGATAGATTGCTAAGTACCGCGCCGTGTCGGTTAGCCGGTTCGCGGTAAGAGTAAACTTTTTTCCTATCGTGCCTAGATGATTTTAAACGTTACATTCGTGGTAAACTGTGCATACGAAACCGTGTGTCGTGACGCCAGTTCTCTCGGACGCGTATTTACCGAGTTATAAGCGAGTTAACTTCCGGCGAGTCACTTAGGTATCGCTGGAACGATAGATTGCTAAGTACAGCGCCGTGTCGCTTAGCCGGTTCGCGGTAAGAGTAAACTTTTTTCCTATCGTTCCTATATGATTTTAAACGTTATATTCGTGGTAAACTGTGCATACGAAACCGTGTGTCGTGACGCCAGTTCTCTCGGACGCGTATTTACCGAGTTATAAGCGAGTTAACTTCCGGCGAGTCACTTAGGTATCGCTGGAACGATAGATTGCTAAGTACCGCGCCGTGTCGGTTAGCCGGTTCGCGGTAAGAGTAAACTTTTTTCCTATCGTTCCTAGATGATTCTAAACGTTACATTCGTGGTAAACTGTGCATACGAAACCGTGTGTCGTGACGCCAGTTCTCTCGGACGCGTATTTACCGAGTTATAAGCGAGTTAACTTCCGGCGAGTCACTTAGGTATCGCTGGAACGATAGATTGCTAAGTACCGCGCCGTGTCGGTTAGCCGTTTCGCGGTAAGAGTAAACTTTTTTCCTATCGTTCCTAGATGATTTTAAACGTTACATTCGTGGTAAACTGTGCATAAGAAACCGTGTGTCGTGACGCCAGTTCTCTCGGACGCGTATTTACCGAGTTATAAGCGAGTTAACTTCCGGCGAGTCACTTAGGTATCGCTGGAACGATAGATTGCTAAGTACCGCGCCGTGTCGGTTAGCCGGTTCGCGGTAAGAGTAAACTTTTTTCCTATCGTTCCTAGATGATTTTAAACGTTATATTCGTGGTAAACTGTGCATACGAAACCGTGTGTCGTGACGCCAGTTCTATCGCACGCGTATTTACCGAGTTATAAGCGAGTTAACTTCCGGCGAGTCACTTAGGTATCGCTGGAACGATAGATTGCTAAGTACCGCGCCGTGTCGCTTAGCCGGTTCGCGGTAAGAGTAAACTTTTTTCCTATCGTTCCTAGATGATTTTAAACGTTATATTCGTGGTAAACTGTGCATACGAAACCGTGTGCCGTGACGCCAGTTCTCTCGGACGCGTATTTACCGAGTTATAAGCGAGTTAACTTCCGGCGAGTCACTTAGGTATCTCTGGAACGATAGATTGCTAAGTACCGCGCCGTGTCGGTTAGCCGGTTCGCGGTAAGAGTAAACTTTTTTCCTATCGTTCCTAGATGATTTTAAACGTTATATTCGTGGTAAACTGTCCATACGAAACCGTGTGTCGTGACGCCAGTTCTCTCGGACGCGTATTTACCGAGTTATAAGCGAGTTAACTTCCGGCGAGTCACTTAGGTATCGCTGGAACGATAGATTGCTAAGTACCGCGACGTGTCGCTTAGCCGGTTCGCGGTAAGAGTAAACTGTTTTCCTATCGTTCCTAGATGATTTTAAACGTTACATTCGTGGTAAACTGTGCATACGAAACCGTGTGTCGTGACGCCAGTTCTCTCGGACGCGTATTTACCGAGTTATAAGCGAGTTAACTTCCGGCGAGTCACTTAGGTATCGCTGGAACGATAGATTGCTAAGTACCGCGCCGTGTCGCTTAGCCGGTTCGCGGTAAGAGTAAACTGTTTTCCTATCGTTCCTAGATGATTTTAAACGTTACATTCGTGGTAAACTGTGCATACGAAACCGTGTGTCGTGACGCCAGTTCTCTCGGACGCGTATTTACCGAGTTATAAGCGAGTTAACTTCCGGCGAGTCACTTAGGTATCGCTGGAACGATAGATTGCTAAGTACCGCGCCGTGTCGCTTAGCCGGTTCGCGGTAAGAGTAAACTTTTTTCCTATCGTTCCTAGATGATTTTAAACGTTATATTCGTGGTAAACTGTGCATACGAAACCGTGTGTCGTGACGCCAGTTCTCTCGGACGCGTATTTACCGAGTTATAAGCGAGTTAACTTCCGGCGAGTCACTTAGGTATCGCTGGAACGATAGATTGCTAAGTACCGCGCCGTGTCGGTTAGCCGGTTCGCGGTAAGAGTAAACTTTTTTCCTATCGTTCCTAGATGATTTTAAACGTTACATTCGTGGTAAACTGTGCATACGAAACCGTGTGTCGTGACGCCAGTTCTCTCGGACGCGTATTTACCGAGTTATAAGCGAGTTAACTTCCGGCGAGTCACTTAGGTATCGCTGGAACGATAGATTGCTAAGTACCGCGCCGTGTCGCTTAGCCGGTTCGCGGTAAGAGTAAACTTTTTTCCTATCGTTCCTAGATGATTTTAAACGTTATATTCGTGGTAAACTGTGCATACGAAACCGTGTGTCGTGACGCCAGTTCTCTCGGACGCGTATTTACCGAGTTATAAGCGAGTTAACTTCCGGCGAGTCACTTAGGTATCGCTGGAACGATAGATTGCTAAGTACCGCGCCGTGTCGGTTAGCCGGTTCGCGGTAAGAGTAAACTTTTTTCCTATCGTTCCTAGATGATTTTAAACGTTACATTCGTGGTAAACTGTGCATACGAAACCGTGTGTCGTGACGCCAGTTCTCTCGGACGCGTATTTACCGAGTTATAAGCGAGTTAACTTCCGGCGAGTCACTTAGGTATCGCTGGAACGATAGATTGCTAAGTACCGCGCCGTGTCGGTTAGCCGGTTCGCGGTAAGAGTAAACTTTTTTCCTATCGTTCCTAGATGATTTTAAACGTTATATTCGTGGTAAACTGTGCATACGAAACCGTGTGTCGTGACGCCAGTTCTCTCGGACGCGTATTTACCGAGTTATAAGCGAGTTAACTTCCGGCGAGTCACTTAGGTATCGCTGGAACGATAGATTGCTAAGTACCGCGCCGTGTCGCTTAGCCGGTTCGCGGTAAGAGTAAACTGTTTTCCTATCGTTCCTAGATGATTTTAAACGTTACATTCGTGGTAAACTGTGCATACGAAACCGTGTGTCGTGACGCCAGTTCTCTCGGACGCGTATTTACCGAGTTATAAGCGAGTTAACTTCCGGCGAGTCACTTAGGTATCGCTGGAACGATAGATTGCTAAGTACAGCGCCGTGTCGCTTAGCCGGTTCGCGGTAAGAGTAAACTATTTTCCTATCGTTCCTATATGATTTTAAACGTTATATTCGTGGTAAACTGTGCATACGAAACCGTGTGTCGTGACGCCAGTTCTCTCGGACGCGTATTTACCGAGTTATAAGCGAGTTAACTTCCGGCGAGTCACTTAGGTATCGCTGGAACGATAGATTGCTAAGTACCGCGCCGTGTCGGTTAGCCGTTTCGCGGTAAGAGTAAACTTTTTTCCTATCGTTCCTAGATGATTTTAAACGTTACATTCGTGGTAAACTGTGCATAAGAAACCGTGTGTCGTGACGCCAGTTCTCTCGGACGCGTATTTACCGAGTTATAAGCGAGTTAACTTCCGGCGAGTCACTTAGGTATCGCTGGAACGATAGATTGCTAAGTACCGCGCCGTGTCGGTTAGCCGGTTCGCGGTAAGAGTAAACTTTTTTCCTATCGATCCTAGATGATTTTAAACGTTATATTCGTGGTAAACTGTGCATACGAAACCGTGTGTCGTGACGCCAGTTCTATCGCACGCGTATTTACCGAGTTATAAGCGAGTTAACTTCCGGCGAGTCACTTAGGTATCGCTGGAACGATAGATTGCTAAGTACCGCGCCGTGTCGGTTAGCCGGTTCGCGGTAAGAGTAAACTTTTTTCCTATCGTGCCTAGATGATTTTAAACGTTACATTCGTGGTAAACTGTGCATACGAAACCGTGTGTCGTGACGCCAGTTCTCTCGGACGCGTATTTACCGAGTTATAAGCGAGTTAACTTCCGGCGAGTCACTTAGGTATCGCTGGAACGATAGATTGCTAAGTACAGCGCCGTGTCGCTTAGCCGGTTCGCGGTAAGAGTAAACTTTTTTCCTATCGTTCCTATATGATTTTAAACGTTATATTCGTGGTAAACTGTGCATACGAAACCGTGTGTCGTGACGCCAGTTCTCTCGGACGCGTATTTACCGAGTTATAAGCGAGTTAACTTCCGGCGAGTCACTTAGGTATCGCTGGAACGATAGATTGCTAAGTACCGCGCCGTGTCGGTTAGCCGGTTCGCGGTAAGAGTAAACTTTTTTCCTATCGTTCCTAGATGATTTTAAACGTTACATTCGTGGTAAACTGTGCATAAGAAACCGTGTGTCGTGACGCCAGTTCTCTCGGACGCGTATTTACCGAGTTATAAGCGAGTTAACTTCCGGCGAGTCACTTAGGTATCGCTGGAACGATAGATTGCTAAGTACCGCGCCGTGTCGGTTAGCCGGTTCGCGGTAAGAGTAAACTTTTTTCCTATCGTTCCTAGATGATTTTAAACGTTATATTCGTGGTAAACTGTGCATACGAAACCGTGTGTCGTGACGCCAGTTCTATCGCACGCGTATTTACCGAGTTATAAGCGAGTTAACTTCCGGCGAGTCACTTAGGTATCGCTGGAACGATAGATTGCTAAGTACCGCGCCGTGTCGCTTAGCCGGTTCGCGGTAAGAGTAAACTTTTTTCCTATCGTTCCTAGATGATTTTAAACGTTATATTCGTGGTAAACTGTGCATACGAAACCGTGTGCCGTGACGCCAGTTCTCTCGGACGCGTATTTACCGAGTTATAAGCGAGTTAACTTCCGGCGAGTCACTTAGGTATCTCTGGAACGATAGATTGCTAAGTACCGCGCCGTGTCGGTTAGCCGGTTCGCGGTAAGAGTAAACTTTTTTCCTATCGTTCCTAGATGATTTTAAACGTTATATTCGTGGTAAACTGTCCATACGAAACCGTGTGTCGTGACGCCAGTTCTCTCGGACGCGTATTTACCGAGTTATAAGCGAGTTAACTTCCGGCGAGTCACTTAGGTATCGCTGGAACGATAGATTGCTAAGTACCGCGCCGTGTCGCTTAGCCGGTTCGCGGTAAGAGTAAACTGTTTTCCTATCGTTCCTAGATGATTTTAAACGTTACATTCGTGGTAAACTGTGCATACGAAACCGTGTGTCGTGACGCCAGTTCTCTCGGACGCGTATTTACCGAGTTATAAGCGAGTTAACTTCCGGCGAGTCACTTAGGTATCGCTGGAACGATAGATTGCTAAGTACCGCGCCGTGTCGCTTAGCCGGTTCGCGGTAAGAGTAAACTGTTTTCCTATCGTTCCTAGATGATTTTAAACGTTACATTCGTGGTAAACTGTGCATACGAAACCGTGTGTCGTGACGCCAGTTCTCTCGGACGCGTATTTACCGAGTTATAAGCGAGTTAACTTCCGGCGAGTCACTTAGGTATCGCTGGAACGATAGATTGCTAAGTACCGCGCCGTGTCGCTTAGCCGGTTCGCGGTAAGAGTAAACTTTTTTCCTATCGTTCCTAGATGATTTTAAACGTTATATTCGTGGTAAACTGTGCATACGAAACCGTGTGTCGTGACGCCAGTTCTCTCGGACGCGTATTTACCGAGTTATAAGCGAGTTAACTTCCGGCGAGTCACTTAGGTATCGCTGGAACGATAGATTGCTAAGTACCGCGCCGTGTCGGTTAGCCGGTTCGCGGTAAGAGTAAACTTTTTTCCTATCGTTCCTAGATGATTTTAAACGTTACATTCGTGGTAAACTGTGCATACGAAACCGTGTGTCGTGACGCCAGTTCTCTCGGACGCGTATTTACCGAGTTATAAGCGAGTTAACTTCCGGCGAGTCACTTAGGTATCGCTGGAACGATAGATTGCTAAGTACCGCGCCGTGTCGGTTAGCCGGTTCGCGGTAAGAGTAAACTTTTTTCCTATCGTTCCTAGATGATTTTAAACGTTATATTCGTGGTAAACTGTGCATACGAAACCGTGTGTCGTGACGCCAGTTCTCTCGGACGCGTATTTACCGAGTTATAAGCGAGTTAACTTCCGGCGAGTCACTTAGGTATCGCTGGAACGATAGATTGCTAAGTACCGCGCCGTGTCGCTTAGCCGGTTCGCGGTAAGAGTAAACTGTTTTCCTATCGTGCCTAGATGATTTTAAACGTTACATTCGTGGTAAACTGTGCATACGAAACCGTGTGTCGTGACGCCAGTTCTCTCGGACGCGTATTTACCGAGTTATAAGCGAGTTAACTTCCGGCGAGTCACTTAGGTATCGCTGGAACGATAGATTGCTAAGTACCGCGCCGTGTCGGTTAGCCGGTTCGCGGTAAGAGTAAACTTTTTTCCTATCGTTCCTAGATGATTTTAAACGTTATATTCGTGGTAAACTGTGCATACGAAACCGTGTGTCGTGACGCCAGTTCTCTCGGACGCGTATTTACCGAGTTATAAGCGAGTTAACTTCCGGCGAGTCACTTAGGTATCGCTGGAACGATAGATTGCTAAGTACCGCGCCGTGTCGGTTAGCCGGTTCGCGGTAAGAGTAAACTTTTTTCCTATCGTTCCTAGATGATTTTAAACGTTATATTCGTGGTAAACTGTGCATACGAAACCGTGTGTCGTTACGCCAGTTCTCTCGGACGCGTATTTACCGAGTTATAAGCGAGTTAACTTCCGGCGAGTCACTTAGGTATCGCTGGAACGATAGATTGCTAAGTACCGCGCCGTGTCGCTTAGCCGGTTCGCGGTAAGAGTAAACTTTTTTCCTATCGTTCCTGGATGATTTTAAACGTTATATTCGTGGTAAACTGTGCATACGAAACCGTGTGTCGTGACGCCAGTTCTCTCGGACGCGTATTTACCGAGTTATAAGCGAGTTAACTTCCGGCGAGTCACTTAGGTATCGCTGGAACGATAGATTGCTAAGTACCGCGCCGTGTCGGTTAGCCGGTTCGCAGTAAGAGTAAACTTTTTTCCTATCGTTCCTAGATGATTTTAAACGTTATATTCGTGGTAAAGTGTGCAGACGAAACCGTGTGTCGTGACGTCAGTTCTCTCGGACGCGTATTTACCGAGTTATAAGCGAGTTAACTTCCGGCGAGTCACTTAGGTATCGCTGGAACGATAGATTGCTAAGTACCGCGCCGTGTCGGTTAGCCGGTTCGCGGTAAGAGTAAACTTTTTTCCTATCGTTCCTAGATGATTTTAAACGTTATATTCGTGGTAAACTGTGCATACGAAACCGTGTGTCGTGACGCCAGTTCTCTCGGACGCGTATTTACCGAGTTATAAGCGAGTTAACTTCCGGCGAGTCACTTAGGTATCGCTGGAACGATAGATTGCTAAGTACCGCGCCGTGTCGGTTAGCCGGTTCGCAGTAAGAGTAAACTTTTTTCCTATCGTTCCTAGATGATTTTAAACGTTATAATCGTGGTAAAGTGTGCAGACGAAACCGTGTGTCGTGACGTCAGTTCTCTCGGACGCGTATTTACCGAGTTGTAAGCGAGTTAACTTCCGGCGAGTCACTTAGGTATCGCTGGAACGATAGATTGCTAAGTACCGCGCCGTGTCGGTTAGCCGGTTCGCGGTAAGAGTAAACTTTTTTCCTATCGTTCCTAGATGATTTTAAACGTTATATTCGTGGTAAACTGTGCATACGAAACCGTGTGTCGTGACGCCAGTTCTCTCGGACGCGTATTTACCGAGTTATAAGCGAGTTAACTTCCGGCGAGTCACTTAGGTATCGCTGGAACGATAGATTGCTAAGTACCGCGCCGTGTCGCTTAGCCGGTTCGCGGTAAGAGTAAACTTTTTTCCTATCGTTCCTAGATGATTTTAAACGTTATATTCGTGGTAAACTGTGCATACGAAACCGTGTGTCGTGACGCCAGTTCTCTCGGACGCGTATTTACCGAGTTATAAGCGAGTTAACTTCCGGCGAGTCACTTAGGTATCGCTGGAACGATAGATTGCTAAGTACCGCGCCGTGTCGGTTAGCCGGTTCGCGGTAAGAGTAAACTTTTTTCCTATCGTTCCTAGATGATTTTAAACGTTACATTCGTGGTATACTGTGCATACGAAACCGTGTGTCGTGACGCCAGTTCTCTCGGACGCGTATTTACCGAGTTATAAGCGAGTTAACTTCCGGCGAGTCACTTAGGTATCGCTGGAACGATAGATTGCTAAGTACCGCGCCGTGTCGGTTAGCCGGTTCGCGGTAAGAGTAAACTTTTTTCCTATCGTTCCTAGATGATTTTAAACGTTATATTCGTGGTAAACTGTGCATACGAAACCGTGTGTCGTGACGCCAGTTCTCTCGGACGCGTATTTACCGAGTTATAAGCGAGTTAACTTCCGGCGAGTCACTTAGGTATCGCTGGAACGATAGATTGCTAAGTACCGCGCCGTGTCGGTTAGCCGGTTCGCAGTAAGAGTAAACTTTTTTCCTATCGTTCCTAGATGATTTTAAACGTTATATTCGTGGTAAAGTGTGCAGACGAAACCGTGTGTCGTGACGTCAGTTCTCTCGGACGCGTATTTACCGAGTTGTAAGCGAGTTAACTTCCGGCGAGTCACTTAGGTATCGCTGGAACGATAGATTGCTAAGTACCGCGCCGTGTCGTTTAGCCGGTTCGCGGTAAGAGTAAACTTTTTTCCTATCGTTCCTAGATGATTTTAAACGTTATATTCGTGGTAAACTGTGCATACGAAACCGTGTGTCGTGACGCCAGTTCTCTCGGACGCGTATTTACCGAGTTATAAGCGAGTTAACTTCCGGCGAGTCACTTAGGTATCGCTGGAACGATAGATTGCTAAGTACCGCGCCGTGTCGGTTAGCCGGTTCGCAGTAAGAGTAAACTTTTTTCCTATCGTTCCTAGATGATTTTAAACGTTATATTCGTGGTAAAGTGTGCAGACGAAACCGTGTGTCGTGACGTCAGTTCTCTCGGACGCGTATTTACCGAGTTATAAGCGAGTTAACTTCCGGCGAGTCACTTAGGTATCGCTGGAACGATAGATTGCTAAGTACCGCGCCGTGTCGGTTAGCCGGTTCGCGGTAAGAGTAAACTTTTTTCCTATCGTTCCTAGATGATTTTAAACGTTATATTCGTGGTAAACTGTGCATACGAAACCGTGTGTCGTGACGCCAGTTCTCTCGGACGCGTATTTACCGAGTTATAAGCGAGTTAACTTCCGGCGAGTCACTTAGGTATCGCTGGAACGATAGATTGCTAAGTACCGCGCCGTGTCGGTTAGCCGGTTCGCAGTAAGAGTAAACTTTTTTCCTATCGTTCCTAGATGATTTTAAACGTTATATTCGTGGTAAAGTGTGCAGACGAAACCGTGTGTCGTGACGTCAGTTCTCTCGGACGCGTATTTACCGAGTTGTAAGCGAGTTAACTTCCGGCGAGTCACTTAGGTATCGCTGGAACGATAGATTGCTAAGTACCGCGCCGTGTCGGTTAGCCGGTTCGCGGTAAGAGTAAACTTTTTTCCTATCGTTCCTAGATGATTTTAAACGTTATATTCGTGGTAAACTGTGCATACGAAACCGTGTGTCGTGACGCCAGTTCTCTCGGACGCGTATTTACCGAGTTATAAGCGAGTTAACTTCCGGCGAGTCACTTAGGTATCGCTGGAACGATAGATTGCTAAGTACCGCGCCGTGTCGGTTAGCCGGTTCGCGGTAAGAGTAAACTTTTTTCCTATCGTTCCTAGATGATTTTAAACGTTATATTCGTGGTAAACTGTGCATACGAAACCGTGTGTCGTGACGCCAGTTCTCTCGGACGCGTATTTACCGAGTTATAAGCGAGTTAACTTCCGGCGAGTCACTTAGGTATCGCTGGAACGATAGATTGCTAAGTACCGCGCCGTGTCGGTTAGCCGGTTCGCGGTAAGAGTAAACTTTTTTCCTATCGTTCCTAGATGATTTTAAACGTTATATTCGTGGTAAACTGTGCATACGAAACCGTGTGTCGTGACGCCAGTTCTCTCGGACGCGTATTTACCGAGTTATAAGCGAGTTAACTTCCGGCGAGTCACTTAGGTATCGCTGGAACGATAGATTGCTAAGTACCGCGCCGTGTCGGTTAGCCGGTTCGCGGTATGAGTAAACTTTTTTCCTATCGTTCCTAGATGATTTTAAACGTTATATTCGTGGTAAACTGTGCATACGAAACCGTGTGTCGTGACGCCAGTTCTCTCGGACGCGTATTTACCGAGTTATAAGCGAGTTAACTTCCGGCGAGTCACTTAGGTATCGCTGGAACGATAGATTGCTAAGTACCGCGCCGTGTCGCTTAGCCGGTTCGCGGTAAGAGTAAACTTTTTTCCTATCGTTCCTAGATGATTTTAAACGTTATATTCGTGGTAAACTGTGCATACGAAACCGTGTGTCGTGACGCCAGTTCTCTCGGACGCGTATTTACCGAGTTATAAGCGAGTTAACTTCCGGCGAGTCACTTAGGTATCGCTGGAACGATAGATTGCTAAGTACCGCGCCGTGTCGGTTAGCCGGTTCGCGGTAAGAGTAAACTTTTTTCCTATCGTTCCTAGATGATTTTAAACGTTATATTCGTGGTAAAGTGTGCAGACGAAACCGTGTGTCGTGACGTCAGTTCTCTCGGACGCGTATTTACCGAGTTATAAGCGAGTTAACTTCCGGCGAGTCACTTAGGTATCGCTGGAACGATAGATTGCTAAGTACCGCGCCGTGTCGGTTAGCCGGTTCGCAGTAAGAGTAAACTTTTTTCCTATCGTTCCTAGATGATTTTAAACGTTATATTCGTGGTAAAGTGTGCAGACGAAACCGTGTGTCGTGACGTCAGTTCTCTCGGACGCGTATTTACCGAGTTGTAAGCGAGTTAACTTCCGGCGAGTCACTTAGGTATCGCTGGAACGATAGATTGCTAAGTACCGCGCCGTGTAGGTTAGCCGGTTCGCGGTAAGAGTAAACTTTTTTCCTATCGTTCCTAGATGATTTTAAACGTTATATTCGTGGTAAACTGTGCATACGAAACCGTGTGTCGTGACGCCAGTTCTCTCGGACGCGTATTTACCGAGTTATAAGCGAGTTAACTTCCGGCGAGTCACTTAGGTATCGCTGGAACGATAGATTGCTAAGTACCGCGCCGTGTCGGTTAGCCGGTTCGCGGTAAGAGTAAACTTTTTTCCTATCGTTCCTAGATGATTTTAAACGTTATATTCGTGGTAAACTGTGCATACGAAACCGTGTGTCGTGACGCCAGTTCTCTCGGACGCGTATTTACCGAGTTATAAGCGAGTTAACTTCCGGCGAGTCACTTAGGTATCGCTGGAACGATAGATTGCTAAGTACCGCGCCGTGTCGGTTAGCCGGTTCGCGGTAAGAGTAAACTTTTTTCCTATCGTTCCTAGATGATTTTAAACGTTATATTCGTGGTAAACTGTGCATACGAAACCGTGTGTCGTTACGCCAGTTCTCTCGGACGCGTATTTACCGAGTTATAAGCGAGTTAACTTCCGGCGAGTCACTTAGGTATCGCTGGAACGATAGATTGCTAAGTACCGCGCCGTGTCGCTTAGCCGGTTCGCGGTAAGAGTAAACTTTTTTCCTATCGTTCCTAGATGATTTTAAACGTTATATTCGTGGTAAACTGTGCATACGAAACCGTGTGTCGTGACGCCAGTTCTCTCGGACGCGTATTTACCGAGTTATAAGCGAGTTAACTTCCGGCGAGTCACTTAGGTATCGCTGGAACGATAGATTGCTAAGTACCGCGCCGTGTCGGTTAGCCGGTTCGCGGTAAGAGTAAACTTTTTTCCTATCGTTCCTAGATGATTTTAAACGTTACATTCGTGGTATACTGTGCATACGAAACCGTGTGTCGTGACGCCAGTTCTCTCGGACGCGTATTTACCGAGTTATAAGCGAGTTAACTTCCGGCGAGTCACTTAGGTATCGCTGGAACGATAGATTGCTAAGTACCGCGCCGTGTCGGTTAGCCGGTTCGCGGTAAGAGTAAACTTTTTTCCTATCGTTCCTAGATGATTTTAAACGTTATATTCGTGGTAAACTGTGCATACGAAACCGTGTGTCGTGACGCCAGTTCTCTCGGACGCGTATTTACCGAGTTATAAGCGAGTTAACTTCCGGCGAGTCACTTAGGTATCGCTGGAACGATAGATTGCTAAGTACCGCGCCGTGTCGGTTAGCCGGTTCGCAGTAAGAGTAAACTTTTTTCCTATCGTTCCTAGATGATTTTAAACGTTATATTCGTGGTAAAGTGTGCAGACGAAACCGTGTGTCGTGACGTCAGTTCTCTCGGACGCGTATTTACCGAGTTGTAAGCGAGTTAACTTCCGGCGAGTCACTTAGGTATCGCTGGAACGATAGATTGCTAAGTACCGCGCCGTGTCGTTTAGCCGGTTCGCGGTAAGAGTAAACTTTTTTCCTATCGTTCCTAGATGATTTTAAACGTTATATTCGTGGTAAACTGTGCATACGAAACCGTGTGTCGTGACGCCAGTTCTCTCGGACGCGTATTTACCGAGTTATAAGCGAGTTAACTTCCGGCGAGTCACTTAGGTATCGCTGGAACGATAGATTGCTAAGTACCGCGCCGTGTCGGTTAGCCGGTTCGCAGTAAGAGTAAACTTTTTTCCTATCGTTCCTAGATGATTTTAAACGTTATATTCGTGGTAAAGTGTGCAGACGAAACCGTGTGTCGTGACGTCAGTTCTCTCGGACGCGTATTTACCGAGTTATAAGCGAGTTAACTTCCGGCGAGTCACTTAGGTATCGCTGGAACGATAGATTGATAAGTACCGCGCCGTGTCGGTTAGCCGGTTCGCGGTAAGAGTAAACTTTTTTCCTATCGTTCCTAGATGATTTTAAACGTTATATTCGTGGTAAACTGTGCATACGAAACCGTGTGTCGTGACGCCAGTTCTCTCGGACGCGTATGTACCTAGTTATAAGCGAGTTAACTTCCGGCGAGTCACTTAGGTATCGCTGGAACGATAGATTGCTAAGTACCGCGCCGTGTCGGTTAGCCGGTTCGCGGTAAGAGTAAACTTTTTTCCTATCGTTCCTAGATGATTTTAAACGTTATATTCGTGGTAAACTGTACATACGAAACCGTGCGTCGTGACGCCAGTTCTCTCGGACGCGTATTTACCGAGTTATAAGCGAGTTAACTTCCGGCGAGTCACTTAGGTATCGCTGGAACGATAGATTGCTAAGTACCGCGCCGTGTCGCTTAGCCGGTTCGCGGTAAGAGTAAACTTTTTTCCTATCGTTCCTAGATGATTTTAAACGTTATATTCGTGGTAAACTGTGCATACGAAACCGTGTGTCGTGACGCCAGTTCTCTCGGACGCGTATTTACCGAGTTATAAGCGAGTTAACTTCCGGCGAGTCACTTAGGTATCGCTGGAACGATAGATTGCTAAGTACCGCGCCGTATCGCTTAGCCGGTTCGCGGTAAGAGTAAACTTTTTTCCTATCGTTCCTAGATGATTTTAAACGTTATATTCGTGGTAAACTGTGCATACGAAACCGTGTGTCGTGACGCCAGTTCTCTCGGACGCGTATTTACCGAGTTATAAGCGAGTTAACTTCCGGCGAGTCACTTAGGTATCGCTGGAACGATAGATTGCTAAGTACCGCGCCGTATCGCTTAGCCGGTTCGCGGTAAGAGTAAACTTTTTTCCTATCGTTCCTAGATGATTTTAAACGTTATATTCGTGGTAAACTGTGCATACGAAACCGTGTGTCGTGACGCCAGTTCTCTCGGACGCGTATTTACCGAGTTATAAGCGAGTTAACTTCCGGCGAGTCACTTAGGTATCGCTGGAACGATAGATTGCTAAGTACCGCGCCGTGTCGCTTAGCCGGTTCGCCCGTCGCACCGGTAAGAGTAAACTTTTTTCCTATCGTTCCTAGATGATTTTAAACGTTATATTCGTGGTAAACTGTGCATACGAAACCGTGTGTCGTGACGCCAGTTCTCTCGGACGCGTATTTACCGAGTTATAAGCGAGTTAACTTCCGGCGAGTCACTTAGGTATCGCTGGAACGATAGATTGCTAAGTACCGCGCCGTGTCGCTTAGCCGGTTCGCCCGTCGCACCGGTAAGAGTAAACTTTTTTCCTATCGTTCCTAGATGATTTTAAACGTTATATTCGTGGTAAACTGTGCATACGAAACCGTGTGTCGTGACGCCAGTTCTTCTCGGACGCGTATTTACCGAGTTATAAGCGAGTTAACTTCCGACGAGTCACTTAGGTATCGCTGGAACGATAGATTGCTAAGTACCGCGCCGTGTCGCTTAGCCGGTTCGCCCGTCGCACCGGTAAGACTAAACTTTTTTCCTATCGTTCCTAGATGATTTTAAACGTTATATTCGTGGTAAACTGTGCATACGAAACCGTGTGTCGTGACGCCAGTTCTCTCGGACGCGTATTTACCGAGTTATAAGCGAGTTAACTTCCGGCGAGTCACTTAGGTATCGCTGGAACGATAGATTGCTAAGTACCGCGCCGTGTCGCTTAGCCGGTTCGCGGTAAGAGTAAACTTTTTTCCTATCGTTCCTAGATGATTTTAAACGTTATATTCGTGGTAAACTGTGCATACGAAACCGTGTGTCGTGACGCCAGTTCTCTCGGACGCGTATTTACCGAGTTATAAGCGAGTTAACTTCCGGCGAGTCACTTAGGTATCGCTGGAACGATAGATTGCTAAGTACCGCGCCGTGTCGCTTAGCCGGTTCGCCCGTCGCACCGGTAAGAGTAAACTTTTTTCCTATCGTTCCTAGATGATTTTAAACGTTATATGCGTGTTAAACTGTGCATACGAAACCGTGTGTCGTGACGCCAGTTCTCGCGGACGCGTATTTACCGAGTTATAAGCGAGTTTACTTCCGGCGAGTCACTTAGGTATCGCTGGAACGATAGATTGCTAAGTACCGCGCCGTGTCGCTTAGCCGGTTCGCGGTAAGAGTAAACTTTTTTCCTATCGTTCCTAGATGATTTTAAACGTTATATTCGTGGTAAACTGTGCATACGAAACCGTGTGTCGTGACGCCAGTTCTCTCGGACGCGTATTTACCGAGTTATAAGCGAGTTAACTTCCGGCGAGTCACTTAGGTATCGCTGGAACGATAGATTGCTAAGTACCGCGCCGTATCGCTTAGCCGGTTCGGGGTAAGAGTAAACTTTTTTCCTATCGTTCCTAGATGATTTTAAACGTTATATTCGTGGTAAACTGTGCATACGAAACCGTGTGTCGTGACGCCAGTTCTCGCGGACGCGTATTTACCGAGTTATAAGCGAGTTAACTTCCGGCGAGTCACTTAGGTATCGCTGGAACGATAGATTGCTAAGTACCGCGCCGTGTCGCTTAGCCGGTTCGCCCGTCGCACCGGTAAGAGTAAACTTTTTTCCTATCGTTCCTAGATGATTTTAAACGTTATATTCGTGGTAAACTGTGCATACGAAACCGTGTGTCGTGACGCCAGTTCTCTCGGACGCGTATCTACCGAGTTATAAGCGAGTTAACGTCCGGCGAGTCACTTAGGTATCGCTGGAACGATAGATTGCTAAGTACCGCGCCGTGTCGCTTAGCCGTTTCGCCCGTCGCAACGGTAAGAGTAAACTTTTTTCCTATCGTTCCTAGATGATTTTAAACGTTATATTCGTGGTAAACTGTGCATACGAAACCGTGTGTCGTGACGCCAGTTCTCTCGGACGCGTATTTACCGAGTTATAAGCGAGTTAACTTCCGGCGAGTCACTTAGGTATCGCTGGAACGATAGATTGCTAAGTACCGCGCCGTGTCGGTTAGCCGGTTCGCCCGTCGCACCGGTAAGAGTAAACTTTTTTCCTATCGTTCCTAGATGATTTTAAACGTTATATTCGTGGTAAACTGAGCATACGAAACCGTGTGTCGTGACGCCAGTTCTCTCGGACGCGTATTTACCGAGTTATAAGCGAGTTAACTTCCGGCGAGTCACTTAGGTATCGCTGGAACGATAGATTGCTAAGTACCGCGCCGTGTCGCTTAGCCGGTTCGCCCGTCGCACCGGTAAGAGTAATCTTTTTTCCTATCGTTCCTAGATGATTTTAAACGTTATATTCGTGGTAAACTGTGCATACGAAACCGTGTGTCGTGACGCCAGTTCTCTCGGACGCGTATTTACCGAGTTATAAGCGAGTTAACTTCCGGCGAGTCACTTAGGTATCGCTGGAACGATATATTGCTAAGTACCGCGCCGTGTCGCTTAGCCGGTTCGCGGTAAGAGTAAACTTTTTTCCTATCGTTCCTAGATGATTTTAAACGTTATATTCGTGGTAAACTGTGCATACGAAACCGTGTGTCGTGACGCCAGTTCTCTCGGACGCGTATTTACCGAGTTATAAGCGAGTTAACTTCCGGCGAGTCACTTAGGTATCGCTGGAACGATAGATTGCTAAGTACCGCGCCGTGTCGCTTAGCCGGTTCGCGGTAAGAGTAAACTTTTTTCCTATCGTTCCTAGATGATTTTAAACGTTATATTCGTGGTAAACTGTGCATACGAAACCGTGTGTCGTGACGCCAGTTCTCTCGGACGCGTATTTACCGAGTTATAAGCGAGTTAACTTCCGGCGAGTCACTTAGGTATCGCTGGAACGATAGATTGCTAAGTACCGCGCCGTATCGCTTAGCCGGTTCGCGGTAAGAGTAAACTTTTTTCCTATCGTTCCTAGATGATTTTAAACGTTATATTCGTGGTAAACTGTGCATACGAAACCGTGTGTCGTGACGCCAGTTCTCTCGGACGCGTATTTACCGAGTTATAAGCGAGTTAACTTCCGGCGAGTCACTTAGGTATCGCTGGAACGATAGATTGCTAAGTACCGCGCCGTGTCGCTTAGCCGGTTCGCCCGTCGCACCGGTAAGAGTAAACTTTTTTCCTATCGTTCCTAGATGATTTTAAACGTTATATTCGTGGTAAACTGTGCATACGAAACCGTGTGTCGTGACGCCAGTTCTCTCGGACGCGTATTTACCGAGTTATAAGCGAGTTAACTTCCGGCGAGTCACTTAGGTATCGCTGGAACGATAGATTGCTAAGTACCGCGCCGTGTCGCTTAGCCGGTTCGCCCGTCGCACCGGTAAGAGTAAACTTTTTTCCTATCGTTCCTAGATGATTTTAAACGTTATATTCGTGGTAAACTGTGCATACGAAACCGTGTGTCGTGACGCCAGTTCTCTCGGACGCGTATTTACCGAGTTATAAGCGAGTTAACTTCCGGCGAGTCACTTAGGTATCGCTGGAACGATAGATTGCTAAGTACCGCGCCGTGTCGCTTAGCCGGTTCGCCCGTCGCACCGGTAAGAGTAATCTTTTTTCCTATCGTTCCTAGATGATTTTAAACGTTATATTCGTGGTAAACTGTGCATACGAAACCGTGTGTCGTGACGCCAGTTCTCTCGGACGCGTATTTACCGAGTTATAAGCGAGTTAACTTCCGGCGAGTCACTTAGGTATCGCTGGAACGATAGATTGCTAAGTACCGCGCCGTGTCGCTTAGCCGGTTCGCCCGTCGCACCGGTAAGAGTAAACTTTTTTCCTATCGTTCCTAGATGATTTTAAACGTTATATTCGTGGTAAACTGTGCATACGAAACCGTGTGTCGTGACGCCAGTTCTCTCGGACGCGTATTTACCGAGTTATAAGCGAGTTAACTTCCGGCGAGTCACTTAGGTATCGCTGGAACGATAGATTGCTAAGTACCGCGCCGTGTCGCTTAGCCGGTTCGCGGTAAGAGTAAACTTTTTTCCTATCGTTCCTAGATGATTTTAAACGTTATATTCGTGGTAAACTGTGCATACGAAACCGTGTGTCGTGACGCCAGTTCTCTCGGACGCGTATTTACCGAGTTATAAGCGAGTTAACTTCCGGCGAGTCACTTAGGTATCGCTGGAACGATAGATTGCTAAGTACCGCGCCGTGTCGCTTAGCCGGTTCGCCCGTCGCACCGGTAAGAGTAAACTTTTTTCCTATCGTTCCTAGATGATTTTAAACGTTATATGCGTGTTAAACTGTGCATACGAAACCGTGTGTCGTGACGCCAGTTCTCGCGGACGCGTATTTACCGAGTTATAAGCGAGTTAACTTCCGGCGAGTCACTTAGGTATCGCTGGAACGATAGATTGCTAAGTACCGCGCCGTATCGCTTAGCCGGTTCGGGGTAAGAGTAAACTTTTTTCCTATCGTTCCTAGATGATTTTAAACGTTATATTCGTGGTAAACTGTGCATACGAAACCGTGTGTCGTGACGTCAGTTCTCGCGGACGCGTATTTACCGAGTTATAAGCGAGTTAACTTCCGGCGAGTCACTTAGGTATCGCTGGAACGATAGATTGCTAAGTACCGCGCCGTGTCGCTTAGCAGGTTCGCCCGTCGCACCGGTAAGAGTAAACTTTTTTCCTATCGTTCCTAGATGATTTTAAACGTTATATTCGTGGTAAACTGTGCATACGAAACCGTGTGTCGTGACGCCAGTTCTCTCGGACGCGTATCTACCGAGTTATAAGCGAGTTAACGTCCGGCGAGTCACTTAGGTATCGCTGGAACGATAGATTGCTAAGTACCGCGCCGTGTCGCTTAGCCGTTTCGCCCGTCGCAACGGTAAGAGTAAACTTTTTTCCTATCGTTCCTAGATGATTTTAAACGTTATATTCGTGGTAAACTGTGCATACGAAACCGTGTGTCGTGACGCCAGTTCTCTCGGACGCGTATTTACCGAGTTATAAGCGAGTTAACTTCCGGCGAGTCACTTAGGTATCGCTGGAACGATAGATTGCTAAGTACCGCGCCGTGTCGCTTAGCCGGTTCGCCCGTCGCACCGGTAAGAGTAAACTTTTTTCCTATCGTTCCTAGATGATTTTAAACGTTATATTCGTGGTAAACTGAGCATACGAAACCGTGTGTCGTGACGCCAGTTCTCTCGGACGCGTATTTACCGAGTTATAAGCGAGTTAACTTCCGGCGAGTCACTTAGGTATCGCTGGAACGATAGATTGCTAAGTACCGCGCCGTGTCGCTTAGCCGGTTCGCCCGTCGCACCGGTAAGAGTAATCTTTTTTCCTATCGTTCCTAGATGATTTTAAACGTTATATTCGTGGTAAACTGTGCATACGAAACCGTGTGTCGTGACGCCAGTTCTCTCGGACGCGTATTTACCGAGTTATAAGCGAGTTAACTTCCGGCGAGTCACTTAGGTATCGCTGGAACGATATATTGCTAAGTACCGCGCCGTGTCGCTTAGCCGGTTCGCGGTAAGAGTAAACTTTTTTCCTATCGTTCCTAGATGATTTTAAACGTTATATTCGTGGTAAACTGTGCATACGAAACCGTGTGTCGTGACGCCAGTTCTCTCGGACGCGTATTTACCGAGTTATAAGCGAGTTAACTTCCGGCGAGTCACTTAGGTATCGCTGGAACGATAGATTGCTAAGTACCGCGCCGTGTCGCTTAGCCGGTTCGCCCGTCGCACCGGTAAGAGTAATCTTTTTTCCTATCGTTCCTAGATGATTTTAAACGTTATATTCGTGGTAAACTGTGCATACGAAACCGAGTGTCGTGACGCCAGTTCTCTCGGACGCGTATCTACCGAGTTATAAGCGAGTTAACGTCCGGCGAGTCACTTAGGTATCGCTGGAACGATAGATTGCTAAGTACCGCGCCGTGTCGCTTAGCCGGTTCGCCCGTCGCAACGGTAAGAGTAAACTTTTTTCCTATCGTTCCTAGATGATTTTAAACGTTATATTCGTGGTAAACTGTGCATACGAAACCGTGTGTCGTGACGCCAGTTCTCTCGGACGCGTATTTACCGAGTTATAAGCGAGTTAACTTCCGGCGAGTCACTTAGGTATCGCTGGAACGATAGATTGCTAAGTACCGCGCCGTGTCGCTTAGCCGGTTCGCGGTAAGAGTAAACTTTTTTCCTATCGTTCCTAGATGATTTTAAACGTTATATTCGTGGTAAACTGTGCATACGAAACCGTGTGTCGTGACGCCAGTTCTCTCGGACGCGTATTTACCGAGTTATAAGCGAGTTAACTTCCGGCGATTCACTAAGGTATCGCTGGAACGATAGATTGCTAAGTACCGCTCCGTGTCGCTTAGCCGGTTCGCCCGTCGCACCGGTAAGAGTAAACTTTTTTCCTATCGTTCCTAGATGATTTTAAACGTTATATTCGTGGAAAACTGAGCATACGAAACCGTGTGTCGTGACGCCAGTTCTCTCGGACGCGTATTTACCGAGTTATAAGCGAGTTAACTTCCGGCGAGTCACTTAGGTATCGCTGGAACGATAGATTGCTAAGTACCGCGCCGTGTCGCTTAGCCGGTTCGCCCGTCGCACCGGTAAGAGTAATCTTTTTTCCTATCGTTCCTAGATGATTTTAAACGTTATATTCGTGGTAAACTGTGCATACGAAACCGTGTGTCGTGACGCCAGTTCTCTCGGACGCGTATTTACCGAGTTATAAGCGAGTTAACTTCCGGCGAGTCACTTAGGTATCGCTGGAACGATAGATTGCTAAGTACCGCGCCGTGTCGCTTAGCCGGTTCGCGGTAAGAGTAAACTTTTTTCCTATCGTTCCTAGATGATTTTAAACGTTATATTCGTGGTAAACTGTGCATACGAAACCGTGTGTCGTGACGCCAGTTCTCTCGGACGCGTATCTACCGAGTTATAAGCGAGTTAACGTCCGGCGAGTCACTTAGGTATCGCTGGAACGATAGATTGCTAAGTACCGCGCCGTGTCGCTTAGCCGGTTCACGGTAAGAGTAAACTTTTTTCCTATCGTTCCTAGATGATTTTAAACGTTATATTCGTGGTAAACTGTGCATACGAAACCGTGTGTCGTGACGCCAGTTCTCTCGGACGCGTATTTACCGAGTTATAAGCGAGTTAACTTCCGGCGAGTCACTTAGGTATCGCTGGAACGATAGATTGCTAAGTACCGCGCCGTGTCGCTTAGCCGGTTCGCCCGTCGCACCGGTAAGACTAAACTTTTTTCCTATCGTTCCTAGATGATTTTAAACGTTATATTCGTGGTAAACTGTGCATACGAAACCGTGTGTCGTGACGCCAGTTCTCTCGGACGCGTATTTACCGAGTTATAAGCGAGTTAACTTCCGGCGAGTCACTTAGGTATCGCTGGAACGATAGATTGCTAAGTACCGCGCCGTGTCGCTTAGCCGGTTCGCCCGTCGCACCGGTAAGAGTAAACTTTTTTCCTATCGTTCCTAGATGATTTTAAACGTTATATTCGTGGTAAACTGTGCATACGAAACCGTGTGTCGTGACGCCAGTTCTCTCGGACGCGTATTTACCGAGTTATAAGCGAGTTAACTTCCGGCGAGTCACTTAGGTATCGCTGGAACGATAGATTGCTAAGTACCGCGCCGTGTCGCTTAGCCGGTTCGCCCGTCGCACCGGTAAGAGTAAACTTTTTTCCTATCGTTCCTAGATGATTTTAAACGTTATATTCGTGGTAAACTGTGCATACGAAACCGTGTGTCGTGACGCCAGTTCTCTCGGACGCGTATTTACCGAGTTATAAGCGAGTTAACTTCCGGCGAGTCACTTAGGTATCGCTGGAACGATAGATTGCTAAGTACCGCGCCGTGTCGCTTAGCCGGTTCGCCCGTCGCACCGGTAAGAGTAATCTTTTTTCCTATCGTTCCTAGATGATTTTAAACGTTATATTCGTGGTAAACTGTGCATACGAAACCGTGTGTCGTGACGCCAGTTCTCTCGGACGCGTATTTACCGAGTTATAAGCGAGTTAACTTCCGGCGAGTCACTTAGGTATCGCTGGAACGATAGATTGCTAAGTACCGCGCCGTGTCGCTTAGCCGGTTCGCCCGTCGCACCGGTAAGAGTAAACTTTTTTCCTATCGTTCCTAGATGATTTTAAACGTTATATTCGTGGTAAACTGTGCATACGAAACCGTGTGTCGTGACGCCAGTTCTCTCGGACGCGTATTTACCGAGTTATAAGCGAGTTAACTTCCGGCGAGTCACTTAGGTATCGCTGGAACGATAGATTGCTAAGTACCGCGCCGTGTCGCTTAGCCGGTTCGCGGTAAGAGTAAACTTTTTTCCTATCGTTCCTAGATGATTTTAAACGTTATATTCGTGGTAAACTGTGCATACGAAACCGTGTGTCGTGACGCCAGTTCTCTCGGACGCGTATTTACCGAGTTATAAGCGAGTTAACTTCCGGCGAGTCACTTAGGTATCGCTGGAACGATAGATTGCTAAGTACCGCGCCGTGTCGCTTAGCCGGTTCGCCCGTCGCACCGGTAAGAGTAAACTTTTTTCCTATCGTTCCTAGATGATTTTAAACGTTATATGCGTGTTAAACTGTGCATACGAAACCGTGTGTCGTGACGCCAGTTCTCGCGGACGCGTATTTACCGAGTTATAAGCGAGTTAACTTCCGGCGAGTCACTTAGGTATCGCTGGAACGATAGATTGCTAAGTACCGCGCCGTATCGCTTAGCCGGTTCGGGGTAAGAGTAAACTTTTTTCCTATCGTTCCTAGATGATTTTAAACGTTATATTCGTGGTAAACTGTGCATACGAAACCGTGTGTCGTGACGTCAGTTCTCGCGGACGCGTATTTACCGAGTTATAAGCGAGTTAACTTCCGGCGAGTCACTTAGGTATCGCTGGAACGATAGATTGCTAAGTACCGCGCCGTGTCGCTTAGCAGGTTCGCCCGTCGCACCGGTAAGAGTAAACTTTTTTCCTATCGTTCCTAGATGATTTTAAACGTTATATTCGTGGTAAACTGTGCATACGAAACCGTGTGTCGTGACGCCAGTTCTCTCGGACGCGTATCTACCGAGTTATAAGCGAGTTAACGTCCGGCGAGTCACTTAGGTATCGCTGGAACGATAGATTGCTAAGTACCGCGCCGTGTCGCTTAGCCGTTTCGCCCGTCGCAACGGTAAGAGTAAACTTTTTTCCTATCGTTCCTAGATGATTTTAAACGTTATATTCGTGGTAAACTGTGCATACGAAACCGTGTGTCGTGACGCCAGTTCTCTCGGACGCGTATTTACCGAGTTATAAGCGAGTTAACTTCCGGCGAGTCACTTAGGTATCGCTGGAACGATAGATTGCTAAGTACCGCGCCGTGTCGCTTAGCCGGTTCGCCCGTCGCACCGGTAAGAGTAAACTTTTTTCCTATCGTTCCTAGATGATTTTAAACGTTATATTCGTGGTAAACTGAGCATACGAAACCGTGTGTCGTGACGCCAGTTCTCTCGGACGCGTATTTACCGAGTTATAAGCGAGTTAACTTCCGGCGAGTCACTTAGGTATCGCTGGAACGATAGATTGCTAAGTACCGCGCCGTGTCGCTTAGCCGGTTCGCCCGTCGCACCGGTAAGAGTAATCTTTTTTCCTATCGTTCCTAGATGATTTTAAACGTTATATTCGTGGTAAACTGTGCATACGAAACCGTGTGTCGTGACGCCAGTTCTCTCGGACGCGTATTTACCGAGTTATAAGCGAGTTAACTTCCGGCGAGTCACTTAGGTATCGCTGGAACGATATATTGCTAAGTACCGCGCCGTGTCGCTTAGCCGGTTCGCGGTAAGAGTAAACTTTTTTCCTATCGTTCCTAGATGATTTTAAACGTTATATTCGTGGTAAACTGTGCATACGAAACCGTGTGTCGTGACGCCAGTTCTCTCGGACGCGTATTTACCGAGTTATAAGCGAGTTAACTTCCGGCGAGTCACTTAGGTATCGCTGGAACGATAGATTGCTAAGTACCGCGCCGTGTCGCTTAGCCGGTTCGCCCGTCGCACCGGTAAGAGTAATCTTTTTTCCTATCGTTCCTAGATGATTTTAAACGTTATATTCGTGGTAAACTGTGCATACGAAACCGAGTGTCGTGACGCCAGTTCTCTCGGACGCGTATCTACCGAGTTATAAGCGAGTTAACGTCCGGCGAGTCACTTAGGTATCGCTGGAACGATAGATTGCTAAGTACCGCGCCGTGTCGCTTAGCCGGTTCGCCCGTCGCAACGGTAAGAGTAAACTTTTTTCCTATCGTTCCTAGATGATTTTAAACGTTATATTCGTGGTAAACTGTGCATACGAAACCGTGTGTCGTGACGCCAGTTCTCTCGGACGCGTATTTACCGAGTTATAAGCGAGTTAACTTCCGGCGAGTCACTTAGGTATCGCTGGAACGATAGATTGCTAAGTACCGCGCCGTGTCGCTTAGCCGGTTCGCGGTAAGAGTAAACTTTTTTCCTATCGTTCCTAGATGATTTTAAACGTTATATTCGTGGTAAACTGTGCATACGAAACCGTGTGTCGTGACGCCAGTTCTCTCGGACGCGTATTTACCGAGTTATAAGCGAGTTAACTTCCGGCGATTCACTAAGGTATCGCTGGAACGATAGATTGCTAAGTACCGCTCCGTGTCGCTTAGCCGGTTCGCCCGTCGCACCGGTAAGAGTAAACTTTTTTCCTATCGTTCCTAGATGATTTTAAACGTTATATTCGTGGAAAACTGAGCATACGAAACCGTGTGTCGTGACGCCAGTTCTCTCGGACGCGTATTTACCGAGTTATAAGCGAGTTAACTTCCGGCGAGTCACTTAGGTATCGCTGGAACGATAGATTGCTAAGTACCGCGCCGTGTCGCTTAGCCGGTTCGCCCGTCGCACCGGTAAGAGTAATCTTTTTTCCTATCGTTCCTAGATGATTTTAAACGTTATATTCGTGGTAAACTGTGCATACGAAACCGTGTGTCGTGACGCCAGTTCTCTCGGACGCGTATTTACCGAGTTATAAGCGAGTTAACTTCCGGCGAGTCACTTAGGTATCGCTGGAACGATAGATTGCTAAGTACCGCGCCGTGTCGCTTAGCCGGTTCGCGGTAAGAGTAAACTTTTTTCCTATCGTTCCTAGATGATTTTAAACGTTATATTCGTGGTAAACTGTGCATACGAAACCGTGTGTCGTGACGCCAGTTCTCTCGGACGCGTATCTACCGAGTTATAAGCGAGTTAACGTCCGGCGAGTCACTTAGGTATCGCTGGAACGATAGATTGCTAAGTACCGCGCCGTGTCGCTTAGCCGGTTCACGGTAAGAGTAAACTTTTTTCCTATCGTTCCTAGATGATTTTAAACGTTATATTCGTGGTAAACTGTGCATACGAAACCGTGTGTCGTGACGCCAGTTCTCTCGGACGCGTATTTACCGAGTTATAAGCGAGTTAACTTCCGGCGAGTCACTTAGGTATCGCTGGAACGATAGATTGCTAAGTACCGCGCCGTGTCGCTTAGCCGGTTCGCCCGTCGCACCGGTAAGACTAAACTTTTTTCCTATCGTTCCTAGATGATTTTAAACGTTATATTCGTGGTAAACTGTGCATACGAAACCGTGTGTCGTGACGCCAGTTCTCTCGGACGCGTATTTACCGAGTTAGAAGCGAGTTAACTTCCGGCGAGTCACTTAGGTATCGCTGGAACGATAGATTGCTAAGTACCGCACCGTGTCGCTTAGCCGGTTCGCGGTAAGAGTAAACTTTTTTCCTATCGTTCCTAGATGATTTTAAACGTTATATTCGTGGTAAACTGTGCATACGAAACCGTGTGTCGTGACGCCAGTTCTCTCGGACGCGTATTTACCGAGTTATAAGCGAGTTAACTTCCGGCGAGTCACTTAGGTATCGCTGGAACGATAGATTGCTAAGTACCGCGCCGTGTCGCTTAGCCGGTTCGCCCGTCGCACCGGTAAGAGTAAACTTTTTTCCTATCGTTCCTAGATGATTTTAAACGTTATATTCGTGGTAAACTGTGCATACGAAACCGTGTATCGTGACGCCAGTTCTCTCGGACGCGTATTTACCGAGTTAGAAGCGAGTTAACTTCCGGCGAGTCACTTAGGTATCGCTGGAACGATAGATTGCTAAGTACCGCGCCGTGTCGCTTAGCCGGTTCGCCCGTCGCACCGGTAAGAGTAAACTTTTTTCCTATCGTTCCTAGATTATTTTAAACGTTATATTCGTGGTAAACTGTGCATACGAAACCGTGTGTCGTGACGCCAGTTCTCTCGGACGCGTATTTACCGAGTTAGAAGAGAGTTAACTTCCGGCGAGTCACTTAGGTATCGCTGGAACGATAGATTGCTAAGTACCGCGCCGTGTCGGTTAGCCGGTTCGCGGTAAGAGTAAACTTTTTTCCTATCGTTCCTAGATGATTTTAAACGTTATATTCGTGGTAAACTGAGCATACGAAACCGTGTGTCGTGACGCCAGTTCTCTCGGACGCGTATTTACCGAGTTATAAGCGAGTTAACTTCCGGCGAGTCACTTAGGTATCGCTGGAACGATAGATTGCTAAGTACCGCGCCGTGTCGCTTAGCCGGTTCGCGGTAAGAGTAAACTTTTTTCCTATCGTTCCTAGATGATTTTAAACGTTATATTCGTGGTAAACTGTGCATACGAAACCGTGTGTCGTGACGCCAGTTCTCTCGGACGCGTATTTACCGAGTTATAAGCGAGTTAACTTCCGGCGAGTCACTTAGGTATCGCTGGAACGATAGATTGCTAAGTACCGCGCCGTGTCGCTTAGCCGGTTCGCCCGTCGCACCGGTAAGAGTAAACTTTTTTCCTATCGTTCCTAGATGATTTTAAACGTTATATGCGTGTTAAACTGTGCATACGAAACCGTGTGTCGTGACGCCAGTTCTCGCGGACGCGTATTTACCGAGTTATAAGCGAGTTAACTTCCGGCGAGTCACTTAGGTATCGCTGGAACGATAGATTGCTAAGTACCGCGCCGTATCGCTTAGCCGGTTCGGGGTAAGAGTAAACTTTTTTCCTATCGTTCCTAGATGATTTTAAACGTTATATTCGTGGTAAACTGTGCATACGAAACCGTGTGTCGTGACGTCAGTTCTCGCGGACGCGTATTTACCGAGTTATAAGCGAGTTAACTTCCGGCGAGTCACTTAGGTATCGCTGGAACGATAGATTGCTAAGTACCGCGCCGTGTCGCTTAGCCGGTTCGCCCGTCGCACCGGTAAGAGTAAACTTTTTTCCTATCGTTCCTAGATGATTTTAAACGTTATATTCGTGGTAAACTGTGCATACGAAACCGTGTGTCGTGACGCCAGTTCTCTCGGACGCGTATCTACCGAGTTATAAGCGAGTTAACGTCCGGCGAGTCACTTAGGTATCGCTGGAACGATAGATTGCTAAGTACCGCGCCGTGTCGCTTAGCCGTTTCGCCCGTCGCAACGGTAAGAGTAAACTTTTTTCCTATCGTTCCTAGATGATTTTAAACGTTATATTCGTGGTAAACTGTGCATACGAAACCGTGTGTCGTGACGCCAGTTCTCTCGGACGCGTATTTACCGAGTTATAAGCGAGTTAACTTCCGGCGAGTCACTTAGGTATCGCTGGAACGATAGATTGCTAAGTACCGCGCCGTGTCGCTTAGCCGGTTCGCCCGTCGCACCGGTAAGAGTAAACTTTTTTCCTATCGTTCCTAGATGATTTTAAACGTTATATTCGTGGTAAACTGAGCATACGAAACCGTGTGTCGTGACGCCAGTTCTCTCGGACGCGTATTTACCGAGTTATAAGCGAGTTAACTTCCGGCGAGTCACTTAGGTATCGCTGGAACGATAGATTGCTAAGTACCGCGCCGTGTCGCTTAGCCGGTTCGCCCGTCGCACCGGTAAGAGTAATCTTTTTTCCTATCGTTCCTAGATGATTTTAAACGTTATATTCGTGGTAAACTGTGCATACGAAACCGTGTGTCGTGACGCCAGTTCTCTCGGACGCGTATTTACCGAGTTATAAGCGAGTTAACTTCCGGCGAGTCACTTAGGTATCGCTGGAACGATATATTGCTAAGTACCGCGCCGTGTCGCTTAGCCGGTTCGCGGTAAGAGTAAACTTTTTTCCTATCGTTCCTAGATGATTTTAAACGTTATATTCGTGGTAAACTGTGCATACGAAACCGTGTGTCGTGACGCCAGTTCTCTCGGACGCGTATTTACCGAGTTATAAGCGAGTTAACTTCCGGCGAGTCACTTAGGTATCGCTGGAACGATAGATTGCTAAGTACCGCGCCGTGTCGCTTAGCCGGTTCGCCCGTCGCACCGGTAAGAGTAATCTTTTTTCCTATCGTTCCTAGATGATTTTAAACGTTATATTCGTGGTAAACTGTGCATACGAAACCGAGTGTCGTGACGCCAGTTCTCTCGGACGCGTATCTACCGAGTTATAAGCGAGTTAACGTCCGGCGAGTCACTTAGGTATCGCTGGAACGATAGATTGCTAAGTACCGCGCCGTGTCGCTTAGCCGGTTCGCCCGTCGCAACGGTAAGAGTAAACTTTTTTCCTATCGTTCCTAGATGATTTTAAACGTTATATTCGTGGTAAACTGTGCATACGAAACCGTGTGTCGTGACGCCAGTTCTCTCGGACGCGTATTTACCGAGTTATAAGCGAGTTAACTTCCGGCGAGTCACTTAGGTATCGCTGGAACGATAGATTGCTAAGTACCGCGCCGTGTCGCTTAGCCGGTTCGCGGTAAGAGTAAACTTTTTTCCTATCGTTCCTAGATGATTTTAAACGTTATATTCGTGGTAAACTGTGCATACGAAACCGTGTGTCGTGACGCCAGTTCTCTCGGACGCGTATTTACCGAGTTATAAGCGAGTTAACTTCCGGCGATTCACTAAGGTATCGCTGGAACGATAGATTGCTAAGTACCGCTCCGTGTCGCTTAGCCGGTTCGCCCGTCGCACCGGTAAGAGTAAACTTTTTTCCTATCGTTCCTAGATGATTTTAAACGTTATATTCGTGGAAAACTGAGCATACGAAACCGTGTGTCGTGACGCCAGTTCTCTCGGACGCGTATTTACCGAGTTATAAGCGAGTTAACTTCCGGCGAGTCACTTAGGTATCGCTGGAACGATAGATTGCTAAGTACCGCGCCGTGTCGCTTAGCCGGTTCGCCCGTCGCACCGGTAAGAGTAATCTTTTTTCCTATCGTTCCTAGATGATTTTAAACGTTATATTCGTGGTAAACTGTGCATACGAAACCGTGTGTCGTGACGCCAGTTCTCTCGGACGCGTATTTACCGAGTTATAAGCGAGTTAACTTCCGGCGAGTCACTTAGGTATCGCTGGAACGATAGATTGCTAAGTACCGCGCCGTGTCGCTTAGCCGGTTCGCGGTAAGAGTAAACTTTTTTCCTATCGTTCCTAGATGATTTTAAACGTTATATTCGTGGTAAACTGTGCATACGAAACCGTGTGTCGTGACGCCAGTTCTCTCGGACGCGTATCTACCGAGTTATAAGCGAGTTAACGTCCGGCGAGTCACTTAGGTATCGCTGGAACGATAGATTGCTAAGTACCGCGCCGTGTCGCTTAGCCGGTTCACGGTAAGAGTAAACTTTTTTCCTATCGTTCCTAGATGATTTTAAACGTTATATTCGTGGTAAACTGTGCATACGAAACCGTGTGTCGTGACGCCAGTTCTCTCGGACGCGTATTTACCGAGTTATAAGCGAGTTAACTTCCGGCGAGTCACTTAGGTATCGCTGGAACGATAGATTGCTAAGTACCGCGCCGTGTCGCTTAGCCGGTTCGCCCGTCGCACCGGTAAGACTAAACTTTTTTCCTATCGTTCCTAGATGATTTTAAACGTTATATTCGTGGTAAACTGTGCATACGAAACCGTGTGTCGTGACGCCAGTTCTCTCGGACGCGTATTTACCGAGTTAGAAGCGAGTTAACTTCCGGCGAGTCACTTAGGTATCGCTGGAACGATAGATTGCTAAGTACCGCACCGTGTCGCTTAGCCGGTTCGCGGTAAGAGTAAACTTTTTTCCTATCGTTCCTAGATGATTTTAAACGTTATATTCGTGGTAAACTGTGCATACGAAACCGTGTGTCGTGACGCCAGTTCTCTCGGACGCGTATTTACCGAGTTATAAGCGAGTTAACTTCCGGCGAGTCACTTAGGTATCGCTGGAACGATAGATTGCTAAGTACCGCGCCGTGTCGCTTAGCCGGTTCGCCCGTCGCACCGGTAAGAGTAAACTTTTTTCCTATCGTTCCTAGATGATTTTAAACGTTATATTCGTGGTAAACTGTGCATACGAAACCGTGTATCGTGACGCCAGTTCTCTCGGACGCGTATTTACCGAGTTAGAAGCGAGTTAACTTCCGGCGAGTCACTTAGGTATCGCTGGAACGATAGATTGCTAAGTACCGCGCCGTGTCGCTTAGCCGGTTCGCCCGTCGCACCGGTAAGAGTAAACTTTTTTCCTATCGTTCCTAGATTATTTTAAACGTTATATTCGTGGTAAACTGTGCATACGAAACCGTGTGTCGTGACGCCAGTTCTCTCGGACGCGTATTTACCGAGTTAGAAGAGAGTTAACTTCCGGCGAGTCACTTAGGTATCGCTGGAACGATAGATTGCTAAGTACCGCGCCGTGTCGCTTAGCCGGTTCGCGGTAAGAGTAAACTTTTTTCCTATCGTTCCTAGATGATTTTAAACGTTATATTCGTGGTAAACTGAGCATACGAAACCGTGTGTCGTGACGCCAGTTCTCTCGGACGCGTATTTACCGAGTTATAAGCGAGTTAACTTCCGGCGAGTCACTTAGGTATCGCTGGAACGATAGATTGCTAAGTACCGCGCCGTGTCGCTTAGCCGGTTCGCCCGTCGCACCGGTAAGAGTAATCTTTTTTCCTATCGTTCCTAGATGATTTTAAACGTTATATTCGTGGTAAACTGTGCATACGAAACCGTGTGTCGTGACGCCAGTTCTCTCGGACGCGTATTTACCGAGTTATAAGCGAGTTAACTTCCGACGAGTCACTTAGGTATCGCTGGAACGATAGATTGCTAAGTACCGCGCCGTGTCGCTTAGCCGGTTCGCCCGTCGCACCGGTAAGAGTAAACTTTTTTCCTATCGTTCCTAGATGATTTTAAACGTTATATTCGTGGTAAACTGTGCATACGAAACCGTGTGTCGTGACGCCAGTTCTCTCGGACGCGTATCTACCGAGTTATAAGCGAGTTAACGTCCGGCGAGTCACTTAGGTATCGCTGGAACGATAGATTGCTAAGTACCGCGCCGTGTCGCTTAGCCGGTTCGCCCGTCGCAACGGTAAGAGTAAAATTTTTTCCTATCGTTCCTAGATGATTTTAAACGTTATATTCGTGGTAAACTGTGCATACGAAACCGTGTGTCGTGACGCCAGTTCTCTCGGACGCGTATTTACCGAGTTATAAGCGAGTTAACTTCCGGCGAGTCACTTAGGTATCGCTGGAACGATAGATTGCTAAGTACCGCGCCGTATCGCTTAGCCGGTTCGCGGTAAGAGTAAACTTTTTTCCTATCGTTCCTAGATGATTTTAAACGTTATATTCGTGGTAAACTGTGCATACGAAACCGTGTGTCGTGACGCCAGTTCTCTCGGACGCGTATTTACCGAGTTATAAGCGAGTTAACTTCCGGCGAGTCACTTAGGTATCGCTGGAACGATAGATTGCTAAGTACCGCGCTGTGTCGCTTAGCCGGTTCGCCCGTCGCACCGGTAAGAGTAAACTTTTTTCCTATCGTTCCTAGATGATTTTAAACGTTATATTCGTGGTAAACTGTGCATACGAAACCGTGTGTCGTGACGCCAGTTCTCTCGGACGCGTATTTACCGAGTTATAAGCGAGTTTACTTCCGGCGAGTCACTTAGGTATCGCTGGAACGATAGATTGCTAAGTACCGCGCCGTGTCGCTTAGCCGGTTCGCGGTAAGAGTAAACTTTTTTCCTATCGTTCCTAGATGATTTTAAACGTTATATTCGTGGTAAACTGTGCATACGAAACCGTGTGTCGTGACGCCAGTTCTCTCGGACGCGTATCTACCGAGTTATAAGCGAGTTAACGTCCGGCGAGTCACTTATGTATCGCTGGAACGATAGATTGCTAAGTACCGCGCCGTGTCGCTTAGCCGGTTCGCGGTAAGAGTAAACTTTTTTCCTATCGTTCCTAGATGATTTTAAACGTTATATTCGTGGTAAACTGAGCATACGAAACCGTGTGTCGTGACGCCAGTTCTCTCGGACGCGTATTTACCGAGTTATAAGCGAGTTAACTTCCGGCGAGTCACTTAGGTATCGCTGGAACGATAGATTGCTAAGTACCGCGCCGTGTCGCTTAGCCGGTTCGCGGTAAGAGTAAACTTTTTTCCTATCGTTCCTAGATGATTTTAAACGTTATATTCGTGGTAAACTGTGCATACGAAACCGTGTGTTGTGACGCCAGTTCTCTCGGACGCGTATCTACCGAGTTATAAGCGAGTTAACGTCCGGCGAGTCACTTAGGTATCGCTGGAACGATAGATTGCTAAGTACCGCGCCGTGTCGCTTAGCCGGTTCGCGGTAAGAGTAAACTTTTTTCCTATCGTTCCTAGATGATTTTAAACGTTATATTCGTGGTAAACTGTGCATACGAAACCGTGTGTCGTGACGCCAGTTCTCTCGGACGCGTATTTACCGAGTTATAAGCGAGTTAACTTCCGGCGAGTCACTAAGGTATCGCTGGAACGATAGATTGCTAAGTACCGCGCTGTGTCGCTTAGCCGGTTCGCCCGTCGCACCGGTAAGAGTAAACTTTTTTCCTATCGTTCCTAGATGATTTTAAACGTTATATTCGTGGAAAACTGTGCATACGAAACAGTGTGTCGTGACGCCAGTTCTCTCGGACGCGTATTTACCGAGTTATAAGCGAGTTTACTTCCGGCGAGTCACTTAGGTATCGCTGGAACGATAGATTGCTAAGTACCGCGCCGTGTCGCTTAGCCGGTTCGCGGTAAGAGTAAACTTTTTTCCTATCGTTCCTAGATGATTTTAAACGTTATATTCGTGGTAAACTGTGCATACGAAACCGTGTGTCGTGACGCCAGTTCTCTCGGACGCGTATTTACCGAGTTATAAGCGAGTTAACTTCCGGCGAGTCACTAAGGTATCGCTGGAACGATAGATTGCTAAGTACCGCGCTGTGTCGCTTAGCCGGTTCGCCCGTCGCACCGGTAAGAGTAAACTTTTTTCCTATCGTTCCTAGATGATTTTAAACGTTATATTCGTGGAAAACTGTGCATACGAAACCGTGTGTCGTGACGCCAGTTCTCTCGGACGCGTATTTACCGAGTTATAAGCGAGTTTACTTCCGGCGAGTCACTTAGGTATCGCTGGAACGATAGATTGCTAAGTACCGCGCCGTGTCGCTTAGCCGGTTCGCGGTAAGAGTAAACTTTTTTCCTATCGTTCCTAGATGATTTTAAACGTTATATTCGTGGTAAACTGTGCATACGAAACCGTGTGTCGTGACGCCAGTTCTCTCGGACGCGTATCTACCGAGTTATAAGCGAGTTAACGTCCGGCGAGTCACTTATGTATCGCTGGAACGATAGATTGCTAAGTACCGCGCCGTGTCGCTTAGCCGGTTCGCGGTAAGAGTAAACTTTTTTCCTATCGTTCCTAGATGATTTTAAACGTTATATTCGTGGTAAACTGAGCATACGAAACCGTGTGTCGTGACGCCAGTTCTCTCGGACGCGTATTTACCGAGTTATAAGCGAGTTAACTTCCGGCGAGTCACTTAGGTATCGCTGGAACGATAGATTGCTAAGTACCGCGCCGTGTCGCTTAGCCGGTTCGCGGTAAGAGTAAACTTTTTTCCTATCGTTCCTAGATGATTTTAAACGTTATATTCGTGGTAAACTGTGCATACGAAACCGTGTGTTGTGACGCCAGTTCTCTCGGACGCGTATCTACCGAGTTATAAGCGAGTTAACGTCCGGCGAGTCACTTAGGTATCGCTGGAACGATAGATTGCTAAGTACCGCGCCGTGTCGCTTAGCCGGTTCGCGGTAAGAGTAAACTTTTTTCCTATCGTTCCTAGATGATTTTAAACGTTATATTCGTGGTAAACTGTGCATACGAAACCGTGTGTCGTGACGCCAGTTCTCTCGGACGCGTATCTACCGAGTTATAAGCGAGTTAACTTCCGGCGAGTCACTTAGGTATCGCTGGAACGATAGATTGCTAAGTACCGCGCCGGGTCGCTTAGCCGGTTCGCGGTAAGAGTAAACTTTTTTCCTATCGTTCCTAGATGATTTTAAACGTTATATTCGTGGTAAACTGTGCATACGAAACCGTGTGTCGTGACGCCAGTTCTCTCGGACGCGTATTTACCGAGTTATAAGCGAGTTAACTTCCGGCGAGTCACTAAGGTATCGCTGGAACGATAGATTGCTAAGTACCGCGCCGTGTCGCTTAGCCGGTTCGCCCGTCGCACCGGTAAGAGTAAACTTTTTTCCTATCGTTCCTAGATGATTTTAAACGTTATATTCGTGGTAAACTGTGCATACGAAACCGTGTGTCGTGACGCCAGTTCTCTCGGACGCGTATTTACCGAGTTATAAGCGAGTTAACTTCCGGCGAGTCACTTAGGTATCGCTGGAACGATAGATTGCTAAGTACCGCGCCGTATCGCTTAGCCGGTTCGCGGTAAGAGTAAACTTTTTTCCTATCGTTCCTAGATGATTTTAAACGTTATATTCGTGGTAAACTGTGCATACGAAACCGTGTGTCGTGACGCCAGTTCTCTCGGACCCGTATTTACCGAGTTATAAGCGAGTTAACTTCCGGCGAGTCACTAAGGTATCGCTGGAACGATAGATTGCTAAGTACCGCGCTGTGTCGCTTAGCCGGTTCGCCCGTCGCACCGGTAAGAGTAAACTTTTTTCCTATCGTTCCTAGATGATTTTAAACGTTATATTCGTGGAAAACTGTGCATACGAAACAGTGTGTCGTGACGCCAGTTCTCTCGGACGCGTATTTACCGAGTTATAAGCGAGTTTACTTCCGGCGAGTCACTTAGGTATCGCTGGAACGATAGATTGCTAAGTACCGCGCCGTGTCGCTTAGCCGGTTCGCGGTAAGAGTAAACTTTTTTCCTATCGTTCCTAGATGATTTTAAACGTTATATTCGTGGTAAACTGTGCATACGAAACCGTGTGTCGTGACGCCAGTTCTCTCGGACGCGTATCTACCGAGTTATAAGCGAGTTAACGTCCGGCGAGTCACTTATGTATCGTTGGAACGATAGATTGCTAAGTACCGCGCCGTGTCGCTTAGCCGGTTCGCGGTAAGAGTAAACTTTTTTCCTATCGTTCCTAGATGATTTTAAACGTTATATTCGTGGTAAACTGAGCATACGAAACCGTGTGTCGTGACGCCAGTTCTCTCGGACGCGTATTTACCGAGTTATAAGCGAGTTAACTTCCGGCGAGTCACTTAGGTATCGCTGGAACGATAGATTGCTAAGTACCGCGCCGTGTCGCTTAGCCGGTTCGCGGTAAGAGTAAACTTTTTTCCTATCGTTCCTAGATGATTTTAAACGTTATATTCGTGGTAAACTGTGCATACGAAACCGTGTGTTGTGACGCCAGTTCTCTCGGACGCGTATCTACCGAGTTATAAGCGAGTTAACGTCCGGCGAGTCACTTAGGTATCGCTGGAACGATAGATTGCTAAGTACCGCGCCGTGTCGCTTAGCCGGTTCGCGGTAAGAGTAAACTTTTTTCCTATCGTTCCTAGATGATTTTAAACGTTATATTCGTGGTAAACTGTGCATACGAAACCGTGTGTCGTGACGCCAGTTCTCTCGGACGCGTATTTACCGAGTTATAAGCGAGTTAACTTCCGGCGAGTCACTTAGGTATCGTTGGAACGATAGATTGCTAAGTACCGCGCCGTGTCGCTTAGCCGGTTCGCGGTAAGAGTAAACTTTTTTCCTATCGTTCCTAGATGATTTTAAACGTTATATTCGTGGTAAACTGAGCATACGAAACCGTGTGTCGTGACGCCAGTTCTCTCGGACGCGTATTTACCGAGTTATAAGCGAGTTAACTTCCGGCGAGTCACTTAGGTATCGCTGGAACGATAGATTGCTAAGTACCGCGCCGTGTCGCTTAGCCGGTTCGCGGTAAGAGTAAACTTTTTTCCTATCGTTCCTAGATGATTTTAAACGTTATATTCGTGGTAAACTGTGCATACGAAACCGTGTGTTGTGACGCCAGTTCTCTCGGACGCGTATCTACCGAGTTATAAGCGAGTTAACGTCCGGCGAGTCACTTAGGTATCGCTGGAACGATAGATTGCTAAGTACCGCGCCGTGTCGCTTAGCCGGTTCGCGGTAAGAGTAAACTTTTTTCCTATCGTTCCTAGATGATTTTAAACGTTATATTCGTGGTAAACTGTGCATACGAAACCGTGTGTCGTGACGCCAGTTCTCTCGGACGCGTATTTACCGAGTTATAAGCGAGTTAACTTCCGGCGAGTCACTTAGGTATCGCTGGAACGATAGATTGCTAAGTACCGCACCGTGTCGCTTAGCCGGTTCGCGGTAAGAGTAAACTTTTTTCCTATCGTTCCTAGATGATTTTAAACGTTATATTCGTGGAAAACTGTGCATACGAAACAGTGTGTCGTGACGCCAGTTCTCTCGGACGCGTATTTACCGAGTTATAAGCGAGTTTACTTCCGGCGAGTCACTTAGGTATCGCTGGAACGATAGATTGCTAAGTACCGCGCCGTGTCGCTTAGCCGGTTCGCGGTAAGAGTAAACTTTTTTCCTATCGTTCCTAGATGATTTTAAACGTTATATTCGTGGTAAACTGTGCATACGAAACCGTGTGTCGTGACGCCAGTTCTCTCGGACGCGTATCTACCGAGTTATAAGCGAGTTAACGTCCGGCGAGTCACTTATGTATCGCTGGAACGATAGATTGCTAAGTACCGCGCCGTGTCGCTTAGCCGGTTCGCGGTAAGAGTAAACTTTTTTCCTATCGTTCCTAGATGATTTTAAACGTTATATTCGTGGTAAACTGAGCATACGAAACCGTGTGTCGTGACGCCAGTTCTCTCGGACGCGTATTTACCGAGTTATAAGCGAGTTAACTTCCGGCGAGTCACTTAGGTATCGCTGGAACGATAGATTGCTAAGTACCGCGCCGTGTCGCTTAGCCGGTTCGCGGTAAGAGTAAACTTTTTTCCTATCGTTCCTAGATGATTTTAAACGTTATATTCGTGGTAAACTGTGCATACGAAACCGTGTGTTGTGACGCCAGTTCTCTCGGACGCGTATCTACCGAGTTATAAGCGAGTTAACGTCCGGCGAGTCACTTAGGTATCGCTGGAACGATAGATTGCTAAGTACCGCGCCGTGTCGCTTAGCCGGTTCGCGGTAAGAGTAAACTTTTTTCCTATCGTTCCTAGATGATTTTAAACGTTATATTCGTGGTAAACTGTGCATACGAAACCGTGTGTCGTGACGCCAGTTCTCTCGGACGCGTATTTACCGAGTTATAAGCGAGTTAACTTCCGGCGAGTCACTTAGGTATCGCTGGAACGATAGATTGCTAAGTACCGCACCGTGTCGCTTAGCCGGTTCGCGGTAAGAGTAAACTTTTTTCCTATCGTTCCTAGATGATTTTAAACGTTATATTCGTGGTAAACTGTGCATACGAAACCGTGTGTCGTGACGCCAGTTCTCTCGGACGCGTATTTACCGAGTTATAAGCGAGTTAACTTCCGGCGAGTCACTTAGGTATCGCTGGAACGATAGATTGCTAAGTACCGCGCCGTGTCGCTTAGCCGGTTCGCCCGTCGCACCGGTAAGAGTAAACTTTTTTCCTATCGTTCCTAGATGATTTTAAACGTTATATTCGTGGTAAACTGTGCATACGAAACCGTGTGTCGTGACGCCAGTTCTCTCGGACGCGTATTTACCGAGTTAGAAGAGAGTTAACTTCCGGCGAGTCACTTAGGTATCGCTGGAACGATAGATTGCTAAGTACCGCGCCGTGTCGCTTAGCCGGTTCGCGGTAAGAGTAAACTTTTTTCCTATCGTTCCTAGATGATTTTAAACGTTATATTCGTGGTAAACTGAGCATACGAAACCGTGTGTCGTGACGCCAGTTCTCTCGGACGCGTATTTACCGAGTTATAAGCGAGTTAACTTCCGGCGAGTCACTTAGGTATCGCTGGAACGATAGATTGCTAAGTACCGCGCCGTGTCGCTTAGCCGGTTCGCCCGTCGCACCGGTAAGAGTAAACTTTTTTCCTATCGTTCCTAGATGATTTTAAACGTTATATGCGTGTTAAACTGTGCATACGAAACCGTGTGTCGTGACGCCAGTTCTCTCGGACGCGTATTTACCGAGTTATAAGCGAGTTAACTTCCGGCGAGTCACTTAGGTATCGCTGGAACGATAGATTGCTAAGTACCGCGCCGTGTCGCTTAGCCGGTTCGCCCGTCGCACCGGTAAGAGTAAACTTTTTTCCTATCGTTCCTAGATGATTTTAAACGTTATATTCGTGGTAAACTGTGCATACGAAACCGTGTGTCGTGACGCCAGTTCTCTCGGACGCGTATTTACCTAGTTAGAAGCGAGTTAACTTCCGGCGAGTCACTTAGGTATCGCTGGAACGATAGATTGCTAAGTACCGCGCCGTGTCGCTTAGCCGGTTCGCCCGTCGCACCGGTAAGAGTAAACTTTTTTCCTATCGTTCCTAGATGATTTTAAACGTTATATTCGTGGTAAACTGTGCATACGAAACCGTGTGTCGTGACGCCAGTTCTCTCGGACGCGTATTTACCGAGTTAGAAGAGAGTTAACTTCCGGCGAGTCACTTAGGTATCGCTGGAACGATAGATTGCTAAGTACCGCGCCGTGTCGCTTAGCCGGTTCGCGGTAAGAGTAAACTTTTTTCCTATCGTTCCTAGATGATTTTAAACGTTATATTCGTGGTAAACTGTGCATACGAAACCGTGTTTCGTGACGCCAGTTCTCTCGGACGCGTATCTACCGAGTTATAAGCGAGTTAACTTCCGGCGAGTCACTTAGGTATCGCTGGAACGATAGATTGCTAAGTACCGCGCCGTGTCGCTTAGCCGGTTCGCCCGTCGCAACGGTAAGAGTAAACTTTTTTCCTATCGTTCCTAGATGATTTTAAACGTTATATTCGTGGTAAACTGTGCATACGAAACCGTGTGTCGTGACGCCAGTTCTCTCGGACGCGTATTTACCGAGTTATAAGCGAGTTAACTTCCGGCGAGTCACTAAGGTATCGCTGGAACGATAGATTGCTAAGTACCGCGCCGTGTCGCTTAGCCGGTTCGCCCGTCGCACCGGTAAGAGTAAACTTTTTTCCTATCGTTCCTAGATGATTTTAAACGTTATATTCGTGGTAAACTGAGCATACGAAACCGTGTGTCGTGACGCCAGTTCTCTCGGACGCGTATTTACCGAGTTATAAGCGAGTTAACTTCCGGCGAGTCACTTAGGTATCGCTGGAACGATAGATTGCTAAGTACCGCGCCGTGTCGCTTAGCCGGTTCGCCCGTCGCACCGGTAAGAGTAATCTTTTTTCCTATCGTTCCTAGATGATTTTAAACGTTATATTCGTGGTAAACTGTGCATACGAAACCGTGTGTCGTGACGCCAGTTCTCTCGGACGCGTATTTAACGAGTTATAAGCGAGTTAACTTCCGACGAGTCACTTAGGTATCGCTGCAACGATAGATTGCTAAGTACCGCGCCGTGTCGCTTAGCCGGTTCGCCCGTCGCACCGGTAAGAGTAAACTTTTTTCCTATCGTTCCTAGATGATTTTAAACGTTATATTCGTGGTAAACTGTGCATACGAAACCGTGTGTCGTGACGCCAGTTCTCTCGGACGCGTATTTACCGAGTTATAAGCGAGTTAACTTCCGGCGAGTCACTTAGGTATCGCTGGAACGATAGATTGCTAAGTACCGCACCGTGTCGCTTAGCCGGTTCGCGGTAAGAGTAAACTTTTTTCCTATCGTTCCTAGATGATTTTAAACGTTATATTCGTGGTAAACTGTGCATACGAAACCGTGTGTCGTGACGCCAGTTCTCTCGGACGCGTATTTACCGAGTTATAAGCGAGTTAACTTCCGGCGAGTCACTTAGGTATCGCTGGAACGATAGATTGCTAAGTACCGCGCCGTGTCGCTTAGCCGGTTCGCCCGTCGCACCGGTAAGACTAAACTTTTTTCCTATCGTTCCTAGATGATTTTAAACGTTATATTCGTGGTAAAATGTGCATACGAAACCGTGTGTCGTGACGCCAGTTCTCTCGGACGCGTATTTACCGAGTTAGAAGCGAGTTAACTTCCGGCGAGTCACTTAGGTATCGCTGGAACGATAGATTGCTAAGTACCGCACCGTGTCGCTTAGCCGGTTCGCGGTAAGAGTAAACTTTTTTCCTATCGTTCCTAGATGATTTTAAACGTTATATTCGTGGTAAACTGTGCATACGAAACCGTGTGTCGTGACGCCAGTTCTCTCGGACGCGTATTTACCGAGTTATAAGCGAGTTAACTTCCGGCGAGTCACTTAGGTATCGCTGGAACGATAGATTGCTAAGTACCGCGCCGTGTCGCTTAGCCGGTTCGCCCGTCGCACCGGTAAGAGTAAACTTTTTTCCTATCGTTCCTAGATGATTTTAAACGTTATATTCGTGGTGAACTGTGCATACGAAACCGTGTATCGTGACGCCAGTTCTCTCGGACGCGTATTTACCGAGTTAGAAGCGAGTTAACTTCCGGCGAGTCACTTAGGTATCGCTGGAACGATAGATTGCTAAGTACCGCGCCGTGTCGCTTAGCCGGTTCGCGGTAAGAGTAAACTTTTTTCCTATCGTTCCTAGATGATTTTAAACGTTATATTCGTGGTAAACTGTGCATACGAAACCGTGTGTCGTGACGCCAGTTCTCTCGGACGCGTATTTACCGAGTTATAAGCGAGTTAACTTCCGGCGAGTCACTTAGGTATCGCTGGAACGATAGATTGCTAAGTACAGCGCCGTGTCGCTTAGCCGGTTCGCCCGTCGCACCGGTAAGAGTAAACTTTTTTCCTATCGTTCCTAGATGATTTTAAACGTTATATTCGTGGTAAAATGTGCATACGAAACCGTGTGTCGTGACGCCAGTTCTCTCGGACGCGTATTTACCGAGTTAGAAGCGAGTTAACTTCCGGCGAGTCACTTAGGTATCGCTGGAACGATAGATTGCTAAGTACCGCACCGTGTCGCTTAGCCGGTTCGCGGTAAGAGTAAACTTTTTTCCTATCGTTCCTAGATGATTTTAAACGTTATATTCGTGGTAAACTGTGCATACGAAACCGTGTGTCGTGACGCCAGTTCTCTCGGACGCGTATTTACCGAGTTATAAGCGAGTTAACTTCCGGCGAGTCACTTAGGTATCGCTGGAACGATAGATTGCTAAGTACCGCGCCGTGTCGCTTAGCCGGTTCGCCCGTCGCACCGGTAAGAGTAAACTTTTTTCCTATCGTTCCTAGATGATTTTAAACGTTATATTCGTGGTGAACTGTGCATACGAAACCGTGTATCGTGACGCCAGTTCTCTCGGACGCGTATTTACCGAGTTAGAAGCGAGTTAACTTCCGGCGAGTCACTTAGGTATCGCTGGAACGATAGATTGCTAAGTACCGCGCCGTGTCGCTTAGCCGGTTCGCGGTAAGAGTAAACTTTTTTCCTATCGTTCCTAGATGATTTTAAACGTTATATTCGTGGTAAACTGTGCATACGAAACCGTGTGTCGTGACGCCAGTTCTCTCGGACGCGTATTTACCGAGTTATAAGCGAGTTAACTTCCGGCGAGTCACTTAGGTATCGCTGGAACGATAGATTGCTAAGTACCGCGCCGTGTCGCTTAGCCGGTTCGCCCGTCGCACCGGTAAGACTAAACTTTTTTCCTATCGTTCCTAGATGATTTTAAACGTTATATTCGTGGTAAAATGTGCATACGAAACCGTGTGTCGTGACGCCAGTTCTCTCGGACGCGTATTTACCGAGTTAGAAGCGAGTTAACTTCCGGCGAGTCACTTAGGTATCGCTGGAACGATAGATTGCTAAGTACCGCACCGTGTCGCTTAGCCGGTTCGCGGTAAGAGTAAACTTTTTTCCTATCGTTCCTAGATGATTTTAAACGTTATATTCGTGGTAAACTGTGCATACGAAACCGTGTGTCGTGACGCCAGTTCTCTCGGACGCGTATTTACCGAGTTATAAGCGAGTTAACTTCCGGCGAGTCACTTAGGTATCGCTGGAACGATAGATTGCTAAGTACCGCGCCGTGTCGCTTAGCCGGTTCGCCCGTCGCACCGGTAAGAGTAAACTTTTTTCCTATCGTTCCTAGATGATTTTAAACGTTATATTCGTGGTAAACTGTGCATACGAAACCGTGTATCGTGACGCCAGTTCTCTCGGACGCGTATTTACCGAGTTAGAAGCGAGTTAACTTCCGGCGAGTCACTTAGGTATCGCTGGAACGATAGATTGCTAAGTACCGCGCCGTGTCGCTTAGCCGGTTCGCCCGTCGCACCGGTAAGAGTAAACTTTTTTCCTATCGTTCCTAGATGATTTTAAACGTTATATTCGTGGTAAACTGTGCATACGAAACCGTGTGTCGTGACGCCAGTTCTCTCGGACGCGTATTTACCGAGTTAGAAGAGAGTTAACTTCCGGCGAGTCACTTAGGTATCGCTGGAACGATAGATTGCTAAGTACCGCGCCGTGTCGCTTAGCCGGTTCGCGGTAAGAGTAAACTTTTTTCCTATCGTTCCTAGATGATTTTAAACGTTATATTCGTGGTAAACTGTGCATACGAAACCGTGTGTCGTGACGCCAGTTCTCTCGGACGCGTATTTACCGAGTTATAAGCGAGTTAACTTCCGGCGAGTCACTTAGGTATCGCTGGAACGATAGATTGCTAAGTACCGCGCCGTGTCGCTTAGCCGGTTCGCCCGTCGCACCGGTAAGAGTAAACTTTTTTCCTATCGTTCCTAGATGATTTTAAACGTTATATTCGTGGTAAACTGTGCATACGAAACCGTGTATCGTGACGCCAGTTCTCTCGGACGCGTATTTACCGAGTTAGAAGCGAGTTAACTTCCGGCGAGTCACTTAGGTATCGCTGGAACGATAGATTGCTAAGTACCGCGCCGTGTCGCTTAGCCGGTTCGCCCGTCGCACCGGTAAGAGTAAACTTTTTTCCTATCGTTCCTAGATGATTTTAAACGTTATATTCGTGGTAAACTGTGCATACGAAACCGTGTGTCGTGACGCCAGTTCTCTCGGACGCGTATTTACCGAGTTAGAAGAGAGTTAACTTCCGGCGAGTCACTTAGGTATCGCTGGAACGATAGATTGCTAAGTACCGCGCCGTGTCGCTTAGCCGGTTCGCCCGTCGCACCGGTAAGAGTAAACTTTTTTCCTATCGTTCCTAGATGATTTTAAACGTTATATTCGTGGTAAACTGTGCATACGAAACCGTGTGTCGTGACGCCAGTTCTCTCGGACGCGTATTTACCGAGTTATAAGCGAGTTAACTTCCGGCGAGTCACTTAGGTATCGCTGGAACGATAGATTGCTAAGTACCGCACCGTGTCGCTTAGCCGGTTCGCGGTAAGAGTAAACTTTTTTCCTATCGTTCCTAGATGATTTTAAACGTTATATTCGTGGTAAACTGTGCATACGAAACCGTGTGTCGTGACGCCAGTTCTCTCGGACGCGTATTTACCGAGTTATAAGCGAGTTAACTTCCGGCGAGTCACTTAGGTATCGCTGGAACGATAGATTGCTAAGTACCGCGCCGTGTCGCTTAGCCGGTTCGCCCGTCGCACCGGTAAGACTAAACTTTTTTCCTATCGTTCCTAGATGATTTTAAACGTTATATTCGTGGTAAAATGTGCATACGAAACCGTGTGTCGTGACGCCAGTTCTCTCGGACGCGTATTTACCGAGTTAGAAGCGAGTTAACTTCCGGCGAGTCACTTAGGTATCGCTGGAACGATAGATTGCTAAGTACCGCACCGTGTCGCTTAGCCGGTTCGCGGTAAGAGTAAACTTTTTTCCTATCGTTCCTAGATGATTTTAAACGTTATATTCGTGGTAAACTGTGCATACGAAACCGTGTGTCGTGACGCCAGTTCTCTCGGACGCGTATTTACCGAGTTATAAGCGAGTTAACTTCCGGCGAGTCACTTAGGTATCGCTGGAACGATAGATTGCTAAGTACCGCGCCGTGTCGCTTAGCCGGTTCGCCCGTCGCACCGGTAAGAGTAAACTTTTTTCCTATCGTTCATAGATGATTTTAAACGTTATATTCGTGGTGAACTGTGCATACGAAACCGTGTATCGTGACGCCAGTTCTCTCGGACGCGTATTTACCGAGTTAGAAGCGAGTTAACTTCCGGCGAGTCACTTAGGTATCGCTGGAACGATAGATTGCTAAGTACCGCGCCGTGTCGCTTAGCCGGTTCGCGGTAAGAGTAAACTTTTTTCCTATCGTTCCTAGATGATTTTAAACGTTATATTCGTGGTAAACTGTGCATACGAAACCGTGTGTCGTGACGCCAGTTCTCTCGGACGCGTATTTACCGAGTTATAAGCGAGTTAACTTCCGGCGAGTCACTTAGGTATCGCTGGAACGATAGATTGCTAAGTACAGCGCCGTGTCGCTTAGCCGGTTCGCCCGTCGCACCGGTAAGAGTAAACTTTTTTCCTATCGTTCCTAGATGATTTTAAACGTTATATTCGTGGTAAAATGTGCATACGAAACCGTGTGTCGTGACGCCAGTTCTCTCGGACGCGTATTTACCGAGTTAGAAGCGAGTTAACTTCCGGCGAGTCACTTAGGTATCGCTGGAACGATAGATTGCTAAGTACCGCACCGTGTCGCTTAGCCGGTTCGCGGTAAGAGTAAACTTTTTTCCTATCGTTCCTAGATGATTTTAAACGTTATATTCGTGGTAAACTGTGCATACGAAACCGTGTGTCGTGACGCCAGTTCTCTCGGACGCGTATTTACCGAGTTATAAGCGAGTTAACTTCGGGCGAGTCACTTAGGTATCGCTGGAACGATAGATTGCTAAGTACCGCGCCGTGTCGCTTAGCCGGTTCGCCCGTCGCACCGGTAAGAGTAAACTTTTTTCCTATCGTTCCTAGATGATTTTAAACGTTATATTCGTGGTGAACTGTGCATACGAAACCGTGTATCGTGACGCCAGTTCTCTCGGACGCGTATTTACCGAGTTAGAAGCGAGTTAACTTCCGGCGAGTCACTTAGGTATCGCTGGAACGATAGATTGCTAAGTACCGCGCCGTGTCGCTTAGCCGGTTCGCGGTAAGAGTAAACTTTTTTCCTATCGTTCCTAGATGATTTTAAACGTTATATTCGTGGTAAACTGTGCATACGAAACCGTGTGTCGTGACGCCAGTTCTCTCGGACGCGTATTTACCGAGTTATAAGCGAGTTAACTTCCGGCGAGTCACTTAGGTATCGCTGGAACGATAGATTGCTAAGTACCGCGCCGTGTCGCTTAGCCGGTTCGCCCGTCGCACCGGTAAGACTAAACTTTTTTCCTATCGTTCCTAGATGATTTTAAACGTTATATTCGTGGTAAAATGTGCATACGAAACCGTGTGTCGTGACGCCAGTTCTCTCGGACGCGTATTTACCGAGTTAGAAGCGAGTTAACTTCCGGCGAGTCACTTAGGTATCGCTGGAACGATAGATTGCTAAGTACCGCACCGTGTCGCTTAGCCGGTTCGCGGTAAGAGTAAACTTTTTTCCTATCGTTCCTAGATGATTTTAAACGTTATATTCGTGGTAAACTGTGCATACGAAACCGTGTGTCGTGACGCCAGTTCTCTCGGACGCGTATTTACCGAGTTATAAGCGAGTTAACTTCCGGCGAGTCACTTAGGTATCGCTGGAACGATAGATTGCTAAGTACCGCGCCGTGTCGCTTAGCCGGTTCGCCCGTCGCACCGGTAAGAGTAAACTTTTTTCCTATCGTTCCTAGATGATTTTAAACGTTATATTCGTGGTAAACTGTGCATACGAAACCGTGTATCGTGACGCCAGTTCTCTCGGACGCGTATTTACCGAGTTAGAAGCGAGTTAACTTCCGGCGAGTCACTTAGGTATCGCTGGAACGATAGATTGCTAAGTACCGCGCCGTGTCGCTTAGCCGGTTCGCCCGTCGCACCGGTAAGAGTAAACTTTTTTCCTATCGTTCCTAGATGATTTTAAACGTTATATTCGTGGTAAACTGTGCATACGAAACCGTGTGTCGTGACGCCAGTTCTCTCGGACGCGTATTTACCGAGTTAGAAGAGAGTTAACTTCCGGCGAGTCACTTAGGTATCGCTGGAACGATAGATTGCTAAGTACCGCGCCGTGTCGCTTAGCCGGTTCGCGGTAAGAGTAAACTTTTTTCCTATCGTTCCTAGATGATTTTAAACGTTATATTCGTGGTAAACTGAGCATACGAAACCGTGTGTCGTGACGCCAGTTCTCTCGGACGCGTATTTACCGAGTTATAAGCGAGTTAACTTCCGGCGAGTCACTTAGGTATCGCTGGAACGATAGATTGCTAAGTACCGCGCCGTGTCGCTTAGCCGGTTCGCCCGTCGCACCGGTAAGAGTAAACTTTTTTCCTATCGTTCCTAGATGATTTTAAACGTTATATGCGTGTTAAACTGTGCATACGAAACCGTGTGTCGTGACGCCAGTTCTCTCGGACGCGTATTTACCGAGTTATAAGCGAGTTAACTTCCGGCGAGTCACTTAGGTATCGCTGGAACGATAGATTGCTAAGTACCGCGCCGTGTCGCTTAGCCGGTTCGCGGTAAGAGTAAACTTTTTTCCTATCGTTCCTAGATGATTTTAAACGTTATATTCGTGGTAAACTGTGCATACGAAACCGTGTGTCGTGACGCCAGTTCTCTCGGACGCGTATTTACCGAGTTATAAGCGAGTTAACTTCCGGCGAGTCACTAAGGTATCGCTGGAACGATAGATTGCTAAGTACCGCGCCGTGTCGCTTAGCCGGTTCGCCCGTCGCACCGGTAAGAGTAAACTTTTTTCCTATCGTTCCTAGATGATTTTAAACGTTATATTCGTGGTGAACTGTGCATACGAAACCGTGTATCGTGACGCCAGTTCTCTCGGACGCGTATTTACCGAGTTAGAAGCGAGTTAACTTCCGGCGAGTCACTTAGGTATCGCTGGAACGATAGATTGCTAAGTACCGCGCCGTGTCGCTTAGCCGGTTCGCGGTAAGAGTAAACTTTTTTCCTATCGTTCCTAGATGATTTTAAACGTTATATTCGTGGTAAACTGTGCATACGAAACCGTGTGTCGTGACGCCAGTTCTCTCGGACGCGTATTTACCGAGTTATAAGCGAGTTAACTTCCGGCGAGTCACTTAGGTATCGCTGGAACGATAGATTGCTAAGTACCGCGCCGTGTCGCTTAGCCGGTTCGCCCGTCGCACCGGTAAGACTAAACTTTTTTCCTATCGTTCCTAGATGATTTTAAACGTTATATTCGTGGTAAAATGTGCATACGAAACCGTGTGTCGTGACGCCAGTTCTCTCGGACGCGTATTTACCGAGTTAGAAGCGAGTTAACTTCCGGCGAGTCACTTAGGTATCGCTGGAACGATAGATTGCTAAGTACCGCACCGTGTCTCTTAGCCGGTTCGCGGTAAGAGTAAACTTTTTTCCTATCGTTCCTAGATGATTTTAAACGTTATATTCGTGGTAAACTGTGCATACGAAACCGTGTGTCGTGACGCCAGTTCTCTCGGACGCGTATTTACCGAGTTATAAGCGAGTTAACTTCCGGCGAGTCACTTAGGTATCGCTGGAACGATAGATTGCTAAGTACCGCGCCGTGTCGCTTAGCCGGTTCGCCCGTCGCACCGGTAAGAGTAAACTTTTTTCCTATCGTTCCTAGATGATTTTAAACGTTATATTCGTGGTAAACTGTGCATACGAAACCGTGTATCGTGACGCCAGTTCTCTCGGACGCGTATTTACCGAGTTAGAAGCGAGTTAACTTCCGGCGAGTCACTTAGGTATCGCTGGAACGATAGATTGCTAAGTACCGCGCCGTGTCGCTTAGCCGGTTCGCCCGTCGCACCGGTAAGAGTAAACTTTTTTCCTATCGTTCCTAGATGATTTTAAACGTTATATTCGTGGTAAACTGTGCATACGAAACCGTGTGTCGTGACGCCAGTTCTCTCGGACGCGTATTTACCGAGTTAGAAGAGAGTTAACTTCCGGCGAGTCACTTAGGTATCGCTGGAACGATAGATTGCTAAGTACCGCGCCGTGTCGCTTAGCCGGTTCGCGGTAAGAGTAAACTTTTTTCCTATCGTTCCTAGATGATTTTAAACGTTATATTCGTGGTAAACTGAGCATACGAAACCGTGTGTCGTGACGCCAGTTCTCTCGGACGCGTATTTACCGAGTTATAAGCGAGTTAACTTCCGGCGAGTCACTTAGGTATCGCTGGAACGATAGATTGCTAAGTACCGCGCCGTGTCGCTTAGCCGGTTCGCCCGTCGCACCGGTAAGAGTAAACTTTTTTCCTATCGTTCCTAGATGATTTTAAACGTTATATGCGTGTTAAACTGTGCATACGAAACCGTGTGTCGTGACGCCAGTTCTCTCGGACGCGTATTTACCGAGTTATAAGCGAGTTAACTTCCGGCGAGTCACTTAGGTATCGCTGGAACGATAGATTGCTAAGTACCGCGCCGTGTCGCTTAGCCGGTTCGCGGTAAGAGTAAACTTTTTTCCTATCGTTCCTAGATGATTTTAAACGTTATATTCGTGGTAAACTGTGCATACGAAACCGTGTGTCGTGACGCCAGTTCTCTCGGACGCGTATTTACCGAGTTATAAGCGAGTTAACTTCCGGCGAGTCACTTAGGTATCGCTGGAACGATAGATTGCTAAGTACCGCGCCGTGTCGCTTAGCCGGTTCGCCCGTCGCACCGGTAAGACTAAACTTTTTTCCTATCGTTCCTAGATGATTTTAAACGTTATATTCGTGGTAAAATGTGCATACGAAACCGTGTGTCGTGACGCCAGTTCTCTCGGACGCGTATTTACCGAGTTAGAAGCGAGTTAACTTCCGGCGAGTCACTTAGGTATCGCTGGAACGATAGATTGCTAAGTACCGCACCGTGTCGCTTAGCCGGTTCGCGGTAAGAGTAAACTTTTTTCCTATCGTTCCTAGATGATTTTAAACGTTATATTCGTGGTAAACTGTGCATACGAAACCGTGTGTCGTGACGCCAGTTCTCTCGGACGCGTATTTACCGAGTTATAAGCGAGTTAACTTCCGGCGAGTCACTAAGGTATCGCTGGAACGATAGATTGCTAAGTACCGCGCCGTGTCGCTTAGCCGGTTCGCCCGTCGCACCGGTAAGAGTAAACTTTTTTCCTATCGTTCCTAGATGATTTTAAACGTTATATTCGTGGTAAACTGAGCATACGAAACCGTGTGTCGTGACGCCAGTTCTCTCGGACGCGTATTTACCGAGTTATAAGCGAGTTAACTTCCGGCGAGTCACTTAGGTATCGCTGGAACGATAGATTGCTAAGTACCGCGCCGTGTCGCTTAGCCGGTTCGCCCGTCGCACCGGTAAGAGTAATCTTTTTTCCTATCGTTCCTAGATGATTTTAAACGTTATATTCGTGGTAAACTGTGCATACGAAACCGTGTGTCGTGACGCCAGTTCTCTCGGACGCGTATTTACCGAGTTATAAGCGAGTTAACTTCCGACGAGTCACTTAGGTATCGCTGGAACGATAGATTGCTAAGTACCGCGCCGTGTCGCTTAGCCGGTTCGCGGTAAGAGTAAACTTTTTTCCTATCGTTCCTAGATGATTTTAAACGTTATATTCGTGGTAAACTGTGCATACGAAACCGTGTGTCGTGACGCCAGTTCTCTCGGACGCGTATCTACCGAGTTATAAGCGAGTTAACGTCCGGCGAGTCACTTAGGTATCGCTGGAACGATAGATTGCTAAGTACCGCGCCGTGTCGCTTAGCCGGTTCGCCCGTCGCACCGGTAAGAGTAAACTTTTTTCCTATCGTTCCTAGATGATTTTAAACGTTATATTCGTGGTAAACTGTGCATACGAAACCGTGTGTCGTGACGCCAGTTCTCTCGGACGCGTATTTACCGAGTTATAAGCGAGTTAACTTCCGGCGAGTCACTTAGGTATCGCTGGAACGATAGATTGCTAAGTACCGCGCCGTGTCGCTTAGCCGGTTCGCCCGTCGCACCGGTAAGAGTAAACTTTTTTCCTATCGTTCCTAGATGATTTTAAACGTTATATTCGTGATAAACTGTGCATACGAAACCGTGTGTCGTGACGCCAGTTCTTTCGGACGCGTATTTACCGAGTTATAAGCGAGTTAACATCCGGCGAGTCACTTAGGTATCGCTGGAACGATAGATTGCTAAGTACCGCGCCGTGTCGCTTAGCCGGTTCGCCCGTCGCACCGGTAAGAGTAATCATTTTTCCTATCGTTCCTAGATGATTTTAAACGTTATATGCGTGGTAAACTGTGCATACGAAACCGTGTGTCGTGACGCCAGTTCTCTCGGACGCGTATTTACCGAGTTATAAGCGATTTAACTTCCGGAGAGTCACTTAGGTATCGCTGGAACGATAGATAGCTAAGTACCGCGCCGTGTCGCTTAGCCGGTTCGCCCGTCGCACCGGTAAGAGTAAACTTTTTTCCTATCGTTCCTAGATGATTTTAAACGTTATATTCGTGGTAAACTGTGCCTACGAAACCGTGTGTCGTGACGCCAGTTCTCTCGGACGCGTATTTACCGAGTTAGAAGCGAGTTAACTTCCGGCGAGTCACTTAGGTATCGCTGGAACGATAGATTGCTAAGTACCGCACCGTGTCGCTTAGCCGGTTCGCGGTAAGAGTAAACTTTTTTCCTATCGTTCCTAGATGATTTTAAACGTTATATTCGTGGTAAACTGTGCATACGAAACCGTGTGTCGTGACGCCAGTTCTCTCGGACGCGTATTTACCGAGTTATAAGCGAGTTAACTTCCGGCGAGTCACTTAGGTATCGCTGGAACGATAGATTGCTAAGTACCGCGCCGTGTCGCTTAGCCGGTTCGCCCGTCGCACCGGTAAGAGTAAACTTTTTTCCTATCGTTCCTAGATGATTTTAAACGTTATATTCGTGGTAAACTGTGCATACGAAACCGTGTGTCGTGACGCCAGTTCTCTCGGACGCGTATCTACCGAGTTATAAGCGAGTTAACGTCCGGCGAGTCACTTAGGTATCGCTGGAACGATAGATTGCTAAGTACCGCGCCGTGTCGCTTAGCCGGTTCGCCCGTCGCACCGGTAAGAGTAAACTTTTTTCCTATCGTTCCTAGATGATTTTAAACGTTATATTCGTGGTAAACTGTGCATACGAAACCGTGTGTCGTGACGCCAGTTCTCTCGGACGCGTATTTACCGAGTTATAAGCGAGTTAACTTCCGACCAGTCACTTAGGTATCGCTGGAACGATAGATTGCTAAGTACCGCGCCGTGTCGCTTAGCCGGTTCGCCCGTCGCACCGGTAAGAGTAAACTTTTTTCCTATCGTTCCTAGATGATTTTAAACGTTATATGCGTGTTAAACTGTGCATACGAAACCGTGTGTCGTGACGCCAGTTCTCGCGGACGCGTATTTACCGAGTTATAAGCGAGTTAACTTCCGGCGAGTCACTTAGGTATCGCTGGAACGATAGATTGCTAAGTACCGCGCCGTGTCGCTTAGCCGGTTCGCCCGTCGCACCGGTAAGAGTAAACTTTTTTCCTATCGTTCCTAGATGATTTTAAACGTTATATTCGTGATAAACTGTGCATACGAAACCGTGTGTCGTGACGCCAGTTCTCTCGGACGCGTATTTACCGAGTTATAAGCGAGTTAACTTCCGGCGAGTCACTTAGGTATCGCTGGAACGATAGATTGCTAAGTACCGCGCCGTGTCGCTTAGCCGGTTCGCCCGTCGCACCGGTAAGAGTAAACTTTTTTCCTATCGTTCCTAGATGATTTTAAACGTTATATGCGTGGTAAACTGTGCATACGAAACCGTGTGTCGTGACGCCAGTTCTCTCGGACGCGTATTTACCGAGTTATAAGCGAGTTAACTTCCGGAGAGTCACTTAGGTATCGCTGGAACGATAGATAGCTAAGTATCGCGCCGTGTCGCTTAGCCGGTTCGCCCGTCGCACCGGTAAGAGTAAACTTTTTTCCTATCGTTCCTAGATGATTTTAAACGTTATATTCGTGGTAAACTGTGCATACGAAACCGTGTGTCGTGACGCCAGTTCTCTCGGACGCGTATTTACCGAGTTATAAGCGAGTTAACTTCCGGCGAGTCACTTAGGTATCGCTGGAACGATAGATTGCTAAGTACCGCGCCGTGTCGCTTAGCCGGTTCGCGGTAAGAGTAAACTTTTTTCCTATCGTTCCTAGATGATTTTAAACGTTATATTCGTGGTAAACTGTGCATACGAAACCGTGTGTCGTGACGCCAGTTCTCTCGGACGCGTATTTACCGAGTTATAAGCGAGTTAACTTCCGGCGAGTCACTTAGGTATCGCTGGAACGATAGATTGCTAAGTACCGCGCCGTGTCGCTTAGCCGGTTCGCCCGTCGCACCGGTAAGAGTAAACTTTTTTCCTATCGTTCCTAGATGATTTTAAACGTTATATTCGTGGTAAACTGTGCATACGAAACCGTGTGTCGTGACGCCAGTTCTCTCGGACGCGTATCTACCGAGTTATAAGCGAGTTAACGTCCGGCGAGTCACTTAGGTATCGCTGGAACGATAGATTGCTAAGTACCGCGCCGTGTCGCTTAGCCGGTTCGCCCGTCGCACCGGTAAGAGTAAACTTTTTTCCTATCGTTCCTAGATGATTTTAAACGTTATATTCGTGGAAAACTGTGCATACGAAACCGTGTGTCGTGACGCCAGTTCTCTCGGACGCGTATTTACCGAGTTATAAGCGAGTTTACTTCCGGCGAGTCACTTAGGTATCGCTGGAACGATAGATTGCTAAGTACCGCGCCGTGTCGCTTAGCCGGTTCGCGGTAAGAGTAAACTTTTTTCCTATCGTTCCTAGATGATTTTAAACGTTATATTCGTGGTAAACTGTGCATACGAAACCGTGTGTCGTGACGCCAGTTCTCTCGGACGCGTATCTACCGAGTTATAAGCGAGTTAACGTCCGGCGAGTCACTTAGGTATCGCTGGAACGATAGATTGCTAAGTACCGCGCCGTGTCGCTTAGCCGGTTCTCGGTAAGAGTAAACTTTTTTCCTATCGTTCCTAGATGATTTTAAACGTTATATTCGTGGTAAACTGTGCATACGAAACCGTGTGTCGTGACGCCAGTTCTCTCGGACGCGTATCTACCGAGTTATAAGCGAGTTAACTTCCGGCGAGTCACTTAGGTATCGCTGGAACGATAGATTGCTAAGTACCGCGCCGTGTCGCTTAGCCGGTTCGCCCGTCGCACCGGTAAGAGTAAACTTTTTTCCTATCGTTCCTAGATGATTTTAAACGTTATATTCGTGGAAAACTGTGCATACGAAACCGTGTGTCGTGACGCCAGTTCTCTCGGACGCGTATTTACCGAGTTATAAGCGAGTTTACTTCCGGCGAGTCACTTAGGTATCGCTGGAACGATAGATTGCTAAGTACCGCGCCGTGTCGCTTAGCCGGTTCGCGGTAAGAGTAAACTTTTTTCCTATCGTTCCTAGATGATTTTAAACGTTATATTCGTGGTAAACTGTGCATACGAAACCGTGTGTCGTGACGCCAGTTCTCTCGGACGCGTATCGACCGAGTTATAAGCGAGTTAACGTCCGGCGAGTCACTTAGGTATCGCTGGAACGATAGATTGCTAAGTACCGCGCCGTGTCGCTTAGCCGGTTCTCGGTAAGAGTAAACTTTTTTCCTATCGTTCCTAGATGATTTTAAACGTTATATTCGTGGTAAACTGTGCATACGAAACCGTGTGTCGTGACGCCAGTTCTCTCGGACGCGTATCTACCGAGTTATAAGCGAGTTAACTTCCGGCGAGTCACTTAGGTATCGCTGGAACGATAGATTGCTAAGTACCGCGCCGTGTCGCTTAGCCGGTTCGCCCGTCGCAACGGTAAGAGTAAACTTTTTTCCTATCGTTCCTAGATGATTTTAAACGTTATATTCGTGGTAAACTGTGCATACGAAACCGTGTGTCGTGACGCCAGTTTTCTCGGACGCGTATTTACCGAGTTATAAGCGAGTTAACTTCCGGCGAGTCACTAACGTATCGCTGGAACGATAGATTGCTAAGTACCGCGCCGTGTCGCTTAGCCGGTTCGCCCGTCGCACCGGTAAGAGTAAACTTTTTTCCTATCGTTCCTAGATGATTTTAAACGTTATATTCGTGGTAAACTGAGCATACGAAACCGTGTGTCGTGACGCCAGTTCTCTCGGACGCGTATTTACCGAGTTATAAGCGAGTTAACTTCCGGCGACTCACTTAGGTATCGCTGGAACGATAGATTGCTAAGTACCGCGCCGTGTCGCTTAGCCGGTTCGCGGTAAGAGTAAACTTTTTTCCTATCGTTTCTAGATGGTTTTAAACGTTATATTCGTGGTAAACTGAGCATACGAAACCGTGTGTCGTGACGCCAGTTCTCTCGGACGCGTATTTACCGAGTTATAAGCGAGTTAACTTCCGGCGAGTCACTTAGGTATCGCTGGAACGATAGATTGCTAAGTACCGCGCCGTGTCGCTTAGCCGGTTCGCCCGTCGCACCGGTAAGAGTAAACTTTTTTCCTATCGTTCCTAGATGATTTTAAACGTTATATGCGTGTTAAACTGTGCATACGAAACCGTGTGTCGTGACGCCAGTTCTCTCGGACGCGTATTTACCGAGTTATAAGCGAGTTAACTTCCGGCGAGTCACTTAGGTATCGCTGGAACGATAGATTGCTAAGTACCGCGCCGTGTCGCTTAGCCGGTTCGCCCGTCGCACCGGTAAGAGTAAACTTTTTTCCTATCGTTCCTAGATGATTTTAAACGTTATATTCGTGGTAAACTGTGCATACGAAACCGTGTGTCGTGACGCCAGTTCTCTCGGACGCGTATTTACCGAGTTATAAGCGAGTTAACTTCCGACGAGTCACTTAGGTATCGCTGGAACGATAGATTGCTAAGTACCGCGCCGTGTCGCTTAGCCGGTTCGCCCGTCGCACCGGAAAGAGTAAACTTTTTTCCTATCGTTCCTAGATGATTTTAAACGTTATATTCGTGGAAAACTGTGCATACGAAACCGTGTGTCGTGACGCCAGTTCTCTCGGACGCGTATTTACCGAGTTATAAGCGAGTTTACTTCCGGCGAGTCACTTAGGTATCGCTGGAACGATAGATTGCTAAGTACCGCGCCGTGTCGCTTAGCCGGTTCGCCCGTCGCACCGGTAAGAGTAAACTTTTTTCCTATCGTTCCTAGATGATTTTAAACGTTATATTCGTGGTAAACTGAGCATACGAAACCGTGTGTCGTGACGCCAGTTCTCTCGGACGCGTATTTACCGAGTTATAAGCGAGTTAACTTCCGGCGAGTCACTTAGGTATCGCTGGAACGATAGATTGCTAAGTACCGCGCCGTGTCGCTTAGCCGGTTCGCCCGTCGCACCGGTAAGAGTAATCTTTTTTCCTATCGTTCCTAGATGATTTTAAACGTTATATTCGTGGTAAACTGTGCATACGAAACCATGTGTCGTGACGCCAGTTCTCTCGGACGCGTATTTAACGAGTTATAAGCGAGTTAACTTCCGACGAGTCACTTAGGTATCGCTGGAACGATAGATTGCTAAGTACCGCGCCGTGTCGCTTAGCCGGTTCGCCCGTCGCACCGGTAAGAGTAAACTTTTTTCCTATCGTTCCTAGATGATTTTAAACGTTATATTCGTGGTAAACTGTGCATACGAAACCGTGTGTCGTGACGCCAGTTCTCTCGGACGCGTATTTACCGAGTTATAAGCGAGTTAACTTCCGGCGAGTCACTTAGGTATCGCTGGAACGATAGATTGCTAAGTACCGCACCGTGTCGCTTAGCCGGTTCGCGGTAAGAGTAAACTTTTTTCCTATCGTTCCTAGATGATTTTAAACGTTATATTCGTGGTAAACTGTGCATACGAAACCGTGTGTCGTGACGCCAGTTCTCTCGGACGCGTATTTACCGAGTTATAAGCGAGTTAACTTCCGGCGAGTCACTTAGGTATCGCTGGAACGATAGATTGCTAAGTACCGCGCCGTGTCGCTTAGCCGGTTCGCCCGTCGCACCGGTAAGACTAAACTTTTTTCCTATCGTTCCTAGATGATTTTAAACGTTATATTCGTGGTAAAATGTGCATACGAAACCGTGTGTCGTGACGCCAGTTCTCTCGGACGCGTATTTACCGAGTTAGAAGCGAGTTAACTTCCGGCGAGTCACTTAGGTATCGCTGGAACGATAGATTGCTAAGTACCGCACCGTGTCGCTTAGCCGGTTCGCGGTAAGAGTAAACTTTTTTCCTATCGTTCCTAGATGATTTTAAACGTTATATTCGTGGTAAACTGTGCATACGAAACCGTGTGTCGTGACGCCAGTTCTCTCGGACGCGTATTTACCGAGTTATAAGCGAGTTAACTTCCGGCGAGTCACTTAGGTATCGCTGGAACGATAGATTGCTAAGTACCGCGCCGTGTCGCTTAGCCGGTTCGCCCGTCGCACCGGTAAGAGTAAACTTTTTTCCTATCGTTCCTAGATGATTTTAAACGTTATATTCGTGGTGAACTGTGCATACGAAACCGTGTATCGTGACGCCAGTTCTCTCGGACGCGTATTTACCGAGTTAGAAGCGAGTTAACTTCCGGCGAGTCACTTAGGTATCGCTGGAACGATAGATTGCTAAGTACCGCGCCGTGTCGCTTAGCCGGTTCGCGGTAAGAGTAAACTTTTTTCCTATCGTTCCTAGATGATTTTAAACGTTATATTCGTGGTAAACTGTGCATACGAAACCGTGTGTCGTGACGCCAGTTCTCTCGGACGCGTATTTACCGAGTTATAAGCGAGTTAACTTCCGGCGAGTCACTTAGGTATCGCTGGAACGATAGATTGCTAAGTACAGCGCCGTGTCGCTTAGCCGGTTCGCCCGTCGCACCGGTAAGACTAAACTTTTTTCCTATCGTTCCTAGATGATTTTAAACGTTATATTCGTGGTAAAATGTGCATACGAAACCGTGTGTCGTGACGCCAGTTCTCTCGGACGCGTATTTACCGAGTTAGAAGCGAGTTAACTTCCGGCGAGTCACTTAGGTATCGCTGGAACGATAGATTGCTAAGTACCGCACCGTGTCGCTTAGCCGGTTCGCGGTAAGAGTAAACTTTTTTCCTATCGTTCCTAGATGATTTTAAACGTTATATTCGTGGTAAACTGTGCATACGAAACCGTGTGTCGTGACGCCAGTTCTCTCGGACGCGTATTTACCGAGTTATAAGCGAGTTAACTTCCGGCGAGTCACTTAGGTATCGCTGGAACGATAGATTGCTAAGTACCGCGCCGTGTCGCTTAGCCGGTTCGCCCGTCGCACCGGTAAGAGTAAACTTTTTTCCTATCGTTCCTAGATGATTTTAAACGTTATATTCGTGGTGAACTGTGCATACGAAACCGTGTATCGTGACGCCAGTTCTCTCGGACGCGTATTTACCGAGTTAGAAGCGAGTTAACTTCCGGCGAGTCACTTAGGTATCGCTGGAACGATAGATTGCTAAGTACCGCGCCGTGTCGCTTAGCCGGTTCGCGGTAAGAGTAAACTTTTTTCCTATCGTTCCTAGATGATTTTAAACGTTATATTCGTGGTAAACTGTGCATACGAAACCGTGTGTCGTGACGCCAGTTCTCTCGGACGCGTATTTACCGAGTTATAAGCGAGTTAACTTCCGGCGAGTCACTTAGGTATCGCTGGAACGATAGATTGCTAAGTACCGCGCCGTGTCGCTTAGCCGGTTCGCCCGTCGCACCGGTAAGACTAAACTTTTTTCCTATCGTTCCTAGATGATTTTAAACGTTATATTCGTGGTAAAATGTGCATACGAAACCGTGTGTCGTGACGCCAGTTCTCTCGGACGCGTATTTACCGAGTTAGAAGCGAGTTAACTTCCGGCGAGTCACTTAGGTATCGCTGGAACGATAGATTGCTAAGTACCGCACCGTGTCGCTTAGCCGGTTCGCGGTAAGAGTAAACTTTTTTCCTATCGTTCCTAGATGATTTTAAACGTTATATTCGTGGTAAACTGTGCATACGAAACCGTGTGTCGTGACGCCAGTTCTCTCGGACGCGTATTTACCGAGTTATAAGCGAGTTAACTTCCGGCGAGTCACTTAGGTATCGCTGGAACGATAGATTGCTAAGTACCGCGCCGTGTCGCTTAGCCGGTTCGCCCGTCGCACCGGTAAGAGTAAACTTTTTTCCTATCGTTCCTAGATGATTTTAAACGTTATATTCGTGGTAAACTGTGCATACGAAACCGTGTATCGTGACGCCAGTTCTCTCGGACGCGTATTTACCGAGTTAGAAGCGAGTTAACTTCCGGCGAGTCACTTAGGTATCGCTGGAACGATAGATTGCTAAGTACCGCGCCGTGTCGCTTAGCCGGTTCGCCCGTCGCACCGGTAAGAGTAAACTTTTTTCCTATCGTTCCTAGATGATTTTAAACGTTATATTCGTGGTAAACTGTGCATACGAAACCGTGTGTCGTGACGCCAGTTCTCTCGGACGCGTATTTACCGAGTTAGAAGAGAGTTAACTTCCGGCGAGTCACTTAGGTATCGCTGGAACGATAGATTGCTAAGTACCGCGCCGTGTCGCTTAGCCGGTTCGCGGTAAGAGTAAACTTTTTTCCTATCGTTCCTAGATGATTTTAAACGTTATATTCGTGGTAAACTGAGCATACGAAACCGTGTGTCGTGACGCCAGTTCTCTCGGACGCGTATTTACCGAGTTATAAGCGAGTTAACTTCCGGCGAGTCACTTAGGTATCGCTGGAACGATAGATTGCTAAGTACCGCGCCGTGTCGCTTAGCCGGTTCGCCCGTCGCACCGGTAAGAGTAAACTTTTTTCCTATCGTTCCTAGATGATTTTAAACGTTATATGCGTGTTAAACTGTGCATACGAAACCGTGTGTCGTGACGCCAGTTCTCTCGGACGCGTATTTACCGAGTTATAAGCGAGTTAACTTCCGGCGAGTCACTTAGGTATCGCTGGAACGATAGATTGCTAAGTACCGCGCCGTGTCGCTTAGCCGGTTCGCGGTAAGAGTAAACTTTTTTCCTATCGTTCCTAGATGATTTTAAACGTTATATTCGTGGTAAACTGTGCATACGAAACCGTGTGTCGTGACGCCAGTTCTCTCGGACGCGTATTTACCGAGTTATAAGCGAGTTAACTTCCGGCGAGTCACTAAGGTATCGCTGGAACGATAGATTGCTAAGTACCGCGCCGTGTCGCTTAGCCGGTTCGCCCGTCGCACCGGTAAGAGTAAACTTTTTTCCTATCGTTCCTAGATGATTTTAAACGTTATATTCGTGGTGAACTGTGCATACGAAACCGTGTATCGTGACGCCAGTTCTCTCGGACGCGTATTTACCGAGTTAGAAGCGAGTTAACTTCCGGCGAGTCACTTAGGTATCGCTGGAACGATAGATTGCTAAGTACCGCGCCGTGTCGCTTAGCCGGTTCGCGGTAAGAGTAAACTTTTTTCCTATCGTTCCTAGATGATTTTAAACGTTATATTCGTGGTAAACTGTGCATACGAAACCGTGTGTCGTGACGCCAGTTCTCTCGGACGCGTATTTACCGAGTTATAAGCGAGTTAACTTCCGGCGAGTCACTTAGGTATCGCTGGAACGATAGATTGCTAAGTACCGCGCCGTGTCGCTTAGCCGGTTCGCCCGTCGCACCGGTAAGACTAAACTTTTTTCCTATCGTTCCTAGATGATTTTAAACGTTATATTCGTGGTAAAATGTGCATACGAAACCGTGTGTCGTGACGCCAGTTCTCTCGGACGCGTATTTACCGAGTTAGAAGCGAGTTAACTTCCGGCGAGTCACTTAGGTATCGCTGGAACGATAGATTGCTAAGTACCGCACCGTGTCGCTTAGCCGGTTCGCGGTAAGAGTAAACTTTTTTCCTATCGTTCCTAGATGATTTTAAACGTTATATTCGTGGTAAACTGTGCATACGAAACCGTGTGTCGTGACGCCAGTTCTCTCGGACGCGTATTTACCGAGTTATAAGCGAGTTAACTTCCGGCGAGTCACTTAGGTATCGCTGGAACGATAGATTGCTAAGTACCGCGCCGTGTCGCTTAGCCGGTTCGCCCGTCGCACCGGTAACATTAAACTTTTTTCCTATCGTTCCTAGATGATTTTAAACGTTATATTCGTGGTAAACTGTGCATACGAAACCGTGTATCGTGACGCCAGTTCTCTCGGCCGCGTATTTACCGAGTTATAAGCGAGTTAACTTCCGGCGAGTCACTTAGGTATCGCTGGAACGATAGATTGCTAAGTACCGCGCCGTGTCGCTTAGCCGGTTCGCCCGTCGCACCGGTAAGAGTAAACTTTTTTCCTATCGTTCCTAGATGATTTTAAACGTTATATTCGTGGTAAACTGTGCATACGAAACCGTGTGTCGTGACGCCAGTTCTCTCGGACGCGTATTTACCGAGTTAGAAGAGAGTTAACTTCCGGCGAGTCACTTAGGTATCGCTGGAACGATAGATTGCTAAGTACCGCGCCGTGTCGCTTAGCCGGTTCGCGGTAAGAGTAAACTTTTTTCCTATCGTTCCTAGATGATTTTAAACGTTATATTCGTGGTAAACTGAGCATACGAAACCGTGTGTCGTGACGCCAGTTCTCTCGGACGCGTATTTACCGAGTTATAAGCGAGTTAACTTCCGGCGAGTCACTTAGGTATCGCTGGAACGATAGATTGCTAAGTACCGCGCCGTGTCGCTTAGCCGGTTCGCCCGTCGCACCGGTAAGAGTAAACTTTTTTCCTATCGTTCCTAGATGATTTTAAACGTTATATGCGTGTTAAACTGTGCATACGAAACCGTGTGTCGTGACGCCAGTTCTCTCGGACGCGTATTTACCGAGTTATAAGCGAGTTAACTTCCGGCGAGTCACTTAGGTATCGCTGGAACGATAGATTGCTAAGTACCGCGCCGTGTCGCTTAGCCGGTTCGCGGTAAGAGTAAACTTTTTTCCTATCGTTCCTAGATGATTTTAAACGTTATATTCGTGGTAAACTGTGCATACGAAACCGTGTGTCGTGACGCCAGTTCTCTCGGACGCGTATTTACCGAGTTATAAGCGAGTTAACTTCCGGCGAGTCACTTAGGTATCGCTGGAACGATAGATTGCTAAGTACCGCGCCGTGTCGCTTAGCCGGTTCGCCCGTCGCACCGGTAAGACTAAACTTTTTTCCTATCGTTCCTAGATGATTTTAAACGTTATATTCGTGGTAAAATGTGCATACGAAACCGTGTGTCGTGACGCCAGTTCTCTCGGACGCGTATTTACCGAGTTAGAAGCGAGTTAACTTCCGGCGAGTCACTTAGGTATCGCTGGAACGATAGATTGCTAAGTACCGCACCGTGTCGCTTAGCCGGTTCGCGGTAAGAGTAAACTTTTTTCCTATCGTTCCTAGATGATTTTAAACGTTATATTCGTGGTAAACTGTGCATACGAAACCGTGTGTCGTGACGCCAGTTCTCTCGGACGCGTATTTACCGAGTTATAAGCGAGTTAACTTCCGGCGAGTCACTAAGGTATCGCTGGAACGATAGATTGCTAAGTACCGCGCCGTGTCGCTTAGCCGGTTCGCCCGTCGCACCGGTAAGAGTAAACTTTTTTCCTATCGTTCCTAGATGATTTTAAACGTTATATTCGTGGTAAACTGAGCATACGAAACCGTGTGTCGTGACGCCAGTTCTCTCGGACGCGTATTTACCGAGTTATAAGCGAGTTAACTTCCGGCGAGTCACTTAGGTATCGCTGGAACGATAGATTGCTAAGTACCGCGCCGTGTCGCTTAGCCGGTTCGCCCGTCGCACCGGTAAGAGTAATCTTTTTTCCTATCGTTCCTAGATGATTTTAAACGTTATATTCGTGGTAAACTGTGCATACGAAACCGTGTGTCGTGACGCCAGTTCTCTCGGACGCGTATTTACCGAGTTATAAGCGAGTTAACTTCCGACGAGTCACTTAGGTATCGCTGGAACGATAGATTGCTAAGTACCGCGCCGTGTCGCTTAGCCGGTTCGCGGTAAGAGTAAACTTTTTTCCTATCGTTCCTAGATGATTTTAAACGTTATATTCGTGGTAAACGTGCATACGAAACCGTGTGTCGTGACGCCAGTTCTCTCGGACGCGTATCTACCGAGTTATAAGCGAGTTAACGTCCGGCGAGTCACTTAGGTATCGCTGGAACGATAGATTGCTAAGTACCGCGCCGTGTCGCTTAGCCGGTTCGCCCGTCGCACCGGTAAGAGTAAACTTTTTTCCTATCGTTCCTAGATGATTTTAAACGTTATATTCGTGGTAAACTGTGCATACGAAACCGTGTGTCGTGACGCCAGTTCTCTCGGACGCGTATTTACCGAGTTATAAGCGAGTTAACTTCCGGCGAGTCACTTAGGTATCGCTGGAACGATAGATTGCTAAGTACCGCGCCGTGTCGCTTAGCCGGTTCGCCCGTCGCACCGGTAAGAGTAAACTTTTTTCCTATCGTTCCTAGATGATTTTAAACGTTATATTCGTGATAAACTGTGCATACGAAACCGTGTGTCGTGACGCCAGTTCTTTCGGACGCGTATTTACCGAGTTATAAGCGAGTTAACATCCGGCGAGTCACTTAGGTATCGCTGGAACGATAGATTGCTAAGTACCGCGCCGTGTCGCTTAGCCGGTTCGCCCGTCGCACCGGTAAGAGTAATCATTTTTCCTATCGTTCCTAGATGATTTTAAACGTTATATGCGTGGTAAACTGTGCATACGAAACCGTGTGTCGTGACGCCAGTTCTCTCGGACGCGTATTTACCGAGTTATAAGCGATTTAACTTCCGGAGAGTCACTTAGGTATCGCTGGAACGATAGATAGCTAAGTACCGCGCCGTGTCGCTTAGCCGGTTCGCCCGTCGCACCGGTAAGAGTAAACTTTTTTCCTATCGTTCCTAGATGATTTTAAACGTTATATTCGTGGTAAACTGTGCCTACGAAACCGTGTGTCGTGACGCCAGTTCTCTCGGACGCGTATTTACCGAGTTAGAAGCGAGTTAACTTCCGGCGAGTCACTTAGGTATCGCTGGAACGATAGATTGCTAAGTACCGCACCGTGTCGCTTAGCCGGTTCGCGGTAAGAGTAAACTTTTTTCCTATCGTTCCTAGATGATTTTAAACGTTATATTCGTGGTAAACTGTGCATACGAAACCGTGTGTCGTGACGCCAGTTCTCTCGGACGCGTATTTACCGAGTTATAAGCGAGTTAACTTCCGGCGAGTCACTTAGGTATCGCTGGAACGATAGATTGCTAAGTACCGCGCCGTGTCGCTTAGCCGGTTCGCCCGTCGCACCGGTAAGAGTAAACTTTTTTCCTATCGTTCCTAGATGATTTTAAACGTTATATTCGTGGTAAACTGTGCATACGAAACCGTGTATCGTGACGCCAGTTCTCTCGGCCGCGTATTTACCGAGTTATAAGCGAGATAACTTCCGGCGAGTCACTTAGGTATCGCTGGAACGATAGATTGCTAAGTACCGCGCCGTGTCGCTTAGCCGGTTCGCCCGTCGCACCGGTAAGAGTAAACTTTTTTCCTATCGTTCCTAGATGATTTTAAACGTTATATTCGTGGTAAACTGTGCATACGAAACCGTGTGTCGTGACGCCAGTTCTCTCGGACGCGTATTTACCGAGTTAGAAGAGAGTTAACTTCCGGCGAGTCACTTAGGTATCGCTGGAACGATAGATTGCTAAGTACCGCGCCGTGTCGCTTAGCCGGTTCGCGGTAAGAGTAAACTTTTTTCCTATCGTTCCTAGATGATTTTAAACGTTATATTCGTGGTAAACTGAGCATACGAAACCGTGTGTCGTGACGCCAGTTCTCTCGGACGCGTATTTACCGAGTTATAAGCGAGTTAACTTCCGGCGAGTCACTTAGGTATCGCTGGAACGATAGATTGCTAAGTACCGCGCCGTGTCGCTTAGCCGGTTCGCCCGTCGCACCGGTAAGAGTAAACTTTTTTCCTATCGTTCCTAGATGATTTTAAACGTTATATGCGTGTTAAACTGTGCATACGAAACCGTGTGTCGTGACGCCAGTTCTCTCGGACGCGTATTTACCGAGTTATAAGCGAGTTAACTTCCGGCGAGTCACTTAGGTATCGCTGGAACGATAGATTGCTAAGTACCGCGCCGTGTCGCTTAGCCGGTTCGCGGTAAGAGTAAACTTTTTTCCTATCGTTCCTAGATGATTTTAAACGTTATATTCGTGGTAAACTGTGCATACGAAACCGTGTGTCGTGACGCCAGTTCTCTCGGACGCGTATTTACCGAGTTATAAGCGAGTTAACTTCCGGCGAGTCACTTAGGTATCGCTGGAACGATAGATTGCTAAGTACCGCGCCGTGTCGCTTAGCCGGTTCGCCCGTCGCACCGGTAAGACTAAACTTTTTTCCTATCGTTCCTAGATGATTTTAAACGTTATATTCGTGGTAAAATGTGCATACGAAACCGTGTGTCGTGACGCCAGTTCTCTCGGACGCGTATTTACCGAGTTAGAAGCGAGTTAACTTCCGGCGAGTCACTTAGGTATCGCTGGAACGATAGATTGCTAAGTACCGCACCGTGTCGCTTAGCCGGTTCGCGGTAAGAGTAAACTTTTTTCCTATCGTTCCTAGATGATTTTAAACGTTATATTCGTGGTAAACTGTGCATACGAAACCGTGTGTCGTGACGCCAGTTCTCTCGGACGCGTATTTACCGAGTTATAAGCGAGTTAACTTCCGGCGAGTCACTAAGGTATCGCTGGAACGATAGATTGCTAAGTACCGCGCCGTGTCGCTTAGCCGGTTCGCCCGTCGCACCGGTAAGAGTAAACTTTTTTCCTATCGTTCCTAGATGATTTTAAACGTTATATTCGTGGTAAACTGAGCATACGAAACCGTGTGTCGTGACGCCAGTTCTCTCGGACGCGTATTTACCGAGTTATAAGCGAGTTAACTTCCGGCGAGTCACTTAGGTATCGCTGGAACGATAGATTGCTAAGTACCGCGCCGTGTCGCTTAGCCGGTTCGCCCGTCGCACCGGTAAGAGTAATCTTTTTTCCTATCGTTCCTAGATGATTTTAAACGTTATATTCGTGGTAAACTGTGCATACGAAACCGTGTGTCGTGACGCCAGTTCTCTCGGACGCGTATTTACCGAGTTATAAGCGAGTTAACTTCCGACGAGTCACTTAGGTATCGCTGGAACGATAGATTGCTAAGTACCGCGCCGTGTCGCTTAGCCGGTTCGCGGTAAGAGTAAACTTTTTTCCTATCGTTCCTAGATGATTTTAAACGTTATATTCGTGGTAAACTGTGCATACGAAACCGTGTGTCGTGACGCCAGTTCTCTCGGACGCGTATCTACCGAGTTATAAGCGAGTTAACGTCCGGCGAGTCACTTAGGTATCGCTGGAACGATAGATTGCTAAGTACCGCGCCGTGTCGCTTAGCCGGTTCGCCCGTCGCACCGGTAAGAGTAAACTTTTTTCCTATCGTTCCTAGATGATTTTAAACGTTATATTCGTGGTAAACTGTGCATACGAAACCGTGTGTCGTGACGCCAGTTCTCTCGGACGCGTATTTACCGAGTTATAAGCGAGTTAACTTCCGGCGAGTCACTTAGGTATCGCTGGAACGATAGATTGCTAAGTACCGCGCCGTGTCGCTTAGCCGGTTCGCCCGTCGCACCGGTAAGAGTAAACTTTTTTCCTATCGTTCCTAGATGATTTTAAACGTTATATTCGTGATAAACTGTGCATACGAAACCGTGTGTCGTGACGCCAGTTCTTTCGGACGCGTATTTACCGAGTTATAAGCGAGTTAACATCCGGCGAGTCACTTAGGTATCGCTGGAACGATAGATTGCTAAGTACCGCGCCGTGTCGCTTAGCCAGTTCGCGGTAAGAGTAAACTTTTTTCCTATCGTTCCTAGATGATTTTAAACGTTATATTCATGGTAAACTGTGCATACGAAACCGTGTGTCGTGTCGCCAGTTCTCTCGGACGCGTATTTACCGAGTTATAAGCGAGTTAACTTCCGGCGAGTCACTTAGGTATCGCTGGAACGATAGATTGCTAAGTACCGCGCCGTGTCGCTTAACCGGTTCGCCCGTCGCACCGGTAAGAGTAAACTTTTTTCCTATCGTTCCTAGATGATTTTAAACGTTATATTCGTGGTAAACTGTGCATACGAAACCGTGTGTCGTGACGCCAGTTCTCTCGGACGCGTATCTACCGAGTTATAAGCGAGTTAACGTCCGGCGAGTCACTTAGGTATCGCTGGAACGATAGATTGCTAAGTACCGCGCCGTGTCGCTTAGCCGGTTCGCCCGTCGCACCGGTAAGAGTAAACTTTTTTCCTATCGTTCCTAGATGATTTTAAACGTTATATTCGTGGAAAACTGTGCATACGAAATCGTGTGTCGTGACGCCAGTTCTCTCGGACGCGTATTTACCGAGTTATAAGCGAGTTTACTTCCGGTGAGTCACTTAGGTATCGCTGGAACGATAGATTGCTAAGTACCGCGCCGTGTCGCTTAGCCGGTTCGCCCGTCGAACCGGTAAGAGTAAACTTTTTTCCTATCGTTCCTAGATGATTTTAAACGTTATATTCGTGGTAAACTGTGCATACGAAACCGTGTGTCGTGACGCCAGTTCTCTCGGACGCGTATTTACCGAGTTATACGCGAGTTAACTTCCGACGAGTCACTTAGGTATCGCTGGAACGATAGATTGCTAAGTACCGCGCCGTGTCGCTTAGCCGGTTCGCCCGTCGCACCGGTAAGAGTAAACTTTTTTCCTATCGTTCCTAGATGATTTTAAACGTTATATTCGTGGTAAACTGTGCATACGAAACCGTGTGTCGTGACGCCAGTTCTCTCGGACGCGTATCTACCGAGTTATAAGCGAGTTAACGTCCGGCGAGTCACTTAGGTATCGCTGGAACGATAGATTGCTAAGTACCGCGCCGTGTCGCTTAGCCGGTTCGCCCGTCGCACCGGTAAGAGTAAACTTTTTTCCTATCGTTCCTAGATGATTTTAAACGTTATATTCGTGGTAAACTGTGCATACGAAACCGTGTGTCGTGACGCCAGTTCTCTCGGACGCGCATTTACCGAGTTATAAGCGAGTTAACTTCCGACCAGTCACTTAGGTATCGCTGGAACGATAGATTGCTAAGTACCGCGCCGTGTCGCTTAGCCGGTTCGCCCGTCGCACCGGTAAGAGTAAACTTTTTTCCTATCGTTCCTAGATGATTTTAAACGTTATATGCGTGTTAAACTGTGCATACGAAACCGTGTGTCGTGACGCCAGTTCTCGCGGACGCGTATTTACCGAGTTATAAGCGAGTTAACTTCCGGCGAGTCACTTAGGTATCGCTGGAACGATAGATTGCTAAGTACCGCGCCGTGTCGCTTAGCCGGTTCGCCCGTCGCACCGGTAAGAGTAAACTTTTTTCCTATCGTTCCTAGATGATTTTAAACGTTATATTCGTGATAAACTGTGCATACGAAACCGTGTGTCGTGACGCCAGTTCTCTCGGACGCGTATTTACCGAGTTATAAGCGAGTTAACTTCCGGCGAGTCACTTAGGTATCGCTGGAACGATAGATTGCTAAGTACCGCGCCGTGTCGCTTAGCCGGTTCGCCCGTCGCACCGGTAAGAGTAAACTTTTTTCCTATCGTTCCTAGATGATTTTAAACGTTATATGCGTGGTAAACTGTGCATACGAAACCGTGTGTCGTGACGCCAGTTCTCTCGGACGCGTATTTACCGAGTTATAAGCGAGTTAACTTCCGGAGAGTCACTTAGGTATCGCTGGAACGATAGATAGCTAAGTATCGCGCCGTGTCGCTTAGCCGGTTCGCCCGTCGCACCGGTAAGAGTAAACTTTTTTCCTATCGTTCCTAGATGATTTTAAACGTTATATTCGTGGTAAACTGTGCATACGAAACCGTGTGTCGTGACGCCAGTTCTCTCGGACGCGTATTTACCGAGTTATAAGCGAGTTAACTTCCGGCGAGTCACTTAGGTATCGCTGGAACGATAGATTGCTAAGTACCGCGCCGTGTCGCTTAGCCGGTTCGCGGTAAGAGTAAACTTTTTTCCTATCGTTCCTAGATGATTTTAAACGTTATATTCGTGGTAAACTGTGCATACGAAACCGTGTGTCGTGACGCCAGTTCTCTCGGACGCGTATTTACCGAGTTATAAGCGAGTTAACTTCCGGCGAGTCACTTAGGTATCGCTGGAACGATAGATTGCTAAGTACCGCGCCGTGTCGCTTAGCCGGTTCGCCCGTCGCACCGGTAAGAGTAAACTTTTTTCCTATCGTTCCTAGATGATTTTAAACGTTATATTCGTGGTAAACTGTGCATACGAAACCGTGTGTCGTGACGCCAGTTCTCTCGGACGCGTATCTACCGAGTTATAAGCGAGTTAACGTCCGGCGAGTCACTTAGGTATCGCTGGAACGATAGATTGCTAAGTACCGCGCCGTGTCGCTTAGCCGGTTCGCCCGTCGCACCGGTAAGAGTAAACTTTTTTCCTATCGTTCCTAGATGATTTTAAACGTTATATTCGTGGAAAACTGTGCATACGAAACCGTGTGTCGTGACGCCAGTTCTCTCGGACGCGTATTTACCGAGTTATAAGCGAGTTTACTTCCGGCGAGTCACTTAGGTATCGCTGGAACGATAGATTGCTAAGTACCGCGCCGTGTCGCTTAGCCGGTTCGCGGTAAGAGTAAACTTTTTTCCTATCGTTCCTAGATGATTTTAAACGTTATATTCGTGGTAAACTGTGCATACGAAACCGTGTGTCGTGACGCCAGTTCTCTCGGACGCGTATCTACCGAGTTATAAGCGAGTTAACGTCCGGCGAGTCACTTAGGTATCGCTGGAACGATAGATTGCTAAGTACCGCGCCGTGTCGCTTAGCCGGTTCTCGGTAAGAGTAAACTTTTTTCCTATCGTTCCTAGATGATTTTAAACGTTATATTCGTGGTAAACTGTGCATACGAAACCGTGTGTCGTGACGCCAGTTCTCTCGGACGCGTATCTACCGAGTTATAAGCGAGTTAACTTCCGGCGAGTCACTTAGGTATCGCTGGAACGATAGATTGCTAAGTACCGCGCCGTGTCGCTTAGCCGGTTCGCCCGTCGCACCGGTAAGAGTAAACTTTTTTCCTATCGTTCCTAGATGATTTTAAACGTTATATTCGTGGAAAACTGTGCATACGAAACCGTGTGTCGTGACGCCAGTTCTCTCGGACGCGTATTTACCGAGTTATAAGCGAGTTTACTTCCGGCGAGTCACTTAGGTATCGCTGGAACGATAGATTGCTAAGTACCGCGCCGTGTCGCTTAGCCGGTTCGCGGTAAGAGTAAACTTTTTTCCTATCGTTCCTAGATGATTTTAAACGTTATATTCGTGGTAAACTGTGCATACGAAACCGTGTGTCGTGACGCCAGTTCTCTCGGACGCGTATCGACCGAGTTATAAGCGAGTTAACGTCCGGCGAGTCACTTAGGTATCGCTGGAACGATAGATTGCTAAGTACCGCGCCGTGTCGCTTAGCCGGTTCTCGGTAAGAGTAAACTTTTTTCCTATCGTTCCTAGATGATTTTAAACGTTATATTCGTGGTAAACTGTGCATACGAAACCGTGTGTCGTGACGCCAGTTCTCTCGGACGCGTATCTACCGAGTTATAAGCGAGTTAACTTCCGGCGAGTCACTTAGGTATCGCTGGAACGATAGATTGCTAAGTACCGCGCCGTGTCGCTTAGCCGGTTCGCCCGTCGCAACGGTAAGAGTAAACTTTTTTCCTATCGTTCCTAGATGATTTTAAACGTTATATTCGTGGTAAACTGTGCATACGAAACCGTGTGTCGTGACGCCAGTTTTCTCGGACGCGTATTTACCGAGTTATAAGCGAGTTAACTTCCGGCGAGTCACTAACGTATCGCTGGAACGATAGATTGCTAAGTACCGCGCCGTGTCGCTTAGCCGGTTCGCCCGTCGCACCGGTAAGAGTAAACTTTTTTCCTATCGTTCCTAGATGATTTTAAACGTTATATTCGTGGTAAACTGAGCATACGAAACCGTGTGTCGTGACGCCAGTTCTCTCGGACGCGTATTTACCGAGTTATAAGCGAGTTAACTTCCGGCGACTCACTTAGGTATCGCTGGAACGATAGATTGCTAAGTACCGCGCCGTGTCGCTTAGCCGGTTCGCGGTAAGAGTAAACTTTTTTCCTATCGTTTCTAGATGGTTTTAAACGTTATATTCGTGGTAAACTGAGCATACGAAACCGTGTGTCGTGACGCCAGTTCTCTCGGACGCGTATTTACCGAGTTATAAGCGAGTTAACTTCCGGCGAGTCACTTAGGTATCGCTGGAACGATAGATTGCTAAGTACCGCGCCGTGTCGCTTAGCCGGTTCGCCCGTCGCACCGGTAAGAGTAAACTTTTTTCCTATCGTTCCTAGATGATTTTAAACGTTATATGCGTGTTAAACTGTGCATACGAAACCGTGTGTCGTGACGCCAGTTCTCTCGGACGCGTATTTACCGAGTTATAAGCGAGTTAACTTCCGGCGAGTCACTTAGGTATCGCTGGAACGATAGATTGCTAAGTACCGCGCCGTGTCGCTTAGCCGGTTCGCCCGTCGCACCGGTAAGAGTAAACTTTTTTCCTATCGTTCCTAGATGATTTTAAACGTTATATTCGTGGTAAACTGTGCATACGAAACCGTGTGTCGTGACGCCAGTTCTCTCGGACGCGTATTTACCGAGTTATAAGCGAGTTAACTTCCGACGAGTCACTTAGGTATCGCTGGAACGATAGATTGCTAAGTACCGCGCCGTGTCGCTTAGCCGGTTCGCCCGTCGCACCGGAAAGAGTAAACTTTTTTCCTATCGTTCCTAGATGATTTTAAACGTTATATTCGTGGAAAACTGTGCATACGAAACCGTGTGTCGTGACGCCAGTTCTCTCGGACGCGTATTTACCGAGTTATAAGCGAGTTTACTTCCGGCGAGTCACTTAGGTATCGCTGGAACGATAGATTGCTAAGTACCGCGCCGTGTCGCTTAGCCGGTTCGCGGTAAGAGTAAACTTTTTTCCTATCGTTCCTAGATGATTTTAAACGTTATATTCGTGGTAAACTGTGCATACGAAACCGTGTGTCGTGACGCCAGTTCTCTCGGACGCGTATCTACCGAGTTATAAGCGAGTTTACTTCCGGCGAGTCACTTAGGTATCGCTGGAACGATAGATTGCTAAGTACCGCGCCGTGTCGCTTAGCCGGTTCGCGGTAAGAGTAAACTTTTTTCCTATCGTTCCTAGATGATTTTAAACGTTATATTCGTGGTAAACTGTGCATACGAAACCGTGTGTCGTGACGCCAGTTTTCTCGGACGCGTATTTACCGAGTTATAAGCGAGTTAACTTCCGGCGAGTCACTAAGGTATCGCTGGAACGATAGATTGCTAAGTACCGCGCCGTGTCGCTTAGCCGGTTCGCCCGTCGCACCGGTAAGAGTAAACTTTTTTCCTATCGTTCCTAGATGATTTTAAACGTTATATTCGTGGTAAACTGTGCATACGAAACCGTGTGTCGTGACGCCAGTTCTCTCGGACGCGTATTTACCGAGTTATAAGCGAGTTAACTTCCGACGAGTCACTTAGGTATCGCTGGAACGATAGATTGCTAAGTACCGCGCCGTGTCGCTTAGCCGGTTCGCCCGTCGCACCGGTAAGAGTAAACTTTTTTCCTATCGTTCCTAGATGATTTTAAAATTTATATTCGTGGTAAACTGTGCATACGAAACCGTGTGTCGTGACGCCAGTTCTCTCGGACGCGTATCTACCGAGTTATAAGCGAGTTAACGTCCGGCGAGTCACTTAGGTATCGCTGGAACGATAGATTGCTATGTACCGCGCCGTGTCGCTTAGCCGGTTCGCCCGTCGCACCGGTAAGAGTAAACTTTTTTCCTATCGTTCCTAGATGATTTTAAACGTTATATTCGTGGTAAACTGTGCATACGAAACCGTGTGTCGTGACGCCAGTTCTCTCGGACGCGTATCTACCGAGTTATAAGCGAGTTAACGTCCGGCGAGTCACTTAGGTATCGCTGGAACGATAGATTGCTAAGTACCGCGCCGTGTCGCTTAGCCGGTTCGCCCGTCGCACCGGAAAGAGTAAACTTTTTCCTATCGTTCCTAGATGATTTTAAACGTTATATTCGTGGAAAACTGTGCATACGAAACCGTGTGTCGTGACGCCAGTTCTCTCGGACGCGTATTTACCGAGTTATAAGCGAGTTTACTTCCGGCGAGTCACTTAGGTATCGCTGGAACGATAGATTGCTAAGTACCGCGCCGTGTCGCTTAGCCGGTTCGCGGTAAGAGTAAACTTTTTTCCTATCGTTCCTAGATGATTTTAAACGTTATATTCGTGGTAAACTGTGCATACGAAACCGTGTGTCGTGACGCCAGTTCTCTCGGACGCGTATCTACCGAGTTATAAGCGAGTTTACTTCCGGCGAGTCACTTAGGTATCGCTGGAACGATAGATTGCTAAGTACCGCGCCGTGTCGCTTAGCCGGTTCGCGGTAAGAGTAAACTTTTTTCCTATCGTTCCTAGATGATTTTAAACGTTATATTCGTGGTAAACTGTGCATACGAAACCGTGTGTCGTGACGCCAGTTTTCTCGGACGCGTATTTACCGAGTTATAAGCGAGTTAACTTCCGGCGAGTCACTAAGGTATCGCTGGAACGATAGATTGCTAAGTACCGCGCCGTGTCGCTTAGCCGGTTCGCCCGTCGCACCGGTAAGAGTAAACTTTTTTCCTATCGTTCCTAGATGATTTTAAACGTTATATTCGTGGTAAACTGTGCATACGAAACCGTGTGTCGTGACGCCAGTTCTCTCGGACGCGTATTTACCGAGTTATAAGCGAGTTAACTTCCGACGAGTCACTTAGGTATCGCTGGAACGATAGATTGCTAAGTACCGCGCCGTGTCGCTTAGCCGGTTCGCCCGTCGCACCGGTAAGAGTAAACTTTTTTCCTATCGTTCCTAGATGATTTTAAACGTTATATTCGTGGTAAACTGTGCATACGAAACCGTGTGTCGTGACGCCAGTTCTCTCGGACGCGTATCTACCGAGTTATAAGCGAGTTAACGTCCGGCGAGTCACTTAGGTATTGCTGGAACGATAGATTGCTAAGTACCGCGCCGTGTCGCTTAGCCGGTTCGCCCGTCGCAACGGTAAGAGTAAACTTTTTTCCTATAGTTCCTAGATGATTTTAAACGTTATATTCGTGGTAAACTGTGCATACGAAACCGTGTGTCGTGACGCCAGTTCTCTCGGACGCGTATTTACCGAGTTATAAGCGAGTTAACTTCCGGCGAGTCACTTAGGTATCGCTGGAACGATAGATTGCTAAGTACCGCGCCGTATCGCTTAGCCGGTTCGCGGTAAGAGTAAACTTTTTTCCTATCGTTCCTAGATGATTTTAAACGTTATATTCGTGGTAAACTGTGCATACGAAACCGTGTGTCGTGACGCCAGTTCTCTCGGACGCGTATTTACCGAGTTATAAGCGAGTTAACTTCCGGCGAGTCACTAAGGTATCGCTGGAACGATAGATTGCTAAGTACCGCGCTGTGTCGCTTAGCCGGTTTGCCCGTCGCACCGGTAAGAGTAAACTTTTTTCCTATCGTTCCTAGATGATTTTAAACGTTATATTCGTGGAAAACTGTGCATACGAAACCGTGTGTCGTGACGCCAGTTCTCTCGGACGCGTATTTACCGAGTTATAAGCGAGTTTACTTCCGGCGAGTCACTTAGGTATCGCTGGAACGATAGATTGCTAAGTACCGCGCCGTGTCGCTTAGCCGGTTCGCGGTAAGAGTAAACTTTTTTCCTATCGTTCCTAGATGATTTTAAACGTTATATTCGTGGTAAACTGAGCATACGAAACCGTGTGTCGTGACGCCAGTTCTCTCGGACGCGTATTTACCGAGTTATAAGCGAGTTAACTTCCGGCGAGTCACTTAGGTATCGCTGGAACGATAGATTGCTAAGTACCGCGCCGTGTCGCTTAGCCGGTTCGCGGTAAGAGTAAACTTTTTTCCTATCGTTCCTAGATGATTTTAAACGTTATATTCGTGGTAAACTGTGCATACGAAACCGTGTGTTGTGACGCCAGTTCTCTCGGACGGTTATCTACCGAGTTATAAGCGAGTTAACGTCCGGCGAGTCACTTAGGTATCGCTGGAACGATAGATTGCTAAGTACCGCGCCGTGTCGCTTAGCCGGTTCGCCCGTCGCAACGGTAAGAGTAAACTTTTTTCCTATCGTTCCTAGATGATTTTAAACGTTATATTCGTGGTAAACTGTGCATACGAAACCGTGTGTCGTGACGCCAGTTCTCTCGGACGCGTATTTACCGAGTTATAAGCGAGTTAACTTCCGGCGAGTCACTTAGGTATCGCTGGAACGATAGATTGCTAAGTACCGCGCCGTGTCGATTAGCCGGTTTGCCCGTCGCACCGGTAAGAGTAAACTTTTTTCCTATCGTTCCTAGATGATTTTAAACGTTATATTCGTGGTAAACTGTGCATACGAAACCGTGTGTCGTGACGCCAGTTCTCTCGGACGCGTATTTACCGAGTTATAAGCGAGTTAACTTCCGGCGAGTCACTTAGGTATCGCTGGAACGATAGATTGCTAAGTACCGCGCCGTGTCGCTTAGCCGGTTCGCCCGTCGCACCGGTAAGAGTAAACTTTTTTCCTATCGTTCCTAGATGATTTTAAACGTTATATGCGTGGTAAACTGTGCATACGAAACCGTGTGTCGTGACGCCAGTTCTCTCGGACGCGTATTTACCGAGTTATAAGCGAGTTAACTTCCGGAGAGTCACTTAGGTATCGCTGGAACGATAGATTGCTAAGTACCGCGCCGTGTCGCTTAGCCGGTTCGCCCGTCGCACCGGTAAGAGTAAACTTTTTTCCTATCGTTCCTAGATGATTTTAAACGTTATATTCGTGGTAAACTGTGCATACGAAACCGTGTGTCGTGACGCCAGTTCTCTCGGACGCGTATTTACCGAGTTAGAAGCGAGTTAACTTCCGGCGAGTCACTTAGGTATCGCTGGAACGATAGATTGCTAAGTACCGCGCCGTGTCGCTTAGCCGGTTCGCCCGTCGCACCGGTAAGAGTAAACTTTTTTCCTATCGTTCCTAGATGATTTTAAACGTTATATTCGTGGTAAACTGTGCATACGAAACCGTGTGTCGTGACGCCAGTTCTCTCGGACGCGTATTTACCGAGTTAGAAGAGAGTTAACTTCCGGCGAGTCACTTAGGTATCGCTGGAACGATAGATTGCTAAGTACCGCGCCGTGTCGCTTAGCCGGTTCGCGGTAAGAGTAAACTTTTTTCCTATCGTTCCTAGATGATTTTAAACGTTATATTCGTGGTAAACTGAGCATACGAAACCGTGTGTCGTGACGCCAGTTCTCTCGGACGCGTATTTACCGAGTTATAAGCGAGTTAACTTCCGGCGAGTCACTTAGGTATCGCTGGAACGATAGATTGCTAAGTACCGCGCCGTGTCGCTTAACCGGTTCGCGGTAAGAGTAAACTTTTTTCCTATCGTTCCTAGATGATTTTAAACGTTATATTCGTGGTAAACTGTGCATACGAAACCGTGTGTTGTGACGCCAGTTCTCTCGGACGCGTATCTACCGAGTTATAAGCGAGTTAACGTCCGGCGAGTCACTTAGGTATCGCTGGAACGATAGATTGCTAAGTACCGCGCCGTGTCGCTTAGCCGGTTCGCGGTAAGAGTAAACTTTTTTCCTATCGTTCCTAGATGATTTTAAACGTTATATTCGTGGTAAACTGTGCATACGAAACCGTGTGTCGTGACGCCAGTTCTCTCGGACGCGTATTTACCGAGTTATAAGCGAGTTAACTTCCGGCGAGTCACATAGGTATCGCTGGAACGATAGATTGCTAAGTACCGCGCCGTGTCGCTTAGCCGGTTCGCGGTAAGAGTAAACTTTTTTCCTATCGTTCCTAGATGATTTTAAACGTTATATTCGTGGTAAACTGTGCATACGAAACCGTGTGTCGTGACGCCAGTTCTCTCGGACGCGTATTTACCGAGTTATAAGCGAGTTAACTTCCGGCGAGTCACTTAGGTATGGCTGGAACGATAGATTGCTAAGTACCGCGCCGTGTCGCTTAGCCGGTTCGCCCGTCGCACCGGTAAGAGTAAACTTTTTTCCTATCGTTCCTAGATGATTTTAAACGTTATATTCGTGGTAAACTGTGCATACGAAACCGTGTGTCGTGACGCCAGTTCTCTCGGACGCGTATTTACCGAGTTATAAGCGAGTTAACTTCCGACGAGTCACTTAGGTATCGCTGGAATGATAGATTGCTAAGTACCGCGCCGTGTCGCTTAGCCGGTTCGCCCGTCGCACCGGTAGGAGTAAACTTTTTTCCTATCGTTCCTAGATGATTTCAAACGTTATATTCGTGGTAAACTGTGCATACGAAACCGTGTGTCGTGACGCCAGTTCTCTCGGACGCGTATCTACCGAGTTATAAGCGAGTTAACGTCCGGCGAGTCACTTAGGTATCGCTGGAACGATAGATTGCTAAGTACCGCGCCGTGTCGCTTAGCCGGTTCGCCCGTCGCACCGGTAAGAGTAAACTTTTTTCCTATCGTTCCTAGATGATTTTAAACGTTATATTCGTGGTAAACTGTGCATACGAAACCGTGTGTCGTGACGCCAGTTCTCTCGGACGCGTATTTACCGAGTTATAAGCGAGTTAACTTCCGGCGAGTCACTTAGGTATCGCTGGAACGATAGATTGCTAAGTACCGCGCAGTGTCGCTTAGCCGGTTCGCCCGTCGCACCGGTAAGAGTAAACTTTTTTCCTATCGTTCCTAGATGATTTTAAACGTTATATTCGTGGTAAACTGTGCATACGAAACCGTGTGTCGTGACGCCAGTTCTCTCGGACGCGTATTTACCGAGTTAGAAGAGAGTTAACTTCCGGCGAGTCACTTAGGTATCGCTGGAACGATAGATTGCTAAGTACCGCGCCGTGTCGCTTAGCCGGTTCGCGGTAAGAGTAAACTTTTTTCCTATCGTTCCTAGATGATTTTAAACGTTATATTCGTGGTAAACTGAGCATACGAAACCGTGTGTCGTGACGCCAGTTCTCTCGGACGCGTATTTACCGAGTTATAAGCGAGTTAACTTCCGGCGAGTCACTTAGGTATCGCTGGAACGATAGATTGCTAAGTACCGCGCCGTGTCGCTTAGCCGGTTCGCGGTAAGAGTAAACTTTTTTCCTATCGTTCCTAGATGATTTTAAACGTTATATTCGTGGTAAACTGTGCATACGAAACCGTGTGTTGTGACGCCAGTTCTCTCGGACGCGTATCTACCGAGTTATAAGCGAGTTAACGTCCGGCGAGTCACTTAGGTATCGCTGGAACGATAGATTGCTAAGTACCGCGCCGTGTCGCTTAGCCGGTTCGCGGTAAGAGTAAACTTTTTTCCTATCGTTCCTAGATGATTTTAAACGTTATATTCGTGGTAAACTGTGCATACGAAACCGTGTGTCGTGACGCCAGTTCTCTCGGACGCGTATTTACCGAGTTATAAGCGAGTTAACTTCCGGCGAGTCACATAGGTATCGCTGGAACGATAGATTGCTAAGTACCGCGCCGTGTCGCTTAGCCGGTTCGCGGTAAGAGTAAACTTTTTTCCTATCGTTCCTAGATGATTTTAATCGTTATATTCGTGGTAAACTGTGCATACGAAACCGTGTGTCGTGACGCCAGTTCTCTTGGACGCGTATTTACCGAGTTATAAGCGAGTTAACTTCCGGCGAGTCACTTAGGTATGGCTGGAACGATAGATTGCTAAGTACCGCGCCGTGTCGCTTAGCCGGTTCGCCCGTCGCACCGGTAAGAGTAAACTTTTTTCCTATCGTTCCTAGATGATTTTAAACGTTATATTCGTGGTAAACTGTGCATACGAAACCGTGTGTCGTGACGCCAGTTCTCTCGGACGCGTATTTACCGAGTTATAAGCGAGTTAACTTCCGGCGAGTCACTTAGGTATCGCTGGAACGATAGATTGCTAAGTACCGCGCCGTGTCGCTTAGCCGGTTCGCCCGTCGCACCTGTAAGAGTAAACTTTTTTCTTATCGTTCCTAGATGATTTTAAATGTTATATTCGTGGTAAACTGTGCATACGAAACCGTGTGTCGTGACGCCAGTTCTCTCGGACGCGTATTTACCGAGTTATAAGCGAGTTAACTTCCGGCGAGTCACTTAGGTATCGCTGGAACGATAGATTGCTAAGTACCGCGCCGTGTCGCTTAGCCGGTTCGCCCGTCGCACCGGTAAGAGTAAACTTTTTTCCTATCGTTCCTAGATGATTTTAAACGTTATATGCGTGGTAAACTGTGCATACGAAACCGTGTGTCGTGACGCCAGTTCTCTCGGACGCGTATTTACCGAGTTATAAGCGAGTTAACTTCCGGAGAGTCACTTAGGTATCGCTGGAACGATAGATTGCTAAGTACCGCGCCGTGTCGCTTAGCCGGTTCGCCCGTCGCACCGGTAAGAGTAAACTTTTTTCCTATCGTTCCTAGATGATTTTAAACGTTATATTCGTGGTAAACTGTGCATACGAAACCGTGTGTCGTGACGCCAGTTCTCTCGGACGCGTATTTACCGAGTTAGAAGAGAGTTAACTTCCGGCGAGTCACTTAGGTATCGCTGGAACGATAGATTGCTAAGTACCGCGCCGTGTCGCTTAGCCGGTTCGCGGTAAGAGTAAACTTTTTTCCTATCGTTCCTAGATGATTTTAAACGTTATATTCGTGGTAAACTGAGCATACGAAACCGTGTGTCGTGACGCCAGTTCTCTCGGACGCGTATTTACCGAGTTATAAGCGAGTTAACTTCCGGCGAGTCACTTAGGTATCGCTGGAACGATAGATTGCTAAGTACCGCGCCGTGTCGCTTAGCCGGTTCGCCCGTCGCACCGGTAAGAGTAAACTTTTTTCCTATCGTTCCTAGATGATTTTAAACGTTATATTCGTGGTAAACTGTGCATACGAAACCGTGTGTCGTGACGCCAGTTCTCTCGGACGCGTATTTACCGAGTTATAAGCGAGTTAACTTCCGGCGAGTCACTTAGGTATCGCTGGAACGATAGATATCCTAAGTACCGCGCCGTGTCGCTTAGCCGGTTCGCCCGTCGCACCGGTAAGAGTAAACTTTTTTCCTATCGTTCCTAGATGATTTTAAACGTTATATTCGTGGTAAACTGTGCATACGAAACCGTGTGTCGTGACGCCAGTTCTCTCGGACGCGTATTTACCGAGTTATAAGCGAGTTAACTTCCGACGAGTCACTTAGGTATCGCTGGAATGATAGATTGCTAAGTACCGCGCCGTGTCGCTTAGCCGGTTCGCCCGTCGCACCGGTAAGAGTAAACTTTTTTCCTATCGTTCCTAGATGATTTCAAACGTTATATTCGTGGTAAACTGTGCATACGAAACCGTGTGTCGTGACGCCAGTTCTCTCGGACGCGTATCTACCGAGTTATAAGCGAGTTAACGTCCGGCGAGTCACTTAGGTATCGCTGGAACGATAGATTGCTAAGTCCCGCGCCGTGTCGCTTAGCCGGTTCGCCCGTCGCAACGGTAAGAGTAAACTTTTTTCCTATCGTTCCTAGATGATTTTAAACGTTATATTCGTGGTAAACTGTGCATACGAAACCGTGTGTCGTGACGCCAGTTCTCTCGGACGCGTATTTACCGAGTTAGAAGCGAGTTAACTTCCGGCGAGTCACTTAGGTATCGCTGGAACGATAGATTGCTAAGTACCGCGCCGTGTCGCTTAGCCGGTTCGCCCGTCGCACCTGTAAGAGTAACTTTTTTCTTATCGTTCCTAGATGATTTTAAATGTTATATTCGTGGTAAACTGTGCATACGAAACCGTGTGTCGTGACGCCAGTTCTCTCGGACGCGTATTTACCGAGTTATAAGCGAGTTAACTTCCGGCGAGTCACTTAGGTATCGCTGGAACGATAGATTGCTAAGTACCGCGCCGTGTCGCTTAGCCGGTTCGCCCGTCGCACCGGTAAGAGTAAACTTTTTTCCTATCGTTCCTAGATGATTTTAAACGTTATATGCGTGGTAAACTGTGCATACGAAACCGTGTGTCGTGACGCCAGTTCTCTCGGACGCGTATTTACCGAGTTATAAGCGAGTTAACTTCCGGAGAGTCACTTAGGTATCGCTGGAACGATAGATTGCTAAGTACCGCGCCGTGTCGCTTAGCCGGTTCGCCCGTCGCACCGGTAAGAGTAAACTTTTTTCCTATCGTTCCTAGATGATTTTAAACGTTATATTCGTGGTAAACTGTGCATACGAAACCGTGTGTCGTGACGCCAGTTCTCTCGGACGCGTATTTACCGAGTTATAAGCGAGTTAACTTCCGACGAGTCACTTAGGTATCGCTGGAATGATAGATTGCTAAGTACCGCGCCGTGTCGCTTAGCCGGTTCGCCCGTCGCACCGGTAGGAGTAAACTTTTTTCCTATCGTTCCTAGATGATTTCAAACGTTATATTCGTGGTAAACTGTGCATACGAAACCGTGTGTCGTGACGCCAGTTCTCTCGGACGCGTATCTACCGAGTTATAAGCGAGTTAACGTCCGGCGAGTCACTTAGGTATCGCTGGAACGATAGATTGCTAAGTACCGCGCCGTGTCGCTTAGCCGGTTCGCCCGTCGCACCGGTAAGAGTAAACTTTTTTCCTATCGTTCCTAGATGATTTTAAACGTTATATTCGTGGTAAACTGTGCATACGAAACCGTGTGTCGTGACGCCAGTTCTCTCGGACGCGTATTTACCGAGTTAGAAGCGAGTTAACTTCCGGCGAGTCACTTAGGTATCGCTGGAACGATAGATTGCTAAGTACCGCGCCGTGTCGCTTAGCCGGTTCGCCCGTCGCACCGGTAAGAGTAAACTTTTTCCCATCGTTCCTAGATGATTTTAAACGTTATTTTCGTGGTAAACTGTGCATACGAAACCGTGTGTCGTGACGCCAGTTCTCTCGGACGCGTATTTACCGAGTTAGAAGAGAGTTAACTTCCGGCGAGTCACTTAGGTATCGCTGGAACGATAGATTGCTAAGTACCGCGCCGTGTCGCTTAGCCGGTTCGCGGTAAGAGTAAACTTTTTTCCTATCGTTCCTAGATGATTTTAAACGTTATATTCGTGGTAAACTGAGCATACGAAACCGTGTGTCGTGACGCCAGTTCTCTCGGACGCGTATTTACCGAGTTATAAGCGAGTTAACTTCCGGCGAGTCACTTAGGTATCGCTGGAACGATAGATTGCTAAGTACCGCGCCGTGTCGCTTAGCCGGTTCGCGGTAAGAGTAAACTTTTTTCCTATCGTTCCTAGATGATTTTAAACGTTATATTCGTGGTAAACTGTGCATACGAAACCGTGTGTTGTGACGCCAGTTCTCTCGGACGCGTATCTACCGAGTTATAAGCGAGTTAACGTCCGGCGAGTCACTTAGGTATCGCTGGAACGATAGATTGCTAAGTACCGCGCCGTGTCGCTTAGCCGGTTCGCGGTAAGAGTAAACTTTTTTCCTATCGTTCCTAGATGATTTTAAACGTTATATTCGTGGTAAACTGTGCATACGAAACCGTGTGTCGTGACGCCAGTTCTCTCGGACGCGTATTTACCGAGTTATAAGCGAGTTAACTTCCGGCGAGTCACATAGGTATCGCTGGAACGATAGATTGCTAAGTACCGCGCCGTGTCGCTTAGCCGGTTCGCGGTAAGAGTAAACTTTTTTCCTATCGTTCCTAGATGATTTTAATCGTTATATTCGTGGTAAACTGTGCATACGAAACCGTGTGTCGTGACGCCAGTTCTCTTGGACGCGTATTTACCGAGTTATAAGCGAGTTAACTTCCGGCGAGTCACTTAGGTATGGCTGGAACGATAGATTGCTAAGTACCGCGCCGTGTCGCTTAGCCGGTTCGCCCGTCGCACCGGTAAGAGTAAACTTTTTTCCTATCGTTCCTAGATGATTTTAAACGTTATATTCGTGGTAAACTGTGCATACGAAACCGTGTGTCGTGACGCCAGTTCTCTCGGACGCGTATTTACCGAGTTAGAAGCGAGTTAACTTCCGGCGAGTCACTTAGGTATCGCTGGAACGATAGATTGCTAAGTACCGCGCCGTGTCGCTTAGCCGGTTCGCCCGTCGCACCTGTAAGAGTAAACTTTTTTCTTATCGTTCCTAGATGATTTTAAATGTTATATTCGTGGTAAACTGTGCATACGAAACCGTGTGTCGTGACGCCAGTTCTCTCGGACGCGTATTTACCGAGTTATAAGCGAGTTAACTTCCGGCGAGTCACTTAGGTATCGCTGGAACGATAGATTGCTAAGTACCGCGCCGTGTCGCTTAGCCGGTTCGCCCGTCGCACCGGTAAGAGTAAACTTTTTTCCTATCGTTCCTAGATGATTTTAAACGTTATATGCGTGGTAAACTGTGCATACGAAACCGTGTGTCGTGACGCCAGTTCTCTCGGACGCGTATTTACCGAGTTATAAGCGAGTTAACTTCCGGAGAGTCACTTAGGTATCGCTGGAACGATAGATTGCTAAGTACCGCGCCGTGTCGCTTAGCCGGTTCGCCCGTCGCACCGGTAAGAGTAAACTTTTTTCCTATCGTTCCTAGATGATTTTAAACGTTATATTCGTGGTAAACTGTGCATACGAAACCGTGTGTCGTGACGCCAGTTCTCTCGGACGCGTATTTACCGAGTTAGAAGAGAGTTAACTTCCGGCGAGTCACTTAGGTATCGCTGGAACGATAGATTGCTAAGTACCGCGCCGTGTCGCTTAGCCGGTTCGCGGTAAGAGTAAACTTTTTTCCTATCGTTCCTAGATGATTTTAAACGTTATATTCGTGGTAAACTGAGCATACGAAACCGTGTGTCGTGACGCCAGTTCTCTCGGACGCGTATTTACCGAGTTATAAGCGAGTTAACTTCCGGCGAGTCACTTAGGTATCGCTGGAACGATAGATTGCTAAGTACCGCGCCGTGTCGCTTAGCCGGTTCGCCCGTCGCACCGGTAAGAGTAAACTTTTTTCCTATCGTTCCTAGATGATTTTAAACGTTATATTCGTGGTAAACTGTGCATACGAAACCGTGTGTCGTGACGCCAGTTCTCTCGGACGCGTATTTACCGAGTTATAAGCGAGTTAACTTCCGGCGAGTCACTTAGGTATCGCTGGAACGATAGATATCCTAAGTACCGCGCCGTGTCGCTTAGCCGGTTCGCCCGTCGCACCGGTAAGAGTAAACTTTTTTCCTATCGTTCCTAGATGATTTTAAACGTTATATTCGTGGTAAACTGTGCATACGAAACCGTGTGTCGTGACGCCAGTTCTCTCGGACGCGTATTTACCGAGTTATAAGCGAGTTAACTTCCGGCGAGTCACTTAGGTATCGCTGGAACGATAGATTGCTAAGTACCGCGCCGTGTCGCTTAGCCGGTTCGCCCGTCGCACCGGTAAGATTAAACTTTTTTCCTATCGTTCCTAGATGATTTTAAACGTTATATGCGTGGTAAACTGTGCATACGAAACCGTGTGTCGTGACGCCAGTTCTCTCGGACGCGTATTTACCGAGTTATAAGCGAGTTAACTTCCGGAGAGTCACTTAGGTATCGCTGGAACGATAGATAGCTATGTACCGCGCCGTGTCGCTTAGCCGGTTCGCCCGTCGCACCGGTAAGAGTAAACTTTTTTCCTATCGTTCCTAGATGATTTTAAACGTTATATTCGTGGTAAACTGTGCATACGAAACCGTGTGTCGTGACGCCAGTTCTCTCGGACGCGTATTTACCGAGTTATAAGCGAGTTAACTTCCGACGAGTCACTTAGGTATCGCTGGAATGATAGATTGCTAAGTACCGCGCCGTGTCGCTTAGCCGGTTCGCCCGTCGCACCGGTAAGAGTAAACTTTTTTCCTATCGTTCCTAGATGATTTCAAACGTTATATTCGTGGTAAACTGTGCATACGAAACCGTGTGTCGTGACGCCAGTTCTCTCGGACGCGTATCTACCGAGTTATAAGCGAGTTAACGTCCGGCGAGTCACTTAGGTATCGCTGGAACGATAGATTGCTAAGTACCGCGCCGTGTCGCTTAGCCGGTTCGCCCGTCGCACCGGTAAGAGTAAACTTTTTTCCTATCGTTCCTAGATGATTTTAAACGTTATATGCGTGGTAAACTGTGCATACGAAACCGTGTGTCGTGACGCCAGTTCTCTCGGACGCGTATTTACCGAGTTATAAGCGAGTTAACTTCCGGAGAGTCACTTAGGTATCGCTGGAACGATAGATAGCTAAGTACCGCGCCGTGTCGCTTAGCCGGTTCGCCCGTCGCACCGGTAAGAGTAAACTTTTTTCCTATCGTTCCTAGATGATTTTAAACGTTATATTCGTGGTAAACTGTGCCTACGAAACCGTGTGTCGTGACGCCAGTTCTCTCGGACGCGTATTTACCGAGTTAGAAGCGAGTTAAATTCCGGCGAGTCACTTAGGTATCGCTGGAACGATAGATTGCTAAGTACCGCGCCGTGTCGCTTAGCCGGTTCGCCCGTCGCACCGGTAAGAGTAAACTTTTTTCCTATCGTTCCTAGATGATTTTAAACGTTATATTCGTGGTAAACTGTGCATACGAAACCGTGTGTCGTGACGCCAGTTCTCTCGGACGCGTATTTACCGAGTTAGAAGCGAGTTAACTTCCGGCGAGTCACTTAGGTATCGCTGGAACGATAGATTGCTAAGTACCGCGCCGTGTCGCTTAGCCGGTTCGCGGTAAGAGTAAACTTTTTTCCTATCGTTCCTAGATGATTTTAAACGATATATTCGTGGTAAACTGTGCATACGCAACCGTGTGTCGTGACGCCAGTTCTCTCGGACGCGTATTTACCGAGTTATAAGCGAGTTAACTTCCGGCGAGTCACTTAGGTATCGCTGGAACGATAGATTGCTAAGTACCGCGCCGTGTCGCTTAGCCGGTTCGCCCGTCGCACCTGTAAGAGTAAACTTTTTTCTTATCGTTCCTAGATGATTTTAAATGTTATATTCGTGGTAAACTGTGCATACGAAACCGTGTGTCGTGACGCCAGTTCTCTCGGACGCGTATTTACCGAGTTATAAGCGAGTTAACTTCCGGCGAGTCACTTAGATATCGCTGGAACGATAGATTGCTAAGTACCGCGCCGTGTCGCTTAGCCGGTTCGCCCGTCGCACCGGTAAGAGTAAACTTTTTTCCTATCGTTCCTAGATGATTTTAAACGTTATATTCGTGGTAAACTGTGCATACGAAACCGTGTGTCGTGACGCCAGTTCTCTCGGACGCGTATTTACCGAGTTATAAGCGAGTTAACTTCCGGCGAGTCACTTAGGTATCGCTGGAACGATAGATTGCTAAGTACCGCGCCGTGTCGCTTAGCCGGTTCGCCCGTCGCACCGGTAAGAGTAAACTTTTTTCCTATCGTTCCTAGATGATTTCAAACGTTATATTCGTGGTAAACTGTGCATACGAAACCGTGTGTCGTGACGCCAGTTCTGTCGGACGCGTATTTACCGAGTTATAAGCGAGTTAACTTCCGGCGAGTCACTTAGGTATCGCTGGAACGATAGATATCCTAAGTACCGCGCCGTGTCGCTTAGCCGGTTCGCCCGTCGCACCGGTAAGAGTAAACTTTTTTCCTATCGTTCCTAGATGATTTTAAACGTTATATTCGTGGTAAACTGTGCATACGAAACCGTGTTTCGTGACGCCAGTTCTCTCGGACGCGTATTTACCGAGTTATAAGCGAGTTAACTTCCGGCGAGTCACTTAGGTATCGCTGGAACGATAGATTGCTAAGTACCGCGCCGTGTCGCTTAGCCGGTTCGCCCGTCGCACCGGTAAGAGTAAACTTTTTTCCTATCGTTCCTAGATGATTTCAAACGTTATATTCGTGGTAAACTGTGCATACGAAACCGTGTGTCGTGACGCCAGTTCTCTCGGACGCGTATCTACCGAGTTATAAGCGAGTTAACGTCCGGCGAGTCACTTAGGTATCGCTGGAACGATAGATTGCTAAGTACCGCGCCGTGTCGCTTAGCCGGTTCGCCCGTCGCACCGGTAAGAGTAAACTTTTTTCCTATCGTTCCTAGATGATTTTAAACGTTATATGCGTGGTAAACTGTGCATACGAAACCGTGTGTCGTGACGCCAGTTCTCTCGGACGCGTATTTACCGAGTTATAAGCGAGTTAACTTCCGGAGAGTCACTTAGGTATCGCTGGAACGATAGATAGCTAAGTACCGCGCCGTGTCGCTTAGCCGGTTCGCCCGTCGCACCGGTAAGAGTAAACTTTTTTCCTATCGTTCCTAGATGATTTTAAACGTTATATTCGTGGTAAACTGTGCCTACGAAACCGTGTGTCGTGACGCCAGTTCTCTCGGACGCGTATTTACCGAGTTAGAAGCGAGTTAAATTCCGGCGAGTCACTTAGGTATCGCTGGAACGATAGATTGCTAAGTACCGCGCCGTGTCGCTTAGCCGGTTCGCCCGTCGCACCGGTAAGAGTAAACTTTTTTCCTATCGTTCCTAGATGATTTTAAACGTTATATTCGTGGTAAACTGTGCATACGAAACCGTGTGTCGTGACGCCAGTTCTCTCGGACGCGTATTTACCGAGTTAGAAGCGAGTTAACTTCCGGCGAGTCACTTAGGTATCGCTGGAACGATAGATTGCTAAGTACCGCGCCGTGTCGCTTAGCCGGTTCGCGGTAAGAGTAAACTTTTTTCCTATCGTTCCTAGATGATTTTAAACGATATATTCGTGGTAAACTGTGCATACGCAACCGTGTGTCGTGACGCCAGTTCTCTCGGACGCGTATTTACCGAGTTATAAGCGAGTTAACTTCCGGCGAGTCACTTAGGTATCGCTGGAACGATAGATTGCTAAGTACCGCGCCGTGTCGCTTAGCCGGTTCGCGGCAAGAGTAAAATTTTTTCCTATCGTTCCTAGATGATTTTAAACGTTATATGCGTGGTAAACTGTGCATACGAAACCGTGTGTCATGACGCCAGTTCTCTCGGACGCGTATTTACCGAGTTAGAAGCGAGTTAACTTCCGGCGAGTCACTTAGGTATCGCTGGAACGATAGATTGCTAAGTACCGCGCCGTGTCGCTTAGCCGGTTCGCCCGTCGCACCGGTAAGAGTAAACTTTTTTCCTATCGTTCCTAGATGATTTTAAACGTTATATTCGTGGTAAACTGTGCATACGAAACCGTGTGTCGTGACGCCAGTTCTCTCGGACGCGTATTTACCGAGTTATAAGCGAGTTAACTTCCGGCGAGTCACTTAGGTATCGCTGGAACGATAGATTGCTAAGTACCGCGCCGTGTCGCTTAGCCGGTTCGCCCGTCGCACCGGTAAGAGTAAACTTTTTTCCTATCGTTCCTAGATGATTTCAAACGTTATATTCGTGGTAAACTGTGCATACGAAACCGTGTGTCGTGACGCCAGTTCTGTCGGACGCGTATTTACCGAGTTATAAGCGAGTTAACTTCCGGCGAGTCACTTAGGTATCGCTGGAACGATAGATATCCTAAGTACCGCGCCGTGTCGCTTAGCCGGTTCGCCCGTCGCACCGGTAAGAGTAAACTTTTTTCCTATCGTTCCTAGATGATTTTAAACGTTATATTCGTGGTAAACTGTGCATACGAAACCGTGTTTCGTGACGCCAGTTCTCTCGGACGCGTATTTACCGAGTTATAAGCGAGTTAACTTCCGGCGAGTCACTTAGGTATCGCTGGAACGATAGATTGCTAAGTACCGCGCCGTGTCGCTTAGCCGGTTCGCCCGTCGCACCGGTAAGAGTAAACTTTTTTCCTATCGTTCCTAGATGATTTTAAACGTTACATGCGTGGTAAACTGTGCATACGAAACCGTGTGTCGTGACGCCAGTTCTCTCGGACGCGTATTTACCGAGTTATAAGCGAGTTAACTTCCGGAGAGTCACTTAGGTATCGCTGGAACGATAGATAGCTAAGTACCGCGCCGTGTCGCTTAGCCGGTTCGCCCGTCGCACCGGTAAGAGTAAACTTTTTTCCTATCGTTCCTAGATGATTTTAAACGTTATATTCGTGGTAAACTGTGCATACGAAACCGTGTGTCGTGACGCCAGTTCTCTCGGACGCGTATTTACCGAGTTATAAGCGAGTTAACTTCCGACGAGTCACTTAGGTATCGCTGGAATGATAGATTGCTAAGTACCGCGCCGTGTCGCTTAGCCGGTTCGCCCGTCGCACCGGTAAGAGTAAACTTTTTTCCTATCGTTCCTAGATGATTTCAAACGTTATATTCGTGGTAAACTGTGCATACGAAACCGTGTGTCGTGACGCCAGTTCTCTCGGACGCGTATCTACCGAGTTATAAGCGAGTTAACGTCCGGCGAGTCACTTAGGTATCGCTGGAACGATAGATTGCTAAGTACCGCGCCGTGTCGCTTAGCCGGTTCGCCCGTCGCAACGGTAAGAGTAAACTTTTTTCCTATCGTTCCTAGATGATTTTAAACGTTATATTCGTGGTAAACTGTGCATACAAAACCGTGTGTCGTGACGCCAGTTCTCTCGGACGCGTATTTACCGAGTTATAAGCGAGTTAACTTCCGGCGAGTCACTTAGGTATCGCTGGAACGATAGATATCCTAAGTACCGCGCCGTGTCGCTTAGCCGGTTCGCCCGTCGCACCGGTAAGAGTAAACTTTTTTCCTATCGTTCCTAGATGATTTTAAACGTTATATTCGTGGTAAACTGTGCATACGAAACCGTGTGTCGTGACGCCAGTTCTCTCGGACGCGTATTTACCGAGTTATAAGCGAGTTAACTTCCGGCGAGTCACTTAGGTATCGCTGGAACGATAGATTGCTAAGTACCGCGCCGTGTCGCTTAGCCGGTTCGCCCGTCGCACCGGTAAGAGTAAACTTTTTTCCTATCGTTCCTAGATGATTTTAAACGTTATATGCGTGGTAAACTGTGCATACGAAACCGTGTGTCGTGACGCCAGTTCTCTCGGACGCGTATTTACCGAGTTATAAGCGAGTTAACTTCCGGCGAGTCACTTAGGTATCGCTGGAACGATAGATTGCTAAGTACCGCGCCGTGTCGCTTAGCCGGTTCGCCCGTCGCACCGGTAAGAGTAAACTTTTTTCCTATCGTTCCTAGATGATTTCAAACGTTATATTCGTGGTAAACTGTGCATACGAAACCGTGTGTCGTGACGCCAGTTCTGTCGGACGCGTATTTACCGAGTTATAAGCGAGTTAACTTCCGGCGAGTCACTTAGGTATCGCTGGAACGATAGATATCCTAAGTACCGCGCCGTGTCGCTTAGCCGGTTCGCCCGTCGCACCGGTAAGAGTAAACTTTTTTCCTATCGTTCCTAGATGATTTTAAACGTTATATTCGTGGTAAACTGTGCATACGAAACCGTGTTTCGTGACGCCAGTTCTCTCGGACGCGTATTTACCGAGTTATAAGCGAGTTAACTTCCGGCGAGTCACTTAGGTATCGCTGGAACGATAGATTGCTAAGTACCGCGCCGTGTCGCTTAGCCGGTTCGCCCGTCGCACCGGTAAGAGTAAACTTTTTTCCTATCGTTCCTAGATGATTTCAAACGTTATATTCGTGGTAAACTGTGCATACGAAACCGTGTGTCGTGACGCCAGTTCTCTCGGACGCGTATCTACCGAGTTATAAGCGAGTTAACGTCCGGCGAGTCACTTAGGTATCGCTGGAACGATAGATTGCTAAGTACCGCGCCGTGTCGCTTAGCCGGTTCGCCCGTCGCACCGGTAAGAGTAAACTTTTTTCCTATCGTTCCTAGATGATTTTAAACGTTATATGCGTGGTAAACTGTGCATACGAAACCGTGTGTCGTGACGCCAGTTCTCTCGGACGCGTATTTACCGAGTTATAAGCGAGTTAACTTCCGGAGAGTCACTTAGGTATCGCTGGAACGATAGATAGCTAAGTACCGCGCCGTGTCGCTTAGCCGGTTCGCCCGTCGCACCGGTAAGAATAAACTTTTTTCCTATCGTTCCTAGATGATTTTAAACGTTATATTCGTGGTAAACTGTGCCTACGAAACCGTGTGTCGTGACGCCAGTTCTCTCGGACGCGTATTTACCGAGTTAGAAGCGAGTTAAATTCCGGCGAGTCACTTAGGTATCGCTGGAACGATAGATTGCTAAGTACCGCGCCGTGTCGCTTAGCCGGTTCGCCCGTCGCACCGGTAAGAGTAAACTTTTTTCCTATCGTTCCTAGATGATTTTAAACGTTATATTCGTGGTAAACTGTGCATACGAAACCGTGTGTCGTGACGCCAGTTCTCTCGGACGCGTATTTACCGAGTTAGAAGCGAGTTAACTTCCGGCGAGTCACTTAGGTATCGCTGGAACGATAGATTGCTAAGTACCGCGCCGTGTCGCTTAGCCGGTTCGCGGTAAGAGTAAACTTTTTTCCTATCGTTCCTAGATGATTTTAAACGATATATTCGTGGTAAACTGTGCATACGCAACCGTGTGTCGTGACGCCAGTTCTCTCGGACGCGTATTTACCGAGTTATAAGCGAGTTAACTTCCGGCGAGTCACTTAGGTATCGCTGGAACGATAGATTGCTAAGTACCGCGCCGTGTCGCTTAGCCGGTTCGCGGCAAGAGTAAAATTTTTTCCTATCGTTCCTAGATGATTTTAAACGTTATATGCGTGGTAAACTGTGCATACGAAACCGTGTGTCATGACGCCAGTTCTCTCGGACGCGTATTTACCGAGTTAGATGCGAGTTAACTTCCGGCGAGTCACTTAGGTATCGCTGGAACGATAGATTGCTAAGTACCGCGCCGTGTCGCTTAGCCGGTTCGCCCGTCGCACCGGTAAGAGTAAACTTTTTTCCTATCGTTCCTAGATGATTTTAAACGTTATATTCGTGGTAAACTGTGCATACGAAACCGTGTGTCGTGACGCCAGTTCTCTCGGACGCGTATTTACCGAGTTATAAGCGAGTTAACTTCCGGCGAGTCACTTAGGTATCGCTGGAACGATAGATTGCTAAGTACCGCGCCGTGTCGCTTAGCCGGTTCGCCCGTCGCACCGGTAAGAGTAAACTTTTTTCCTATCGTTCCTAGATGATTTCAAACGTTATATTCGTGGTAAACTGTGCATACGAAACCGTGTGTCGTGACGCCAGTTCTGTCGGACGCGTATTTACCGAGTTATAAGCGAGTTAACTTCCGGCGAGTCACTTAGGTATCGCTGGAACGATAGATATCCTAAGTACCGCGCCGTGTCGCTTAGCCGGTTCGCCCGTCGCACCGGTAAGAGTAAACTTTTTTCCTATCGTTCCTAGATGATTTTAAACGTTATATTCGTGGTAAACTGTGCATACGAAACCGTGTTTCGTGACGCCAGTTCTCTCGGACGCGTATTTACCGAGTTATAAGCGAGTTAACTTCCGGCGAGTCACTTAGGTATCGCTGGAACGATAGATTGCTAAGTACCGCGCCGTGTCGCTTAGCCGGTTCGCCCGTCGCACCGGTAAGAGTAAACTTTTTTCCTATCGTTCCTAGATGATTTTAAACGTTACATGCGTGGTAAACTGTGCATACGAAACCGTGTGTCGTGACGCCAGTTCTCTCGGACGCGTATTTACCGAGTTATAAGCGAGTTAACTTCCGGAGAGTCACTTAGGTATCGCTGGAACGATAGATAGCTAAGTACCGCGCCGTGTCGCTTAGCCGGTTCGCCCGTCGCACCGGTAAGAGTAAACTTTTTTCCTATCGTTCCTAGATGATTTTAAACGTTATATTCGTGGTAAACTGTGCATACGAAACCGTGTGTCGTGACGCCAGTTCTCTCGGACGCGTATTTACCGAGTTATAAGCGAGTTAACTTCCGACGAGTCACTTAGGTATCGCTGGAATGATAGATTGCTAAGTACCGCGCCGTGTCGCTTAGCCGGTTCGCCCGTCGCACCGGTAAGAGTAAACTTTTTTCCTATCGTTCCTAGATGATTTCAAACGTTATATTCGTGGTAAACTGTGCATACGAAACCGTGTGTCGTGACGCCAGTTCTCTCGGACGCGTATCTACCGAGTTATAAGCGAGTTAACGTCCGGCGAGTCACTTAGGTATCGCTGGAACGATAGATTGCTAAGTACCGCGCCGTGTCGCTTAGCCGGTTCGCCCGTCGCAACGGTAAGAGTAAACTTTTTTCCTATCGTTCCTAGATGATTTTAAACGTTATATTCGTGGTAAACTGTGCATACAAAACCGTGTGTCGTGACGCCAGTTCTCTCGGACGCGTATTTACCGAGTTATAAGCGAGTTAACTTCCGGCGAGTCACTTAGGTATCGCTGGAACGATAGATATCCTAAGTACCGCGCCGTGTCGCTTAGCCGGTTCGCCCGTCGCACCGGTAAGAGTAAACTTTTTTCCTATCGTTCCTAGATGATTTTAAACGTTATATTCGTGGTAAACTGTGCATACGAAACCGTGTGTCGTGACGCCAGTTCTCTCGGACGCGTATTTACCGAGTTATAAGCGAGTTAACTTCCGGCGAGTCACTTAGGTATCGCTGGAACGATAGATTGCTAAGTACCGCGCCGTGTCGCTTAGCCGGTTCGCCCGTCGCACCGGTAAGAGTAAACTTTTTTCCTATCGTTCCTAGATGATTTTAAACGTTATATGCGTGGTAAACTGTGCATACGAAACCGTGTGTCGTGACGCCAGTTCTCTCGGACGCGTATTTACCGAGTTATAAGCGAGTTAACTTCCGGAGAGTCACTTAGGTATCGCTGGAACGATAGATAGCTAAGTACCGCGCCGTGTCGCTTAGCCGGTTCGCCTGTCGCACCGGTAAGAGTAAACTTTTTTCCTATCGTTCCTAGATGATTTTAAACGTTATATTCGTGGTAAACTGTGCCTACGAAACCGTGTGTCGTGACGCCAGTTCTCTCGGACGCGTATTTACCGAGTTAGAAGCGAGTTAAATTCCGGCGAGTCACTTAGGTATCGCTGGAACGATAGATTGCTAAGTACCGCGCCGTGTCGCTTAGCCGGTTCGCCCGTCGCACCGGTAAGAGTAAACTTTTTTCCTATCGTTCCTAGATGATTTTAAACGTTATATTCGTGGTAAACTGTGCATACGAAACCGTGTGTCGTGACGCCAGTTCTCTCGGACGCGTATTTACCGAGTTAGAAGCGAGTTAACTTCCGGCGAGTCACTTAGGTATCGCTGGAACGATAGATTGCTAAGTACCGCGCCGTGTCGCTTAGCCGGTTCGCGGTAAGAGTAAACTTTTTTCCTATCGTTCCTAGATGATTTTAAACGTTATATGCGTGGTAAACTGTGCATACGAATCCGTGTGACATGACGCCAGTTCTGTCGGACGCGTATTTACCGAGTTATAAGCGAGTTAACTTCCGGCGAGTCACTTAGGTATCGCTGGAACGATAGATTGCTAAATACCGCGCCGTGTCGCTTAGCCGGTTCGCGGTAAGAGTAAACTTTTTTCCTATCGTTCCTAGATGATTTTAAACGTTATATTCGTGGTAAACTGTGCATACGAAACCGTGTGTCGTGACGCCAGTTCTCTCGGACGCGTATTTACCGAGTTAGAAGCGAGTTAACTTCCGGCGAGTCACTTAGGTATCGCTGGAACGATAGATTGCTAAGTACCGCGCCGTGTCGCTTAGCCGGTTCGCGGTAAGAGTAAACTTTTTTCCTATCGTTTCTAGATGGTTTTAAACGTTATATTCGTGGTAAACTGAGCATACGAAACCGTGTGTCGTGACGCCAGTTCTCTCGGACGCGTATTTACCGAGTTATAAGCGAGTTAACTTCCGGCGAGTCACTTAGGTATCGCTGGAACGATAGATTGCTAAGTACCGCGCCGTGTCGCTTAGCCGGTTCGCCCGTCGCACCGGTAAGAGTAAACTTTTTTCCTATCGTTCCTAGATGATTTTAAACGTTATATGCGTGTTAAACTGTGCATACGAAACCGTGTGTCGTGACGCCAGTTCTCTCGGACGCGTATTTACCGAGTTATAAGCGAGTTAACTTCCGGCGAGTCACTTAGGTATCGCTGGAACGATAGATTGCTAAGTACCGCGCCGTGTCGCTTAGCCGGTTCGCCCGTCGCACCGGTAAGAGTAAACTTTTTTCCTATCGTTCCTAGATGATTTTAAACGTTATATTCGTGGTAAACTGTGCATACGAAACCGTGTGTCGTGACGCCAGTTCTCTAGGACGCGTATTTACCGAGTTATAAGCGAGTTAACTTCCGGCGAGTCACTTAGGTATCGCTGGAACGATAGATTGCTAAGTACCGCGCCGTGTCGCTTAGCCGGTTCGACCATCGCACCGGTAAGAGTAATCTTTTTTCCTATCGTTCCTAGATGATTTTAAACGTTATATTCGTGGTTAACTGTGCATACGAAACCGTGTGTCGTGACGCCAGTTCTCTCGGACGCGTATTTACCGAGTTATAAGCGAGTTAACTTCCGGAGAGTCACTTAGGTATCGCTGGAACGATAGATAGCTAAGTACCGCGCCGTGTCGCTTAACCGGTTCGCCCGTCGCACCGGTAACAGTAAACTTTTTTCCTATCGTTCCTAGATGATTTTAAACGTTATATTCGTGGCAAACTGTGCCTACGAAACCGTGTGTCGTGACGTCAGTTCTCTCGGACGCGTATTTACCGAGTTAGAAGCGAGTTAACTTCCGGCGAGTCACTTAGGTATCGCTGGAACGATAGATTGCTAAGTACCGCGCCGTGTCGCTTAGCCGGTTCGCGGTAAGAGTAAACTTTTTTCCTATAGTTCCTAGATGATTTTAAACGTTATATTCGTGGTAAACTGTGCATACGAAACCGTGTGTCGTGACGCCAGTTCTCTCGGACGCGTATTTACCGAGTTATAAGCGAGTTAACTTCCGGCGAGTCACTTAGGTTATCGCTGGAACGATAGATTGCTAAGTACCGCGCCGTGTCGCTTAGCCGGTTCGCGGCAAGAGTAAAATTTTTTCCTATCGCTCCTAGATGATTTTAAACGTGATATGCGTGGTAAACTGTGCATACGAAACCGTGTGTTATGACGCCATTTCTCTCGGACGCGTATTTACCGAGTTAGAAGCGAGTTAACTTCCGGCGAGTCACTTAGGTATCGCTGGAACGATAGATTGCTAAGTACCGCGCCGTGTCGCTTAGCCGGTTCGCCCGTCGCACCGGTAAGAGTAAACTTTTTTCCTATCGTTCCTAGATGATTTTAAACGTTATATGCGTGGTAAACTGTGCATACGAAACCGTGTGTCGTGACGCCAGTTCTCTCGGACGCGTATTTACCGAGTTATAAGCGAGTTAACTTCCGGAGAGTCACTTAGGTATCGCTGGAACGATAGATAGCTAAGTACCGCGCCGTGTCGCTTAACCGGTTCGCCCGTCGCACCGGTAAGAGTAAACTTTTTTCCTATCGTTCCTAGATGATTTTAAACGTTATATTCGTGGCAAACTGTGCCTACGAAACCGTGTGTCGTGACGTCAGTTCTCTCGGACGCGTATTTACCGAGTTAGAAGCGAGTTAACTTCCGGCGAGTCACTTAGGTATCGCTGGAACGATAGATTGCTAAGTACCGCGCCGTGTCGCTTAGCCGGTTCGCCCGTCGCACCGGTAAGAGTAAACTTTTTTCCTATCGTTCCTAGATGATTTTAAACGTTATATTCGTTGTAAACTGTGCATACGAAACCGTGTGTCGTGACGCCAGTTCTCTCGGACGCGTATTTACCGAGTTATAAGCGAGTTAACTTCCGGCGAGTCACTTAGGTATCGCTGGAACGATAGATTGCTAAGTACCGCGCCGTGTCGCTTAGCCGGTTCGCGGTAAGAGTAAACTTTTTTCCTATCGTTCCTAGATGATTTTAAACGTTATATTCGTGGCAAACTGTGCCTACGAAACCGTGTGTCGTGACGCCAGTTCTCTCGGACGCGTATTTACCGAGTTAGAAGCGAGTTAACTTCCGGCGAGTCACTTAGGTATCGCTGGAACGATAGATTGCTAAGTACCGCGCCGTGTCGCTTAGCCGGTTCGCCCGTCGCACCGGTAAGAGTAAACTTTTTTCCTATCGTTCCTAGATGATTTTAAACGTTATATTCGTTGTAAACTGTGCATACGAAACCGTGTGTCGTGACGCCAGTTCTCTCGGACGCGTATTTACCGAGTTAGAAGCGAGTTAACTTCCGGCGAGTCACTTAGGTATCGCTGGAACGATAGATTGCTAAATACCGCGACGTGTCGCTTAGCCGGTTCGACCATCGCACCGGTAAGAGTAATCTTTTTTCCTATCGTTCCTAGATGATTTTAAACGTTATATTCGTGGTTAACTGTGCATACGAAACCGTGTGTCGTGACGCCAGTTCTCTCGGACGCGTATTTACCGAGTTATAAGCGAGTTAACTTCCGGAGAGTCACTTAGGTATCGCTGGAACGATAGATAGCTAAGTACCGCGCCGTGTCGCTTAACCGGTTCGCCCGTCGCACCGGTAAGAGTAAACTTTTTTCCTATCGTTCCTAGATGATTTTAAACGTTATATTCGTGGCAAACTGTGCCTACGAAACCGTGTGTCGTGACGTCAGTTCTCTCGGACGCGTATTTACCGAGTTAGAAGCGAGTTAACTTCCGGCGAGTCACTTAGGTATCGCTGGAACGATAGATTGCTAAGTACCGCGCCGTGTCGCTTAGCCGGTTCGCGGTAAGAGTAAACTTTTTTCCTATAGTTCCTAGATGATTTTAAACGTTATATTCGTGGTAAACTGTGCATACGAAACCGTGTGTCGTGACGCCAGTTCTCTCGGACGTGTATTTACCGAGTTATAAGCGAGTTAACTTCCGGCGAGTCACTTAGGTTATCGCTGGAACGATAGATTGCTAAGTACCGCGCCGTGTCGCTTAGCCGGTTCGCGGCAAGAGTAAAATTTTTTCCTATCGCTCCTAGATGATTTTAAACGTGATATGCGTGGTAAACTGTGCATACGAAACCGTGTGTTATGACGCCATTTCTCTCGGACGCGTATTTACCGAGTTAGAAGCGAGTTAACTTCCGGCGAGTCACTTAGGTATCGCTGGAACGATAGATTGCTAAGTACCGCGCCGTGTCGCTTAGCCGGTTCGCCCGTCGCACCGGTAAGAGTAAACTTTTTTCCTATCGTTCCTAGATGATTTTAAACGTTATATGCGTGGTAAACTGTGCATACGAAACCGTGTGTCGTGACGCCAGTTCTCTCGGACGCGTATTTACCGAGTTATAAGCGAGTTAACTTCCGGAGAGTCACTTAGGTATCGCTGGAACGATAGATAGCTAAGTACCGCGCCGTGTCGCTTAACCGGTTCGCCCGTCGCACCGGTAAGAGTAAACTTTTTTCCTATCGTTCCTAGATGATTTTAAACGTTATATTCGTGGCAAACTGTGCCTACGAAACCGTGTGTCGTGACGTCAGTTCTCTCGGACGCGTATTTACCGAGTTAGAAGCGAGTTAACTTCCGGCGAGTCACTTAGGTATCGCTGGAACGATAGATTGCTAAGTACCGCGCCGTGTCGCTTAGCCGGTTCGCCCGTCGCACCGGTAAGAGTAAACTTTTTTCCTATCGTTCCTAGATGATTTTAAACGTTATATTCGTTGTAAACTGTGCATACGAAACCGTGTGTCGTGACGCCAGTTCTCTCGGACGCGTATTTACCGAGTTATAAGCGAGTTAACTTCCGGCGAGTCACTTAGGTATCGCTGGAACGATAGATTGCTAAGTACCGCGCCGTGTCGCTTAGCCGGTTCGCGGTAAGAGTAAACTTTTTTCCTATCGTTCCTAGATGATTTTAAACGTTATATTCGTGGCAAACTGTGCCTACGAAACCGTGTGTCGTGACGCCAGTTCTCTCGGACGCGTATTTACCGAGTTAGAAGCGAGTTAACTTCCGGCGAGTCACTTAGGTATCGCTGGAACGATAGATTGCTAAGTACCGCGCCGTGTCGCTTAGCCGGTTCGCCCGTCGCACCGGTAAGAGTAAACTTTTTTCCTATCGTTCCTAGATGATTTTAAACGTTATATTCGTTGTAAACTGTGCATACGAAACCGTGTGTCGTGACGCCAGTTCTCTCGGACGCGTATTTACCGAGTTAGAAGCGAGTTAACTTCCGGCGAGTCACTTAGGTATCGCTGGAACGATAGATTGCTAAATACCGCGACGTGTCGCTTAGCCGGTTCGCGGTAAGAGTAAACTTTTTTCCTATCGTTCCTAGATGATTTTAAACGTTATATTCGTTGTAAACTGTGCATACGAAACCGTGTGTCGTGACGCCAGTTCTCTCGGACGCGTATTTACCGAGTTATAAGCGAGTTAACTTCCGGCGAGTCACTTAGGTATCGCTGGAACGATAGATTGCTAAGTACCGCGCCGTGTCGCTTAGCCGGTTCGCGGTAAGAGTAAACTTTTTTCCTATCGTTCCTAGATGATTTTAAACGTTATATTCGTGGCAAACTGTGCCTACGAAACCGTGTGTCGTGACGCCAGTTCTCTCGGACGCGTGTTTACCGAGTTAGAAGCGAGTTAACTTCCGGCGAGTCACTTAGGTATCGCTGGAACGATAGATTGCTAAGTACCGCGCCGTGTCGCTTAGCCGGTTCGCCCGTCGCACCGGTAAGAGTAAACTTTTTTCCTATCGTTCCTAGATGATTTTAAACGTTATATTCGTTGTAAACTGTGCATACGAAACCGTGTGTCGTGACGCCAGTTCTCTCGGACGCGTATTTACCGAGTTAGAAGCGAGTTAACTTCCGGCGAGTCACTTAGGTATCGCTGGAACGATAGATTGCTAAATACCGCGACGTGTCGCTTAGCCGGTTCGCGGTAAGAGTAAACTTTTTTCCTATCGTTCCTAGATGATTTTAAACGTTATATTCGTGGTAAACTGTGCATACGAAACCGTGTGTCGTGACGCCAGTTCTCTAGGACGCGTATTTACCGAGTTATAAGCGAGTTAACTTCCGGCGAGTCACTTATTTATCGCTGGAACGATAGATTGCTAAGTACCGCGCCGTGTCGCTTAGCCGGTTCGCGGTAAGAGTAAACTTTTTTCCTATCGTTCCTAGATGATTTTAAACGTTATATTCGTGGTAAACTGTGCATACGAAACCGTGTGTCGTGACGCCAGTTCTCTCGGACGCGTATTTACCGAGTTATAAGCGAGTTAACTTCCGGCGAGTCACTTAGGTATCGCTGGAACGATAGATTGCTAAGTACCGCGCCGTGTCGCTTAGCCGGTTCGCGGCAAGAGTAAAATTTTTTCCTATCGTTCCTAGATGATTTTAAACGTGATATGCGTGGTAAACTGTGCATACGAAACCGTGTGTTATGACGCCAGTTCTCTCGGACGCGTATTTACCGAGTTAGAAGCGAGTTAACTTCCGGCGAGTCACTTAGGTATCGCTGGAACGATAGATTGCTAAGTACCGCGCCGTGTCGCTTAGCCGGTTCGCCCGTCGCACCGGTAAGAGTAAACTTTTTTCCTATCGTTCCTAGATGATTTTAAACGTTATATGCGTGGTAAACTGTGCATACGAAACCGTGTGTCGTGACGCCAGTTCTCTCGGACGCGTATTTACCGAGTTATAAGCGAGTTAACTTCCGGAGAGTCACTTAGGTATCGCTGGAACGATAGATAGCTAAGTACCGCGCCGTGTCGCTTAACCGGTTCGCCCGTCGCACCGGTAAGAGTAAACTTTTTTCCTATCGTTCCTAGATGATTTTAAACGTTATATTCGTGGCAAACTGTGCCTACGAAACCGTGTGTCGTGACGTCAGTTCTCTCGGACGCGTATTTACCGAGTTAGAAGCGAGTTAACTTCCGGCGAGTCACTTAGGTATCGCTGGAACGATAGATTGCTAAGTACCGCGCCGTGTCGCTTAGCCGGTTCGCCCGTCGCACCGGTAAGAGTAAACTTTTTTCCTATCGTTCCTAGATGATATTAAACGTTATATTCGTTGTAAACTGTGCATACGAAACCGTGTGTCGTGACGCCAGTTCTCTCGGACGCGTATTTACCGAGTTAGAAGCGAGTTAACTTCCGGCGAGTCACTTAGGTATCGCTGGAACGATAGATTGCTAAGTACCGCGCCGTGTCGCTTAGCCGGTTCGACCATCGCACCGGTAAGAGTAATCTTTTTTCCTATCGTTCCTAGATGATTTTAAACGTTATATTCGTGGTTAACTGTGCATACGAAACCGTGTGTCGTGACGCCAGTTCTCTCGGACGCGTATTTACCGAGTTATAAGCGAGTTAACTTCCGGCGAGTCACTTAGGTATCGCTGGAACGATAGATTGCTAAATACCGCGACGTGTCGCTTAGCCGGTTCGCGGTAAGAGTAAACTTTTTTCCTATCGTTCCTAGATGATTTTAAACGTTATATTCGTGGTAAACTGTGCATACGAAACCGTGTGTCGTGACGCCAGTTCTCTAGGACGCGTATTTACCGAGTTATAAGCGAGTTAACTTCCGGCGAGTCACTTAGGTATCGCTGGAACGATAGATTGCTAAGTACCGCGCCGTGTCGCTTAGCCGGTTCGCGGTAAGAGTAAACTTTTTTCCTATCGTTCCTAGATGATTTTAAACGTTATATTCGTGGTAAACTGTGCATACGAAACCGTGTGTCGTGACGCCAGTTCTCTCGGACGCGTATTTACCGAGTTATAAGCGAGTTAACTTCCGGCGAGTCACTTAGGTATCGCTGGAACGATAGATTGCTAAGTACCGCGCCGTGTCGCTTAGCCGGTTCGCGGCAAGAGTAAAATTTTTTCCTATCGTTCCTAGATGATTTTAAACGTGATATGCGTGGTAAACTGTGCATACGAAACCGTGTGTTATGACGCCAGTTCTCTCGGACGCGTATTTACCGAGTTAGAAGCGTGTTAACTTCCGGCGAGTCACTTAGGTATCGCTGGAACGATAGATTGCTAAGTACCGCGCCGTGTCGCTTAGCCGGTTCGCCCGTCGCACCGGTAAGAGTAAACATTTTTCCTATCGTTCCTAGATGATTTTAAACGTTATATTCGTGGTAAACTGTGCATACGAAACCGTGTGTCGTGACGCCAGTTCTCTCGGACGCGTATTTACCGAGTTATAAGCGAGTTAACTTCCGGCGAGTCACTTAGGTATCGCTGGAACGATAGATTGCTAAGTACCGCGCCGTGTCGCTTAGCCGGTTCGCGGTAAGAGTAAACTTTTTTCCTATCGTTCCTAGATGATTTTAAACGATATATTCGTGGTAAACTGTGCATACGAAACCGTGTGTCGTGACGCCAGTTCTCTCGGACGCGTATTTACCGAGTTATAAGCGAGTTAACTTCCGGCGAGTCACTTAGGTATCGCTGGAACGATAGATTGCTAAGTACCGCGCCGTGTCGCTTAGCCGGTTCGCGGCAAGAGTAAAATTTTTTCCTATCGTTCCTAGATGATTTTAAACGTTATATGCGTGGTAAACTGTGCATACGAAACCGTGTGTCATGACGCCAGTTCTCTCGGACGCGTATTTACCGAGTTAGAAGCGAGTTAACTTCCGGCGAGTCACTTAGGTATCGCTGGAACGATAGATTGCTAAGTACCGCGCCGTGTCGCTTAGCCGGTTCGCCCGTCGCACCGGTAAGAGTAAACTTTTTTCCTATCGTTCCTAGATGATTTTAAACGTTATATGCGTGGTAAACTGTGCATACGAAACCGTGTGTCGTGACGCCAGTTCTCTCGGACGCGTATTTACCGAGTTATAAGCGAGTTAACTTCCGGAGAGTCACTTAGGTATCGCTGGAACGATAGATAGCTAAGTACCGCGCCGTGTCGCTTAGCCGGTTCGCGGTAAGAGTAAACTTTTTTCCTATCGTTCCTAGATGATTTTAAACGTTATATTCGTGGTAAACTGTGCATACGAAACCGTGTGTCGTGACGCCAGTTCTCTCGGACGCGTATTTACCGAGTTAGAAGCGAGTTAACTTCCGGCGAGTCACTTAGGTATCGCTGGAACGATAGATTGCTAAGTGCCGCGCCGTGTCGCTTAGCCGGTTCGCGGTAAGAGTAAACTTTTTTCCTATCGTTTCTAGATGGTTTTAAACGTTATATTCGTGGTAAACTGAGCATACGAAACCGTGTGTCGTGACGCCAGTTCTCTCGGACGCGTATTTACCGAGTTATAAGCGAGTTAACTTCCGGCGAGTCACTTAGGTATCGCTGGAACGATAGATTGCTAAGTACCGCGCCGTGTCGCTTAGCCGGTTCGCCCGTCGCACCGGTAAGAGTAAACTTTTTTCCTATCGTTCCTAGATGATTTTAAACGTTATATGCGTGTTAAACTGTGCATACGAAACCGTGTGTCGTGACGCCAGTTGTCTCGGACGCGTATTTACCGAGTTATAAGCGAGTTAACTTCCGGCGAGTCACTTAGGTATCGCTGGAACGATAGATTGCTAAGTACCGCGCCGTGTCGCTTAGCCGGTTCGCCCGTCGCACCGGTAAGAGTAAACTTTTTTCCTATCGTTCCTAGATGATTTTAAACGTTATATTCGTGGTAAACTGTGCATACGAAACCGTGTGTCGTGACGCCAGTTCTCTCGGACGCGTATTTACCGAGTTATAAGCGAGTTAACTTCCGACGAGTCACTTAGGTATCGCTGGAACGATAGATTGCTAAGTACCACGCCGTGTCGCTTAGCCGGTTCGCGGTAAGAGTAAACTGTTTTCCTATCGTTCCTAGATGATTTTAAACGTTATATGCGTGGTAAACTGTGCATACGAAACCGTGTGTCGTGACGCCAGTTCTCTCGGACGCGTATTTACCGAGTTATAAGCGAGTTAACTTCCGGAGAGTCACTTAGGTATCGCTGGAACGATAGATAGCTAAGTACCGCGCCGTGTCGCTTAGCCGGTTCGCGGTAAGAGTAAACTTTTTTCCTATCGTTCCTAGATGATTTTAAACGTTATATTCGTGGTAAACTGTGCATACGAAACCGTGTGTCGTGACGCCAGTTCTCTCGGACGCGTATTTACCGAGTTAGAAGCGAGTTAACTTCCGGCGAGTCACTTAGGTATCGCTGGAACGATAGATTGCTAAGTACCGCGCCGTGTCGCTTAGCCGGTTCGCGGTAAGAGTAAACTTTTTTCCTATCGTTTCTAGATGGTTTTAAACGTTATATTCGTGGTAAACTGAGCATACGAAACCGTGTGTCGTGACGCCAGTTCTCTCGGACGCGTATTTACCGAGTTATAAGCGAGTTAACTTCCGGCGAGTCACTTAGGTATCGCTGGAACGATAGATTGCTAAGTACCGCGCCGTGTCGCTTAGCCGGTTCGCCCGTCGCACCGGTAAGAGTAAACTTTTTTCCTATCGTTCCTAGATGATTTTAAACGTTATATGCGTGTTAAACTGTGCATACGAAACCGTGTGTCGTGACGCCAGTTCTCTCGGACGCGTATTTACCGAGTTATAAGCGAGTTAACTTCCGGCGAGTCACTTAGGTATCGCTGGAACGATAGATTGCTAAGTACCGCGCCGTGTCGCTTAGCCGGTTCGCCCGTCGCACCGGTAAGAGTAAACTTTTTTCCTATCGTTCCTAGATGATTTTAAACGTTATATTCGTGGTAAACTGTGCATACGAAACCGTGTGTCGTGACGCCAGTTCTCTCGGACGCGTATTTACCGAGTTATAAGCGAGTTAACTTCCGACGAGTCACTTAGGTATCGCTGGAACGATAGATTGCTAAGTACCACGCCGTGTCGCTTAGCCGGTTCGCGGTAAGAGTAAACTGTTTTCCTATCGTTCCTAGATGATTTTAAACGTTATATTCGTGGTAAACTGTGCATACGAAACCGTGTGTCGTGACGCCAGTTCTCTCGGACGCGTATTTACCGAGTTATAAGCGAGTTAACTTCCGGAGAGTCACTTAGGTATCGCTGGAACGATAGATAGCTAAGTACCGCGCCGTGTCGCTTAACCGGTTCGCCCGTCGCACCGGTAAGAGTAAACTTTTTTCCTATCGTTCCTAGATGATTTTAAACGTTATATTCGTGGCAAACTGTGCCTACGAAACCGTGTGTCGTGACGTCAGTTCTCTCGGACGCGTATTTACCGAGTTAGAAGCGAGTTAACTTCCGGCGAGTCACTTAGGTATCGCTAGAACGATAGATTGCTAAGTACCGCGCCGTGTCGCTTAGCCGGTTCGCGGTAAGAGTAAACTTTTTTCCTATAGTTCCTAGATGATTTTAAACGTTATATTCGTGGTAAACTGTGCATACGAAACCGTGTGTCGTGACGCCAGTTCTCTCGGACGCGTATTTACCGAGTTATAAGCGAGTTAACTTCCGGCGAGTCACTTAGGTATCGCTGGAACGATAGATTGCTAAGTACCGCGCCGTGTCGCTTAGCCGGTTCGCGGCAAGAGTAAAATTTTTTCCTATCGCTCCTAGATGATTTTAAACGTGATATGCGTGGTAAACTGTGCATACGAAACCGTGTGTTATGACGCCATTTCTCTCGGACGCGTATTTACCGAGATAGAAGCGAGTTAACTTCCGGCGAGTCACTTAGGTATCGCTGGAACGATAGATTGCTAAGTACCGCGCCGTGTCGCTTAGCCGGTTCGCCCGTCGCACCGGTAAGAGTAAACTTTTTTCCTATCGTTCCTAGATGATTTTAAACGTTATATGCGTGGTAAACTGTGCATACGAAACCGTGTGTCGTGACGCCAGTTCTCTCGGACGCGTATTTACCGAGTTATAAGCGAGTTAACTTCCGGAGAGTCACTTAGGTATCGCTGGAACGATAGATAGCTAAGTACCGCGCCGTGTCGCTTAACCGGTTCGCCCGTCGCACCGGTAAGAGTAAACTTTTTTCCTATCGTTCCTAGATGATTTTAAACGTTATATTCGTGGCAAACTGTGCCTACGAAACCGTGTGTCGTGACGTCAGTTCTCTCGGACGCGTATTTACCGAGTTAGAAGCGAGTTAACTTCCGGCGAGTCACTTAGGTATCGCTGGAACGATAGATTGCTAAGTACCGCGCCGTGTCGCTTAGCCGGTTCGCCCGTCGCACCGGTAAGAGTAAACTTTTTTCCTATCGTTCCTAGATGATTTTAAACGTTATATTCGTTGTAAACTGTGCATACGAAACCGTGTGTCGTGACGCCAGTTCTCTCGGACGCGTATTTACCGAGTTATAAGCGAGTTAACTTCCGGCGAGTCACTTAGGTATCGCTGGAACGATAGATTGCTAAGTACCGCGCCGTGTCGCTTAGCCGGTTCGCGGTAAGAGTAAACTTTTTTCCTATCGTTCCTAGATGATTTTAAACGTTATATTCGTGGCAAACTGTGCCTACGAAACCGTGTGTCGTGACGCCAGTTCTCTCGGACGCGTATTTACCGAGTTAGAAGCGAGTTAACTTCCGGCGAGTCACTTAGGTATCGCTGGAACGATAGATTGCTAAGTACCGCGCCGTGTCGCTTAGCCGGTTCGCCCGTCGCACCGGTAAGAGTAAACTTTTTTCCTATCGTTCCTAGATGATTTTAAACGTTATATTCGTTGTAAACTGTGCATACGAAACCGTGTGTCGTGACGCCAGTTCTCTAGGACGCGTATTTACCGAGTTATAAGCGAGTTAACTTCCGGCGAGTCACTTAGGTATCGCTGGAACGATAGATTGCTAAGTACCGCGCCGTGTCGCTTAGCCGGTTCGCGGTAAGAGTAAACTTTTTTCCTATCGTTCCTAGATGATTTTAAACGTTATATTCGTGGTAAACTGTGCATACGAAACCGTGTGTCGTGACGCCAGTTCTCTCGGACGCGTATTTACCGAGTTATAAGCGAGTTAACTTCCGGCGAGTCACTTAGGTATCGCTGGAACGATAGATTGCTAAGTACCGCGCCGTGTCGCTTAGCCGGTTCGCGGCAAGAGTAAAATTTTTTCCTATCGTTCCTAGATGATTTTAAACGTGATATGCGTGGTAAACTGTGCATTCGAAACCGTGTGTTATGACGCCAGTTCTCTCGGACGCGTATTTACCGAGTTAGAAGCGAGTTAACTTCCGGCGAGTCACTTAGGTATCGCTGGAACGATAGATTGCTAAGTACCGCGCCGTGTCGCTTAGCCGGTTCGCCCGTCGCACCGGTAAGAGTAAACTTTTTTCCTATCGTTCCTAGATGATTTTAAACGTTATATGCGTGGTAAACTGTGCATACGAAACCGTGTGTCGTGACGCCAGTTCTCTCGGACGCGTATTTACCGAGTTATAAGCGAGTTAACTTCCGGAGAGTCACTTAGGTATCGCTGGAACGATAGATTGCTAAATACCGCGACGTGTCGCTTAGCCGGTTCGCGGTAAGAGTAAACTTTTTTCCTATCGTTCCTAGATGATTTTAAACGTTATATTCGTGGTAAACTGTGCATACGAAACCGTGTGTCGTGACGTCAGTTCTCTCGGACGCGTATTTACCGAGTTAGAAGCGAGTTAACTTCCGGCGAGTCACTTAGGTATCGCTGGAACGATAGATTGCTAAGTACCGCGCCGTGTCGCTTAGCCGGTTCGCCCGTCGCACCGGTAAGAGTAAACTTTTTTCCTATCGTTCCTAGATGATTTTAAACGTTATATTCGTTGTAAACTGTGCATACGAAACCGTGTGTCGTGACGCCAGTTCTCTCGGACGCGTATTTACCGAGTTATAAGCGAGTTAACTTCCGGCGAGTCACTTAGGTATCGCTGGAACGATAGATTGCTAAGTACCGCGCCGTGTCGCTTAGCCGGTTCGCGGTAAGAGTAAACTTTTTTCCTATCGTTCCTAGATGATTTTAAACGTTATATTCGTGGCAAACTGTGCCTACGAAACCGTGTGTCGTGACGCCAGTTCTCTCGGACGCGTATTTACCGAGTTAGAAGCGAGTTAACTTCCGGCGAGTCACTTAGGTATCGCTGGAACGATAGATTGCTAAGTACCGCGCCGTGTCGCTTAGCCGGTTCGCCCGTCGCACCGGTAAGAGTAAACTTTTTTCCTATCGTTCCTAGATGATTTTAAACGTTATATTCGTTGTAAACTGTGCATACGAAACCGTGTGTCGTGACGCCAGTTCTCTAGGACGCGTATTTACCGAGTTATAAGCGAGTTAACTTCCGGCGAGTCACTTAGGTATCGCTGGAACGATAGATTGCTAAGTACCGCGCCGTGTCGCTTAGCCGGTTCGCGGTAAGAGTAAACTTTTTTCCTATCGTTCCTAGATGATTTTAAACGTTATATTCGTGGTAAACTGTGCATACGAAACCGTGTGTCGTGACGCCAGTTCTCTCGGACGCGTATTTACCGAGTTATAAGCGAGTTAACTTCCGGCGAGTCACTTAGGTATCGCTGGAACGATAGATTGCTAAGTACCGCGCCGTGTCGCTTAGCCGGTTCGCGGCAAGAGTAAAATTTTTTCCTATCGTTCCTAGATGATTTTAAACGTGATATGCGTGGTAAACTGTGCATTCGAAACCGTGTGTTATGACGCCAGTTCTCTCGGACGCGTATTTACCGAGTTAGAAGCGAGTTAACTTCCGGCGAGTCACTTAGGTATCGCTGGAACGATAGATTGCTAAGTACCGCGCCGTGTCGCTTAGCCGGTTCGCCCGTCGCACCGGTAAGAGTAAACTTTTTTCCTATCGTTCCTAGATGATTTTAAACGTTATATGCGTGGTAAACTGTGCATACGAAACCGTGTGTCGTGACGCCAGTTCTCTCGGACGCGTATTTACCGAGTTATAAGCGAGTTAACTTCCGGAGAGTCACTTAGGTATCGCTGGAACGATAGATTGCTAAATACCGCGACGTGTCGCTTAGCCGGTTCGCGGTAAGAGTAAACTTTTTTCCTATCGTTCCTAGATGATTTTAAACGTTATATTCGTGGTAAACTGTGCATACGAAACCGTGTGTCGTGACGTCAGTTCTCTCGGACGCGTATTTACCGAGTTAGAAGCGAGTTAACTTCCGGCGAGTCACTTAGGTATCGCTGGAACGATAGATTGCTAAGTACCGCGCCGTGTCGCTTAGCCGGTTCGCCCGTCGCACCGGTAAGAGTAAACTTTTTTCCTATCGTTCCTAGATGATTTTAAACGTTATATTCGTTGTAAACTGTGCATACGAAACCGTGTGTCGTGACGCCAGTTCTCTCGGACGCGTATTTACCGAGTTAGAAGCGAGTTAACTTCCGGCGAGTCACTTAGGTATCGCTGGAACGATAGATTGCTAAATACCGCGACGTGTCGCTTAGCCGGTTCGCGGTAAGAGTAAACTTTTTTCCTATCGTTCCTAGATGATTTTAAACGTTATATTCGTGGTAAACTGTGCATACGAAACCGTGTGTCGTGACGCCAGTTCTCTAGGACGCGTATTTACCGAGTTATAAGCGAGTTAACTTCCGGCGAGTCACTTAGGTATCGCTGGAACGATAGATTGCTAAGTACCGCGCCGTGTCGCTTAGCCGGTTCGCGGTAAGAGTAAACTTTTTTCCTATCGTTCCTAGATGATTTTAAACGTTATATTCGTGGTAAACTGTGCATACGAAACCGTGTGTCGTGACGCCAGTTCTCTCGGACGCGTATTTACCGAGTTATAAGCGAGTTAACTTCCGGCGAGTCACTTAGGTATCGCTGGAACGATAGATTGCTAAGTACCGCGCCGTGTCGCTTAGCCGGTTCGCGGCAAGAGTAAAATTTTTTCCTATCGTTCCTAGATGATTTTAAACGTGATATGCGTGGTAAACTGTGCATACGAAACCGTGTGTTATGACGCCAGTTCTCTCGGATGCGTATTTACCGAGTTAGAAGCGAGTTAACTTCCGGCGAGTCACTTAGGTATCGCTGGAACGATAGATTGCTAAGTACCGCGCCGTGTCGCTTAGCCGGTTCGCCCGTCGCACCGGTAAGAGTAAACTTTTTTCCTATCGTTCCTAGATGATTTTAAACGTTATATGCGTGGTAAACTGTGCATACGAAACCGTGTGTCGTGACGCCAGTTCTCTCGGACGCGTATTTACCGAGTTATAAGCGAGTTAACTTCCGGAGAGTCACTTAGGTATCGCTGGAACGATAGATAGCTAAGTACCGCGCCGTGTCGCTTAACCGGTTCGCCCGTCGCACCGGTAAGAGTAAACTTTTTTCCTATCGTTCCTAGATGATTTTAAACGTTATATTCGTGGCAAACTGTGCCTACGAAACCGTGTGTCGTGACGTCAGTTCTCTAGGACGCGTATTTACCGAGTTAGAAGCGAGTTAACTTCCGGCGAGTCACTTAGGTATCGCTGGAACGATAGATTGCTAAGTACCGCGCCGTGTCGCTTAGCCGGTTCGCCCGTCGCACCGGTAAGAGTAAACTTTTTTCCTATCGTTCCTAGATGATTTTAAACGTTATATTCGTTGTAAACTGTGCATACGAAACCGTGTGTCGTGACGCCAGTTCTCTCGGACGCGTATTTACCGAGTTAGAAGCGAGTTAACTTCCGGCGAGTCACTTAGGTATCGCTGGAACGATAGATTGCTAAATACCGCGACGTGTCGCTTAGCCGGTTCGCGGTAAGAGTAAACTTTTTTCCTATCATTCCTAGATGATTTTAAACGTTATATTCGTGGTAAACTGTGCATACGAAACCGTGTGTCGTGACGCCAGTTCTCTAGGACGCGTATTTACCGAGTTATAAGCGAGTTAACTTCCGGCGAGTCACTTAGGTATCGCTGGAACGATAGATTGCTAAGTACCGCGCTGTGTCGCTTAGCCGGTTCGCGGTAAGAGTAAACTTTTTTCCTATCGTTCCTAGATGATTTTAAACGTTATATTCGTGGTAAACTGTGCATACGAAACCGTGTGTCGTGACGCCAGTTCTCTCGGACGCGTATTTACCGAGTTATAAGCGAGTTAACTTCCGGCGAGTCACTTAGGTATCGCTGGAACGATAGATTGCTAAGTACCGCGCCGTGTCGCTTAGCCGGTTCGCGGCAAGAGTAAAATTTTTTCCTATCGTTCCTAGATGATTTTAAACGTGATATGCGTGGTAAACTGTGCATACGAAACCGTGTGTTATGACGCCAGTTCTCTCGGACGCGTATTTACCGAGTTAGAAGCGAGTTAACTTCCGGCGAGTCACTTAGGTATCGCTGGAACGATAGATTGCTAAGTACCGCGCCGTGTCGCTTAGCCGGTTCGCCCGTCGCACCGGTAAGAGTAAACTTTTTTCCTATCGTTCCTAGATGATTTTAAACGTTATATGCGTGGTAAACTGTGCATACGAAACCGTGTGTCGTGACGCCAGTTCTCTCGGACGCGTATTTACCGAGTTATAAGCGAGTTAACTTCCGGAGAGTCACTTAGGTATCGCTGGAACGATAGATTGCTAAATACCGCGACGTGTCGCTTAGCCGGTTCGCGGTAAGAGTAAACTTTTTTCCTATCGTTCCTAGATGATTTTAAACGTTATATTCGTGGTAAACTGTGCATACGAAACCGTGTGTCGTGACGTCAGTTCTCTCGGACGCGTATTTACCGAGTTATAAGCGAGTTAACTTCCGGCGAGTCACTTAGGTATCGCTGGAACGATAGATTGCTAAGTACCGCGCCGTGTCGCTTAGCCGGTTCGCGGTAAGAGTAAACTTTTTTCCTATCGTTCCTAGATGATTTTAAACGTTATATTCGTGGTAAACTGTGCATACAAAACCGTGTGTCGTGACGCCAGTTCTCTCGGACGCGTATTTACCGAGTTATAAGCGAGTTAACTTCCGGCGAGTCACTTAGGTATCGCTGGAACGATAGATTGCTAAGTACCGCGCCGTGTCGCTTAGCCGGTTCGCGGCAAGAGTAAAATTTTTTCCTATCGTTCCTAGATGATTTTAAACGTGATATGCGTGGTAAACTGTGCATACGAAACCGTGTGTTATGACGCCAGTTCTCTCGGACGCGTATTTACCGAGTTAGAAGCGAGTTAACTTCCGGCGAGTCACTTAGGTATCGCTGGAACGATAGATTGCTAAGTACCGCGCCGTGTCGCTTAGCCGGTTCGCCCGTCGCACCGGTAAGAGTAAACTTTTTTCCTATCGTTCCTAGATGATTTTAAACGTTATATGCGTGGTAAACTGTGCATACGAAACCGTGTGTCGTGACGCCAGTTCTCTCGGACGCGTATTTACCGAGTTATAAGCGAGTTAACTTCCGGAGAGTCACTTAGGTATCGCTGGAACGATAGATAGCTAAGTACCGCGCCGTGTCGCTTAACCGGTTCGCCCGTCGCACCGGTAAGAGTAAACTTTTTTCCTATCGTTCCTAGATGATTTTAAACGTTATATTCGTGGCAAACTGTGCCTACGAAACCGTGTGTCGTGACGTCAGTTCTCTCGGACGCGTATTTACCGAGTTAGAAGCGAGTTAACTTCCGGCGAGTCACTTAGGTATCGCAGGAACGATAGATTGCTAAGTACCGCGCCGTGTCGCTTAGCCGGTTCGCCCGTCGCACCGGTAAGAGTAAACTTTTTTCCTATCGTTCCTAGATGATTTTAAACGTTATATTCGTGGTAAACTGTGCATACGAAACCGTGTGTCGTGACGCCAGTTCTCTAGGACGCGTATTTACCGAGTTATAAGCGAGTTAACTTCCGGCGAGTCACTTAGGTATCGCTGGAACGATAGATTGCTAAGTACCGCGCCGTGTCGCTTAGCCGGTTCGCGGTAAGAGTAAACTTTTTTCCTATCGTTCCTAGATGATTTTAAACGTTATATTCGTGGTAAACTGTGCATACGAAACCGTGTGTCGTGACGCCAGTTCTCTCGGACGCGTATTTACCGAGTTATAAGCGAGTTAACTTCCGGCGAGTCACTTATGTATCGCTGGAACGATAGATTGCTAAGTACCGCGCCGTGTCGCTTAGCCGGTTCGCGGCAAGAGTAAAATTTTTTCCTATCGTTCCTAGATGATTTTAAACGTGATATGCGTGGTAAACTGTGCATACGAAACCGTGTGTTATGACGCCAGTTCTCTCGGACGCGTATTTACCGAGTTAGAAGCGAGTTAACTTCCGGCGAGTCACTTAGGTATCGCTGGAACGATAGATTGCTAAGTACCGCGCCGTGTCGCTTAGCCGGTTCGCCCGTCGCACCGGTAAGAGTAAACTTTTTTCCTATCGTTCCTAGATGATTTTAAACGTTATATGCGTGGTAAACTGTGCATACGAAACCGTGTGTCGTGACGCCAGTTCTCTCGGACGCGTATTTACCGAGTTATAAGCGAGTTAACTTCCGGAGAGTCACTTAGGTATCGCTGGAACGATAGATAGCTAAGTACCGCGCCGTGACGCTTAACCGGTTCGCCCGTCGCACCGGTAAGAGTAAACTTTTTTCCTATCGTTCCTAGATGATTTTAAACGTTATATTCGTGGCAAACTGTGCCTACGAAACCGTGTGTCGTGACGTCAGTTCTCTCGGACGCGTATTTACCGAGTTAGAAGCGAGTTAACTTCCGGCGAGTCACTTAGGTATCGCTGGAACGATAGATTGCTAAGTACCGCGCCGTGTCGCTTAGCCGGTTCGCCCGTCGCACCGGTAAGAGTAAACTTTTTTCCTATCGTTCCTAGATGATTTTAAACGTTATATTCGTTGTAAACTGTGCATACGAAACCGTGTGTCGTGACGCCAGTTCTCTCGGACGCGTATTTACCGAGTTAGAAGCGAGTTAACTTCCGGCGAGTCACTTAGGTATCGCTGGAACGATAGATTGCTAAGTACCGCGCCGTGTCGCTTAGCCGGTTCGCGGCAAGAGTAAAATTTTTTCCTATCGTTCCTATATGATTTTAAACGTTATATGCGTGGTAAACTGTGCATACGAAACCGTGTGTCATGACGCCAGTTCTCTCGGACGCGTATTTACCGAGTTAGAAGCGAGTTAACTTCCGGCGAGTCACTTAGGTATCGCTGGAACGATAGATAGCTAAGTACCGCGCCGTGTCGCTTAGCCGGTTCGCCCGTCGCACCGGTAAGAGTAAACTTTTTTCCTATCGTTCCTAGATGATTTTAATCGTTATATTCGTGGTAAACTGTGCATACGAAACCGTGTGTCGTGACGCCAGTTCTCTCGGACGCGTATTTACCGAGTTAGAAGCGAGTTAACTTCCGGCGAGTTACTTAGGTATCGCTGGAACGATAGATTGCTAAGTACCGCGCCGTGTCGCTTAGCCGGTTCGCCCGTCGCACCGGTAAGAGTAATCTTTTTTCCTATGGTTTCTAGATGATTTTAAACGTTATATGCGTGGTAAACTGTACATACGAAACCGTGTGTCGTGACGCCAGTTCTCTCGGACGCGTATTTACCGAGTTATAAGCGAGTTAACTTCCGGAGAGTCACTTAGGTATCGCTGGAACGATAGATAGCTAAGTACCGCGCCGTGCCGCTTAGCCGGTTCGCCCGTCGCACCGGTAAGAGTAAACTTTTTTCCTATCGTTCCTAGATGATTTTAAACGTTATATTCGTGGCAAACTGTGCCTACGAAACCGTGTGTCGTGACGTCAGTTCTCTCGGACGCGTATTTACCGAGTTAGAAGCGAGTTAACTTCCGGCGAGTCACTTAGGTATCGCTGGAACGATAGATTGCTAAGTACCGCGCCGTGTCGCTTAGCCGGTTCGCGGCAAGAGTAAAATTTTTTCCTATCGTTCCTAGATGATTTTAAACGTGATATGCGTGGTAAACTGTGCATACGAAACCGTGTGTTATGACGCCAGTTCTCTCGGACGCGTATTTACCGAGTTAGAAGCGAGTTAACTTCCGGCGAGTCACTTAGGTATCGCTGGAACGATAGATTGCTAAGTACCGCGCCGTGTCGCTTAGCCGGTTCGCCCGTCGCACCGGTAAGAGTAAACTTTTTTCCTATCGTTCCTAGATGATTTTAAACGTTATATGCGTGGTAAACTGTGCATACGAAACCGTGTGTCGTGACGCCAGTTCTCTCGGACGCGTATTTACCGAGTTATAAGCGAGTTAACTTCCGGAGAGTCACTTAGGTATCGCTGGAACGATAGATAGCTAAGTACCGCGCCGTGTCGCTTAACCGGTTCGCCCGTCGCACCGGTAAGAGTAAACTTTTTTCCTATCGTTCCTAGATGATTTTAAACGTTATATTCGTGGCAAACTGTGCCTACGAAACCGTGTGTCGTGACGTCAGTTCTCTCGGACGCGTATTTACCGAGTTATAAGCGAGTTAACTTCCGGCGAGTCACTTAGGTATCGCTGGAACGATAGATTGCTAAGTACCGCGCTGTGTCGCTTAGCCGGTTCGCCCGTCGCACCGGTAAGAGTAAACTTTTTTCCTATCGTTCCTAGATGATTTTAAACGTTATATTCGTTGTAAACTGTGCATACGAAACCGTGTGTCGTGACGCCAGTTCCCTCGGACGCGTATTTACCGAGTTAGAAGCGAGTTAACTTCCGGCGAGTCACTTAGGTATCGCTGGAACGATAGATTGCTAAATACCGCGACGTGTCGCTTAGCCGGTTCGCGGTAAGAGTAAACTTTTTTCCTATCGTTCCTAGATGATTTTAATCGTTATATTCGTGGTTAACTGTGCATACGAAACCGTGTGTCGTGACGCCAGTTCTCTCGGACGCGTATTTACCGAGTTATAAGCGAGTTAACTTCCGGAGAGTCACTTAGGTATCGCTGGAACGATAGATTGCTAAGTACCGCGCTGTGTCGCTTAGCCGGTTCGCCCGTCGCACCGGTAAGAGTAAACTTTTTTCCTATCGTTCCTAGATGATTTTAAACGTTATATTCGTTGTAAACTGTGCATACGAAACCGTGTGTCGTGACGCCAGTTCTCTCGGACGCGTATTTACCGAGTTAGAAGCGAGTTAACTTCCGGCGAGTCACTTAGGTATCGCTGGAACGATAGATTGCTAAGTACCGCGACGTGTCGCTTAGCCGGTTCGCGGTAAGAGTAAACTTTTTTCCTATCGTTCCTAGATGATTTTAATCGTTATATTCGTGGTTAACTGTGCATACGAAACCGTGTGTCGTGACGCCAGTTCTCTCGGACGCGTATTTACCGAGTTATAAGCGAGTTAACTTCCGGAGAGTCACTTAGGTATCGCTGGAACGATAGATAGCTAAGTACCGCGCCGTGTCGCTTAGCCGGTTCGCCCGTCGCACCGGTAAGAGTAAACTTTTTTCCTATCGTTCCTAGATGATTTTAAACGTTATATTCGTGGTAAACTGTGCCTACGAAACCGTGTGTCGTGACGCCAGTTCTCTCGGACGCGTATTTACCGAGTTAGAAGCGAGTTAACTTCCGGCGAGTCACTTAGGTATCGCTGGAACGATAGATTGCTAAGTACCGCGCCGTGTCGCTTAGCCGGTTCGCCCGTCGCACCGGTAAGAGTAAACTTTTTTCCTATCGTTCCTAGATGATTTTAAACGTTATATTCGTGGTAAACTGTGCATACGAAACCGTGTGTCGTGACGCCAGTTCTCTCGGACGCGTATTTACCGAGTTAGAAGCGAGTTAACTTCCGGCGAGTCACTTAGGTATCGCTGGAACGATAGATAGCTAAGTACCGCGCCGTGTCGCTTAGCCGGTTCGCCCGTCGCACCGGTAAGAGTAAACTTTTTTCCTATCGTTCCTAGATGATTTTAAACGTTATATTCGTGGTAAACTGTGCATACGAAACCGTGTGTCGTGACGCTAGTTCTCTCGGACGCGTATTTACCGAGTTAGAAGCGAGTTAACTTCCGGCGAGTTACTTAGGTATCGCTGGAACGATAGATTGCTAAGTACCGCGCCGTGTCGCTTAGCCGGTTCGCCCGTCGCACCGGTAAGAGTAATCTTTTTTCCTATCGTTCCTAGATGATTTTAAACGTTATATGCGTGGTAAACTGTACATACGAAACCGTGTGTCGTGACGCCAGTTCTCTCGGACGCGTATTTACCGAGTTATAAGCGAGTTAACTTCCGGAGAGTCACTTAGGTATCGCTGGAACGATAGATAGCTAAGTACCGCGCCGTGCCGCTTAGCCGGTTCGCCCGTCGCACCGGTAAGAGTAAACTTTTTTCCTATCGTTCCTAGATGATTTTAAACGTTATATTCGTGGCAAACTGTGCCTACGAAACCGTGTGTCGTGACGTCAGTTCTCTCTGACGCGTATTTACCGAGTTAGAAGCGAGTTAACTTCCGGCGAGTCACTTAGGTATCGCTGGAACGATAGATTGCTAAGTACCGCGCCGTGTCGCTTAGCCGGTTCGCCCGTCGCACCGGTAAGAGTAATCTTTTTTCCTATCGTTCCTAAATGATTTTAAACGTTATATTCGTGGTAAACTGTGCATACGAAACCGTGTGTCGTGACGCCAGTTCTCTCGGACGCGTATTTACCGAGTTATAAGCGAGTTAACTTCCGGAGAGTCACTTAGGTATCGCTGGAACGATAGATAGCTAAGTACCGCGCCGTGTCGCTTAACCGGTTCGCCCGTCGCACCGGTAAGAGTAAACTTTTTTCCTATCGTTCCTAGATGATTTTAAACGTTATATTCGTGGCAAACTGTGCCTACGAAACCGTGTGTCGTGACGTCAGTTCTCTCGGACGCGTATTTACCGAGTTAGAAGCGAGTTAACTTCCGGCGAGTCACTTAGGTATCGCAGGAACGATAGATTGCTAAGTACCGCGCCGTGTCGCTTAGCCGGTTCGCCCGTCGCACCGGTAAGAGTAAACTTTTTTCCTATCGTTCCTAGATGATTTTAAACGTTATATTCGTGGTAAACTGTGCATACGAAACCGTGTGTCGTGACGCCAGTTCTCTAGGACGCGTATTTACCGAGTTATAAGCGAGTTAACTTCCGGCGAGTCACTTAGGTATCGCTGGAACGATAGATTGCTAAGTACCGCGCCGTGTCGCTTAGCCGGTTCGCGGTAAGAGTAAACTTTTTTCCTATCGTTCCTAGATGATTTTAAACGTTATATTCGTGGTAAACTGTGCATACGAAACCGTGTGTCGTGACGCCAGTTCTCTCGGACGCGTATTTACCGAGTTATAAGCGAGTTAACTTCCGGCGAGTCACTTATGTATCGCTGGAACGATAGATTGCTAAGTACCGCGCCGTGTCGCTTAGCCGGTTCGCGGCAAGAGTAAAATTTTTTCCTATCGTTCCTAGATGATTTTAAACGTGATATGCGTGGTAAACTGTGCATACGAAACCGTGTGTTATGACGCCAGTTCTCTCGGACGCGTATTTACCGAGTTAGAAGCGAGTTAACTTCCGGCGAGTCACTTAGGTATCGCTGGAACGATAGATTGCTAAGTACCGCGCCGTGTCGCTTAGCCGGTTCGCCCGTCGCACCGGTAAGAGTAAACTTTTTTCCTATCGTTCCTAGATGATTTTAAACGTTATATGCGTGGTAAACTGTGCATACGAAACCGTGTGTCGTGACGCCAGTTCTCTCGGACGCGTATTTACCGAGTTATAAGCGAGTTAACTTCCGGAGAGTCACTTAGGTATCGCTGGAACGATAGATAGCTAAGTACCGCGCCGTGACGCTTAACCGGTTCGCCCGTCGCACCGGTAAGAGTAAACTTTTTTCCTATCGTTCCTAGATGATTTTAAACGTTATATTCGTGGCAAACTGTGCCTACGAAACCGTGTGTCGTGACGTCAGTTCTCTCGGACGCGTATTTACCGAGTTAGAAGCGAGTTAACTTCCGGAGAGTCACTTAGGTATCGCTGGAACGATAGATAGCTAAGTACCGCGCCGTGTCGCTTAGCCGGTTCGCCCGTCGCACCGGTAAGAGTAAACTTTTTTCCTATCGTTCCTAGATGATTTTAAACGTTATATTCGTGGTAAACTGTGCCTACGAAACCGTGTGTCGTGACGCCAGTTCTCTCGGACGCGTATTTACCGAGTTAGAAGCGAGTTAACTTCCGGCGAGTCACTTAGGTATCGCTGGAACGATAGATTGCTAAGTACCGCGCCGTGTCGCTTAGCCGGTTCGCCCGTCGCACCGGTAAGAGTAAACTTTTTTCCTATCGTTCCTAGATGATTTTAAACGCTATATTCGTGGTAAACTGTGCATACGAAACCGTGTGTCGTGACGCCAGTTCTCTCGGACGCGTATTTACCGAGTTAGAAGCGAGTTAACTTCCGGAGAGTCACTTAGGTATCGCTGGAACGATAGATAGCTAAGTACCGCGCCGTGTCGCTTAGCCGGTTCGCCCGTCGCACCGGTAAGAGTAAACTTTTTTCCTATCGTTCCTAGATGATTTTAAACGTTATATTCGTGGTAAACTGTGCATACGAAACCGTGTGTCGTGACGCTAGTTCTCTCGGACGCGTATTTACCGAGTTAGAAGCGAGTTAACTTCCGGCGAGTTACTTAGGTATCGCTGGAACGATAGATAGCTAAGTACCGCGCCGTGTCGCTTAGCCGGTTCGCCCGTCGCACCGGTAAGAGTAATCTTTTTTCCTATCGTTCCTAGATGATTTTAAACGTTATATGCGTGGTAAACTGTACATACGAAACCGTGTGTCGTGACGCCAGTTCTCTCGGACGCGTATTTACCGAGTTATAAGCGAGTTAACTTCCGGAGAGTCACTTAGGTATCGCTGGAACGATAGATAGCTAAGTACCGCGCCGTGCCGCTTAGCCGGTTCGCCCGTCGCACCGGTAAGAGTAAACTTTTTTCCTATCGTTCCTAGATGATTTTAAACGTTATATTCGTGGCAAACTGTGCCTACGAAACCGTGTGTCGTGACGTCAGTTCTCTCTGACGCGTATTTACCGAGTTAGAAGCGAGTTAACTTCCGGCGAGTCACTTAGGTATCGCTGGAACGATAGATTGCTAAGTACCGCGCCGTGTCGCTTAGCCGGTTCGCCCGTCGCACCGGTAAGAGTAATCTTTTTTCCTATCGTTCCTAAATGATTTTAAACGTTATATTCGTGGTAAACTGTGCATACGAAACCGTGTGTCGTGACGCCAGTTCTCTCGGACGCGTATTTACCGAGTTATAAGCGAGTTAACTTCCGGAGAGTCACTTAGGTATCGCTGGAACGATAGATAGCTAAGTACCGCGCCGTGTCGCTTAACCGGTTCGCCCGTCGCACCGGTAAGAGTAAACTTTTTTCCTATCGTTCCTAGATGATTTTAAACGTTATATTCGTGGCAAACTGTGCCTACGAAACCGTGTGTCGTGACGTCAGTTCTCTCGGACGCGTATTTACCGAGTTAGAAGCGAGTTAACTTCCGGCGAGTCACTTAGGTATCGCAGGAACGATAGATTGCTAAGTACCGCGCCGTGTCGCTTAGCCGGTTCGCCCGTCGCACCGGTAAGAGTAAACTTTTTTCCTATCGTTCCTAGATGATTTTAAACGTTATATTCGTGGTAAACTGTGCATACGAAACCGTGTGTCGTGACGCCAGTTCTCTAGGACGCGTATTTACCGAGTTATAAGCGAGTTAACTTCCGGCGAGTCACTTAGGTATCGCTGGAACGATAGATTGCTAAGTACCGCGCCGTGTCGCTTAGCCGGTTCGCGGTAAGAGTAAACTTTTTTCCTATCGTTCCTAGATGATTTTAAACGTTATATTCGTGGTAAACTGTGCATACGAAACCGTGTGTCGTGACGCCAGTTCTCTCGGACGCGTATTTACCGAGTTATAAGCGAGTTAACTTCCGGCGAGTCACTTATGTATCGCTGGAACGATAGATTGCTAAGTACCGCGCCGTGTCGCTTAGCCGGTTCGCGGCAAGAGTAAAATTTTTTCCTATCGTTCCTAGATGATTTTAAACGTGATATGCGTGGTAAACTGTGCATACGAAACCGTGTGTTATGACGCCAGTTCTCTCGGACGCGTATTTACCGAGTTAGAAGCGAGTTAACTTCCGGCGAGTCACTTAGGTATCGCTGGAACGATAGATTGCTAAGTACCGCGCCGTGTCGCTTAGCCGGTTCGCCCGTCGCACCGGTAAGAGTAAACTTTTTTCCTATCGTTCCTAGATGATTTTAAACGTTATATGCGTGGTAAACTGTGCATACGAAACCGTGTGTCGTGACGCCAGTTCTCTCGGACGCGTATTTACCGAGTTATAAGCGAGTTAACTTCCGGAGAGTCACTTAGGTATCGCTGGAACGATAGATAGCTAAGTACCGCGCCGTGACGCTTAACCGGTTCGCCCGTCGCACCGGTAAGAGTAAACTTTTTTCCTATCGTTCCTAGATGATTTTAAACGTTATATTCGTGGCAAACTGTGCCTACGAAACCGTGTGTCGTGACGTCAGTTCTCTCGGACGCGTATTTACCGAGTTAGAAGCGAGTTAACTTCCGGCGAGTCACTTAGGTATCGCTGGAACGATAGATTGCTAAGTACCGCGCCGTGTCGCTTAGCCGGTTCGCCCGTCGCACCGGTAAGAGTAAACTTTTTTCCTATCGTTCCTAGATGATTTTAAACGTTATATTCGTTGTAAACTGTGCATACGAAACCGTGTGTCGTGACGCCAGTTCTCTCGGACGCGTATTTACCGAGTTAGAAGCGAGTTAACTTCCGGCGAGTCACTTAGGTATCGCTGGAACGATAGATTGCTAAGTACCGCGCCGTGTCGCTTAGCCGGTTCGCGGCAAGAGTAAAATTTTTTCCTATCGTTCCTATATGATTTTAAACGTTATATGCGTGGTAAACTGTGCATACGAAACCGTGTGTCATGACGCCAGTTCTCTCGGACGCGTATTTACCGAGTTAGAAGCGAGTTAACTTCCGGCGAGTCACTTAGGTATCGCTGGAACGATAGATAGCTAAGTACCGCGCCGTGTCGCTTAGCCGGTTCGCCCGTCGCACCGGTAAGAGTAAACTTTTTTCCTATCGTTCCTAGATGATTTTAATCGTTATATTCGTGGTAAACTGTGCATACGAAACCGTGTGTCGTGACGCCAGTTCTCTCGGACGCGTATTTACCGAGTTAGAAGCGAGTTAACTTCCGGCGAGTTACTTAGGTATCGCTGGAACGATAGATTGCTAAGTACCGCGCCGTGTCGCTTAGCCGGTTCGCCCGTCGCACCGGTAAGAGTAATCTTTTTTCCTATCGTTTCTAGATGATTTTAAACGTTATATGCGTGGTAAACTGTACATACGAAACCGTGTGTCGTGACGCCAGTTCTCTCGGACGCGTATTTACCGAGTTATAAGCGAGTTAACTTCCGGAGAGTCACTTAGGTATCGCTGGAACGATAGATAGCTAAGTACCGCGCCGTGCCGCTTAGCCGGTTCGCCCGTCGCACCGGTAAGAGTAAACTTTTTTCCTATCGTTCCTAGATGATTTTAAACGTTATATTCGTGGCAAACTGTGCCTACGAAACCGTGTGTCGTGACGTCAGTTCTCTCGGACGCGTATTTACCGAGTTAGAAGCGAGTTAACTTCCGGCGAGTCACTTAGGTATCGCTGGAACGATAGATTGCTAAGTACCGCGCCGTGTCGCTTAGCCGGTTCGCGGCAAGAGTAAAATTTTTTCCTATCGTTCCTAGATGATTTTAAACGTGATATGCGTGGTAAACTGTGCATACGAAACCGTGTGTTATGACGCCAGTTCTCTCGGACGCGTATTTACCGAGTTAGAAGCGAGTTAACTTCCGGCGAGTCACTTAGGTATCGCTGGAACGATAGATTGCTAAGTACCGCGCCGTGTCGCTTAGCCGGTTCGCCCGTCGCACCGGTAAGAGTAAACTTTTTTCCTATCGTTCCTAGATGATTTTAAACGTTATATGCGTGGTAAACTGTGCATACGAAACCGTGTGTCGTGACGCCAGTTCTCTCGGACGCGTATTTACCGAGTTATAAGCGAGTTAACTTCCGGAGAGTCACTTAGGTATCGCTGGAACGATAGATAGCTAAGTACCGCGCCGTGTCGCTTAACCGGTTCGCCCGTCGCACCGGTAAGAGTAAACTTTTTTCCTATCGTTCCTAGATGATTTTAAACGTTATATTCGTGGCAAACTGTGCCTACGAAACCGTGTGTCGTGACGTCAGTTCTCTCGGACGCGTATTTACCGAGTTAGAAGCGAGTTAACTTCCGGCGAGTCACTTAGGTATCGCTGGAACGATAGATTGCTAAGTACCGCGCTGTGTCGCTTAGCCGGTTCGCCCGTCGCACCGGTAAGAGTAAACTTTTTTCCTATCGTTCCTAGATGATTTTAAACGTTATATTCGTGGTAAACTGTGCATACGAAACCGTGTGTCGTGACGCCAGTTCTCTCGGACGCGTATTTACCGAGTTAGAAGCGAGTTAACTTCCGGCGAGTCACTTAGGTATCGCTGGAACGATAGATTGCTAAATACCGCGACGTGTCGCTTAGCCGGTTCGCGGTAAGAGTAAACTTTTTTCCTATCGTTCCTAGATGATTTTAATCGTTATATTCGTGGTTAACTGTGCATACGAAACCGTGTGTCGTGACGCCAGTTCTCTCGGACGCGTATTTACCGAGTTATAAGCGAGTTAACTTCCGGAGAGTCACTTAGGTATCGCTGGAACGATAGATTGCTAAGTACCGCGCTGTGTCGCTTAGCCGGTTCGCCCGTCGCACCGGTAAGAGTAAACTTTTTTCCTATCGTTCCTAGATGATTTTAAACGTTATATTCGTGGTTAACTGTGCATACGAAACCGTGTGTCGTGACGCCAGTTCTCTCGGACGCGTATTTACCGAGTTAGAAGCGAGTTAACTTCCGGCGAGTCACTTAGGTATCGCTGGAACGATAGATTGCTAAATACCGCGACGTGTCGCTTAGCCGGTTCGCGGTAAGAGTAAACTTTTTTCCTATCGTTCCTAGATGATTTTAATCGTTATATTCGTGGTTAACTGTGCATACGAAACCGTGTGTCGTGACGCCAGTTCTCTCGGACGCGTATTTACCGAGTTATAAGCGAGTTAACTTCCGGAGAGTCACTTAGGTATCGCTGGAACGATAGATAGCTAAGTACCGCGCCGTGTCGCTTAGCCGGTTCGCCCGTCGCACCGGTAAGAGTAAACTTTTTTCCTATCGTTCCTAGATGATTTTAAACGTTATATTCGTGGTAAACTGTGCCTACGAAACCGTGTGTCGTGACGCCAGTTCTCTCGGACGCGTATTTACCGAGTTAGAAGCGAGTTAACTTCCGGCGAGTCACTTAGGTATCGCTGGAACGATAGATTGCTAAGTACCGCGCCGTGTCGCTTAGCCGGTTCGCCCGTCGCACCGGTAAGAGTAAACTTTTTTCCTATCGTTCCTAGATGATTTTAAACGCTATATTCGTTGTAAACTGTGCATACGAAACCGTGTGTCGTGACGCCAGTTCTCTCGGACGCGTATTTACCGAGTTAGAAGCGAGTTAACTTCCGGCGAGTCACTTAGGTATCGCTGGAACGATAGATAGCTAAGTACCGCGCCGTGTCGCTTAGCCGGTTCGCCCGTCGCACCGGTAAGAGTAAACTTTTTTCCTATCGTTCCTAGATGATTTTAAACGCTATATTCGTGGTAAACTGTGCATACGAAACCGTGTGTCGTGACGCTAGTTCTCTCGGACGCGTATTTACCGAGTTAGAAGCGAGTTAACTTCCGGCGAGTCACTTAGGTATCGCTGGAACGATAGATTGCTAAGTACCGCGCCGTGTCGCTTAGCCGGTTCGCCCGTCGCACCGGTAAGAGTAATCTTTTTTCCTATCGTTCCTAGATGATTTTAAACGTTATATGCGTGGTAAACTGTACATACGAAACCGTGTGTCGTGACGCCAGTTCTCTCGGACGCGTATTTACCGAGTTAGAAGCGAGTTAACTTCCGGAGAGTCACTTAGGTATCGCTGGAACGATAGATAGCTAAGTACCGCGCCGTGCCGCTTAGCCGGTTCGCCCGTCGCACCGGTAAGAGTAAACTTTTTTCCTATCGTTCCTAGATGATTTTAAACGTTATATTCGTGGCAAACTGTGCCTACGAAACCGTGTGTCGTGACGACAGTTCTCTCTGACGCGTATTTACCGAGTTAGAAGCGAGTTAACTTCCGGCGAGTCACTTAGGTATCGCTGGAACGATAGATTGCTAAGTACCGCGCCGTGTCGCTTAGCCGGTTCGCCCGTCGCACCGGTAAGAGTAATCTTTTTTCCTATCGTTCCTAAATGATTTTAAACGTTATATTCGTGGTAAACTGTGCATACGAAACCGTGTGTCGTGACGCCAGTTCTCTCGGACGCGTATTTACCGAGTTATAAGCGAGTTAACTTCCAGCGAGTCACTTAGGTATCGCTGGAACGATAGATTGCTAAGTACCGCGCCGTGTCGCTTAGCCGGTTCGCCCGTCGCACCGGTAAGAGTAAACTTTTTTCCTATCGTTCCTAGATGATTTTAAACGTTATATGCGTGGTAAACTGTGCATACGAAACCGTGTGTCGTGACGCCAGTTCTCTCGGACGCGTATTTACCGAGTTATAAGCGAGTTAACTTCCGGAGAGTCACTTAGGTATCGCTGGAACGATAGATAGCTAAGTACCGCGCCGTGTCGCTTAGCCGGTTCGCCCGTCGCACCGGTAAGAGTAAACTTTTTTCCTATCGTTCCTAGATGATTTTAAACGTTATATTCGTGGTAAACTGTGCCTACGAAACCGTGTGTCGTGACGCCAGTTCTCTCGGACGCGTATTTACCGAGTTAGAAGCGAGTTAACTTCCGGCGAGTCACTTAGGTATCGCTGGAACGATAGATTGCTAAGTACCGCGCCGTGTCGCTTAGCCGGTTCGCCCGTCGCACCGGTAAGAGTAAACTTTTTTCCTATCGTTCCTAGATGATTTTAAACGTTATATTCGTGGTAAACTGTGCATACGAAACCGTGTGTCGTGACGCCAGTTCTCTCGGACGCATATTTACCGAGTTAGAAGCGAGTTAACTTCCGGCGAGTCACTTAGGTATCGCTGGAACGATAGATTGCTAAGTACCGCGCCGTGTCGCTTAGCCGGTTCGCGGTAAGAGTAAACTTTTTTCCTATCGTTCCTAGATGATTTTAAACGTTATATTCGTGGTAAACTGTGCATACGAAACCGTGTGTCGTGACGCCAGTTCTCTCGGACGCGTATTTACCGAGTTATAAGCGAGTTAACTTCCGGCGAGTCACTTAGGTATCGCTGGAACGATAGATTGCTAAGTACCGCGCCGTGTCGCTTAGCCGGTTCGCGGCAAGAGTAAAATTTTTTCCTATCGTTCCTAGATGATTTTAAACGTTATATGCGTGGTAAACTGTGCATACGAAACCGTGTGTCATGACGCCAGTTCTCTCGGACGCGTATTTACCGAGTTATAAGCGAGTTAACTTCCGGCGAGTCACTAAGGTAACGCTGGAACGATAGATTGCTAAGTACCGCGCCGTGTCGCTTAGCCTGTTCGCCCGTCGCACCGGTAAGAGTAAACTTTTTTCCTATCGTTCCTAGATGATTTTAAACGATATATTCGTGGTAAACTGAGCATACGAAACCGTGTGTCGTGACGCCAGTTCTCTCGGACGCGTATTTACCGAGTTATAAGCGAGTTAACTTCCGGCGAGTCACTTAGGTATCGCTGGAACGATAGATTGCTAAGTACCGCGCCGTGTCGCTTAGCCGGTTCGCCCGTCGCACCGGTAAGTGTAATCTTTTTTCCTATCGTTCCTAGATGATTTTAAACGTTATATTCGTGGTAAACTGTGCATACGAAACCGTGTGTCGTGACGCCAGTTCTCTCGGACGCGTATTTACCGAGTTATAAGCGAGTTAACTTCCGGCGAGTCACTTAGGTATCGCTGGAACGATAGATTGCTAAGTACCGCGCCGTGTCGCTTAGCCGGTTCGCCCGTCGCACCGGTAAGAGTAAACTTTTTTCCTATCGTTCCTAGATGATTTTAAACGTTATATTCGTGGCAAACTGTGCCTACGAAACCGTGTGTCGTGACGTCAGTTCTCTCGGACGCGTATTTACCGAGTTAGAAGCGAGTTAACTTCCGGCGAGTCACTTAGGTATCGCTGGAACGATAGATTGCTAAGTACCGCGCTGTGTCGCTTAGCCGGTTCGCCCGTCGCACCGGTAAGAGTAAACTTTTTTCCTATCGTTCCTAGATGATTTTAAACGTTATATTCGTGGTAAACTGTGCATACGAAACCGTGTGTCGTGACGCCAGTTCTCTCGGACGCGTATTTACCGAGTTAGAAGCGAGTTAACTTCCGGCGAGTCACTTAGGTAACGCTGGAACGATAGATTGCTAAATACCGCGACGTGTCGCTTAGCCGGTTCGCGGTAAGAGTAAACTTTTTTCCTATCGTTCCTAGATGATTTTAATCGTTATATTCGTGGTTAACTGTGCATACGAAACCGTGTGTCGTGACGCCAGTTCTCTCGGACGCGTATTTACCGAGTTATAAGCGAGTTAACTTCCGGAGAGTCACTTAGGTATCGCTGGAACGATAGATAGCTAAGTACCGCGCCGTGTCGCTTAGCCGGTTCGCCCGTCGCACCGGTAAGAGTAAACTTTTTTCCTATCGTTCCTAGATGATTTTAAACGTTATATTCGTGGTAAACTGTGCCTACGAAACCGTGTGTCGTGACGCCAGTTCTCTCGGACGCGTATTTACCGAGTTAGAAGCGAGTTAACTTCCGGCGAGTCACTTAGGTATCGCTGGAACGATAGATTGCTAAGTACCGCGCCGTGTCGCTTAGCCGGTTCGCCCGTCGCACCGGTAAGAGTAAACTTTTTTCCTATCGTTCCTAGATGATTTTAAACGCTATATTCGTGGTAAACTGTGCATACGAAACCGTGTGTCGTGACGCCAGTTCTCTCGGACGCGTATTTACCGAGTTAGAAGCGAGTTAACTTCCGGCGAGTCACTTAGGTATCGCTGGAACGATAGATAGCTAAGTACCGCGCCGTGTCGCTTAGCCGGTTCGCCCGTCGCACCGGTAAGAGTAAACTTTTTTCCTATCGTTCCTAGATGATTTTAAACGTTATATTCGTGGTAAACTGTGCATACGAAACCGTGTGTCGTGACGCCAGTTCTCTCGGACGCGTATTTACCGAGTTAGAAGCGAGTTAACTTCCGGCGAGTTACTTAGGTATCGCTGGAACGATAGATTGCTAAGTACCGCGCCGTGTCGCTTAGCCGGTTCGCCCGTCGCACCGGTAAGAGTAATCTTTTTTCCTATCGTTCCTAGATGATTTTAAACGTTATATGCGTGGTAAACTGTACATACGAAACCGTGTGTCGTGACGCCAGTTCTCTCGGACGCGTATTTACCGAGTTATAAGCGAGTTAACTTCCGGAGAGTCACTTAGGTATCGCTGGAACGATAGATAGCTAAGTACCGCGCCGTGCCGCTTAGCCGGTTCGCCCGTCGCGCCGATAAGAGTAAAGTTTTTTCCTATCGTTCCTAGGTGATTTTAAACGTTATATTCGTGGTAAACTGTGCATACGAAACCGTGTGTCGTGACGTCAGTTCTCTCTGACGCGTATTTACCGAGTTAGAAGCGAGTTAACTTCCGGCGAGTCACTTAGGTATCGCTGGAACGATAGATTGCTAAGTACCGCGCCGTGTCGCTTAGCCGGTTCGCCCGTCGCACCGGTAAGAGTAATCTTTTTTCCTATCGTTCCTAGATGATTTTAAACGTTATATTCGTGGTAAACTGTGCATACGAAACCGTGTGTCGTGACGCCAGTTCTCTCGGACGCGTATTTACCGAGTTATAAGCGAGTTAACTTCCGGCGAGTCACTTAGGTATCGCTGGAACGATAGATTGCTAAGTACCGCGCCGTGTCGCTTAGCCGGTTCGCCCGTCGCACCGGTAAGAGTAAACTTTTTTCCTATCGTTCCTAGATGATTTTAAACGTTTGAGGGAACTACACGTGTTTAAACCACAGCGATTTATTCTTTATTTAGAGGTGTACACTTGGAAGCTTTATACAAGACGAAGACGGCAGCGCGCGTCCGCTCGCGTTTATATACGCGCGCTGGGTCGAACATTCTCGATGTTCGACGTCTAAAACTCTTTGTTACTGGTCGTAACCGTCAGCTGTTGTCTGACAGGTTAATGACCGTTGGGTGATGTGTTTACTAAGCGCGTCGATGTGTCCTCGCGGTCTCGCGAGTTTGCTTACGCGGATTACATTTCTTTTCGCGGCCTTTGTTGTCAGCTGTTTTTGCTAACGGTCAACGGCCGCCACATCACCCCCTTTCCAGTGTAAACGACATATATAATTCCTTGTCGATAATAGTTCATCTTATGCACTAACTTAAATCTAAACTATATACATCCTTACTCTAGCGCTATTTACAAACTTATTTCTATTATCGACGACCGAGCTGTAAGCGGTCTGGGAATCGCACGTGCCTGCCTGCACGCGTCTGTACTTGCCGTTGCTCGTGTAACGCAGTCTTATTTTTCGCGGTTTCTCGCGTTTTATGTGGCGACGTTTCTTCCTCGACTTTTTCTGGTGTGACATTTTCTTCGAATATGTACGCAGGTTTCAATCTGTCTACGGACACTGTCATCTCTTTACCTTTTACACTTATGGTGTATGTTTTATCTGATCGGGAAATAACGGGGAATGGTCCTTCATATGGAAGTTGTAACGAACTTTTCACGCTGTCCGTGCGTAGGAATACGTGCGTGGCCGTCGGCAGATCTTTGAACACGAAGATTTTCTTTTTTCCGTGTCGACTTGCCTCCGTGGGCCGGACGTTACGAAAGTGTTCGCGAAGCTGATTTACGAATTCCGAAGGTCCCATGTTATTTTCCGATGAGGTTACCAGAAATTCCGCTGGTAGTCGCGGGTTTTCGCCATAGACTAATTCGGCCGCGGATGCCGCTAAATCTATCCTATGAGCGGTACGGATGCCTAATAATACGATCGGTAGCGCATCCGTCCATCGCTCGTCGTTATGGCATTTGATCGCTGCCTTAAGCTGCCTGTGGAATCGTTCTACTAGCCCGTTCGCCGCTGGGTGGTATGCGGTTGTTCTTAAGTGTTTTACACCTAGCAGCGCGTTTAGGTTTTTAAAAAGTTGTGATTCGAATTGTCGCCCTTGGTCGGTTGTGATGCGTAGGGGTGTTCCGAATCGTGCTACCCACCCAGCGACAAATGCTCTAGCCACAGTTTCTGCTTCAATGTTTTGCAGTGGGAATGCTTCTGGCCAGCGTGTGAAGCGATCTACGCACGTTAGGCAATATCTGTTTTCCCTTGAGATCGGCAGTGGTCCTACTAGGTCGATGTGTACGTGTTCGAATCTAGTGGACGGCGGGACGAAGTTGCCGACGGGGCTTGTTACATGTCTGCTTACTTTTGCGCGTTGACATTGTAAGCAGCTGCGGGCCCATTCACGACAATCCTTTTCGACTGATGGCCAAACGAATCGTTGTTTTACTAACTTGACCGTTGCTTTTATTCCCCCATGTGCCAATTCGTGCAGTGAGGCGAATGCTTGCTTTCGAAAAGGTTTCGTTACGAATGGTCTCGCGGTTCCCGTAACGATGTCGCAATAAACGTTGGCGTCCTTGTTGGGCGTTAGGTTAATGCGTTTTAATTGTAACGAGGTGTCGGGCGCTGCGAGTAACTCTTTTAGTTCGTGGTCTGTCTCTTGTGAAATCGCTAGTTTTTCGAAATCTATGGACGCTGTGACCGTCTCTACTCTCGATAATGCGTCCGCCACCTCGTTGTCCTTGCCGCTTACATGTCTAATGTCGGATGTAAATTGCCCTATAAAATCTAAGTATCGGAATTGTCTGGGCGTGCACTTTTCTGGCTTTTGCCTGAATGCGTATGTGATCGGTTTGTGGTCGGTGTACACCGTGAATGCTTGGCCTTCTAACGCGTGGCGGAAATGTTTGATAGCTGCGTATACCGCTAATAATTCGCGATCGTATGCGCTGTATTTTCGTTGCGAGGGTGACAGAGATTTCGTGAAGAACCCTAGGGGTTGCCACGAATTTCCATGTCGCTGTTGCAAGGTGGCGCCTAACGCGAAGTCTGACGCATCTACCATAATCGCGAGCTGCGAGTTTTTATGTGGATGCGCTAATAATGCGGCGTCAGCTAGAGCGTTCTTTAATGAATTTAACGCGATTTCCGCTTCGTTTGACCATTGGATGGGCGCGTCTGCTTTTATTTTTCGCCCTTTTAGGAGCGCGTTGAGCGGGCTCTGGATTTTCGCGGCGTTCGCGATGAAACGTCGATAGAAATTAACCATCCCTAGAAATCGACGTAACTGTTTAACCGTTTTTGGCGTAGGGAATTCTCTTATCGCGTTTACTTTATCCGTGAGCGGTTTCGTGCCTTGTGCATTCACGATGTACCCGAGGAATTTCACTTCGGGCGCGGCGAATACGCATTTTGTCGGGTTTATTACTATCCCGTATTTTTCTAAGCGCGAGAAGAGCTGCTTTACGTGTTCCTTGTGCTCTTCCTCGTTTCTAGACGCGACTAAGATATCATCCAAATAGGCGTAGCAAAAATCTAAACCTCGGAGCACGTCGTCTATAAAACGTTGGAACGTTTGGGCGGCGTTTCTCAACCCGAACGGCATTGAAATATATTCGAACAGTCCGAAAGGTGTTACTACCGCGGTTTTAGCGACGTCATTCGGATGTACCGGGATCTGGTGATACGCGCGAACCAGATCGATTGTCGTGAAGATCGTGTTTCCACTCAACGTCCGTGCAAAATCTTCTATGTGCGGTAGAGGGTAACGGTCAGGGATTGTACGGGAGTTGAGAGCGCGATAATCCCCGCAGGGCCTCCATCCGTTGTTCTTCTTTGCGACCATGTGTAAGGCTGATGCCCACTGGCTCTTTGAAGGTCGGATGTGGCCCTGGCTCAATAAACCCTCGAATTCCGTTTTCGCGATATTAAACATGTTAGGCGAAAGTCTACGCGGCTTACAAAAGGCTGGTTGTCCTGGGGTGGTATTAATATAATGTACGACATCATGTTTAATCTTACGTGAGTTTGCCGTTAAGCGCACGATGTCGGGGAATTCTGCCAGCAATCTTTGGTAAGGGGAGTCTCCAAGGATGGTCTTCACAGATGGGATGTTGCCCTCTGCTCTCCTACCGGTAGTGGACAGTGATGTCACCTGGTCCAGCAATCGGCGGTTCCTCAAATCCACCAGTAGCCCGTAGTGGGATAAAAAATCGGCTCCGATGATCGGCCTTGAGACATCGGCCACGACGAATCTCCATTGGAAGGCGCGCCGGAGGCCCAGGTCAAGGTTGATCGTCCGAACGCCATAGGTGCTGATGATTGACCCGTTTGCCGCGAACATTTCGTATTCCGTTTTCTCGGTTCGGCCATTTACATGCGTCCGTGGATAAACGCATAGATCGGAACCGGTGTCTACCAGGTACTCTTTCTTTGTACGCTGGTCGATGACGAAAAGGCGGCTAAACTGTGGACCGTCACTGATTGCCGCACTCAGTGGCGCGTCTCCTCGTTTCCCGACTGGAAACTGCACGGTGCCTTACATCTTTTGGAATCCGCTCCGAACTTCCAGTGATACCAGCAGTGCCTTTTTCCGCCTGACGAAATGCCTGTGCTTCTTCGCGTGAACGAGTTCCTCCTTCCTGGCGAGCACGAACGTTCTCGGAAGCTGCCTCTCGGGCGATCTCGTGAGCGTGACCGTGTTAGCTCAGCCACCTGCAGTGTCAGTTCCTCTAACCGTTCGAACAGTTTCTCGGTCGTTCTGTCGTGGGAGGCACTTGCGACTTCTGTATGTGCGGTGTTCTCCCGAATTTGGTCGGCTATTTCCGCCAGTTTACTAAGCGGCAGATCAGCTTGTGAATTTATTATCGCGCGAGTCATGGCCGGTAGTCTTCGTGCCCATAGCGTGCGTAGAAACTCTTCGGTCACCGCAGTACCTGCCAAGCTCTGCATGTGGCGGAGGAATTGGGATGGTGTTCTGTCCCCGATATCTTCCTTCTCCAGAAGCTTCTCGATACGTTGACTCTGCGACGCTGAGAGGCGACGAACCAGTTCCTTTTTTAGGGTCCCGTATTTGTCCTTTTCTGGAGGATTGGCGAAAATATCTTGCACCTCTAACGCGTATTTGCGCTCTAATTGTGCCATCACGTAGTAAAATTTTGTCGTGTCCGCTGTAACACCGTTGATTGCGAATTGCGCTTCGATCTGGTGAAACCATACTGCCGGTTGTTCGGGCCAGAACGGCGGAATGCGTATACCGACACGGTTGATTTCCGGAATCGCGCACGGAACTTCGGAAACCGGTGTACCTGATACGGACATCTTGATTTCTTTCACGATAACGCACTTGAGAAAATAAAGAATTAACTGTGATCACGTCGGGGTCACCACTGAGGGAACTACACGTGTTTAAACCACAGCGATTTATTCTTTATTTAGAGGTGTACACTTGGAAGCTTTATACAAGACGAAGACGGCAGCGCGCGTCCGCTCGCGTTTATATACGCGCGCTGGGTCGAACATTCTCGATGTTCGACGTCTAAAACTCTTTGTTACTGGTCGTAACCGTCAGCTGTTGTCTGACAGGTTAATGACCGTTGGGTGATGTGTTTACTAAGCGCGTCGATGTGTCCTCGCGGTCTCGCGAGTTTGCTTACGCGGATTACATTTCTTTTCGCGGCCTTTGTTGTCAGCTGTTTTTGCTAACGGTCAACGGCCGCCACACGTTATATGCGTGGTAAACTGTGCATACGAAACCGTGTGTCGTGACGCCAGTTCTCTCGGACGCGTATTTACCGAGTTATAAGCGAGTTAACTTCCGGAGAGTCACTTAGGTATCGCTGGAACGATAGATAGCTAAGTACCGCGCCGTGCCGCTTAGCCGGTTCGCCCGTCGCACCGGTAAGAGTAAACTTTTTTCCTATCGTTCCTAGATGATTTTAAACGTTATATTCGTGGCAAACTGTGCCTACGAAACCGTGTGTCGTGACGTCAGTTCTCTCTGACGCGTATTTACCGAGTTAGAAGCGAGTTAACTTCCGGCGAGTCACTTAGGTATCGCTGGAACGATAGATTGCTAAGTACCGCGCCGTGTCGCTTAGCCGGTTCGCCCGTCGCACCGGTAAGAGTAATCTTTTTTCCTATCGTTCCTAAATGATTTTAAACGTTATATTCGTGGTAAACTGTGCATACGAAACCGTGTGTCGTGACGCCAGTTCTCTCGGACGCGTATTTACCGAGTTATAAGCGAGTTAACTTCCGGAGAGTCACTTAGGTATCGCTGGAACGATAGATAGCTAAGTACCGCGCCGTGTCGCTTAACCGGTTCGCCCGTCGCACCGGTAAGAGTAAACTTTTTTCCTATCGTTCCTAGATGATTTTAAACGTTATATTCGTGGCAAACTGTGCCTACGAAACCGTGTGTCGTGACGTCAGTTCTCTCGGACGCGTATTTACCGAGTTAGAAGCGAGTTAACTTCCGGCGAGTCACTTAGGTATCGCAGGAACGATAGATTGCTAAGTACCGCGCCGTGTCGCTTAGCCGGTTCGCCCGTCGCACCGGTAAGAGTAAACTTTTTTCCTATCGTTCCTAGATGATTTTAAACGTTATATTCGTGGTAAACTGTGCATACGAAACCGTGTGTCGTGACGCCAGTTCTCTAGGACGCGTATTTACCGAGTTATAAGCGAGTTAACTTCCGGCGAGTCACTTAGGTATCGCTGGAACGATAGATTGCTAAGTACCGCGCCGTGTCGCTTAGCCGGTTCGCGGTAAGAGTAAACTTTTTTCCTATCGTTCCTAGATGATTTTAAACGTTATATTCGTGGTAAACTGTGCATACGAAACCGTGTGTCGTGACGCCAGTTCTCTCGGACGCGTATTTACCGAGTTATAAGCGAGTTAACTTCCGGCGAGTCACTTATGTATCGCTGGAACGATAGATTGCTAAGTACCGCGCCGTGTCGCTTAGCCGGTTCGCGGTAAGAGTAAAATTTTTTCCTATCGTTCCTAGATGATTTTAAACGTGATATGCGTGGTAAACTGTGCATACGAAACCGTGTGTTATGACGCCAGTTCTCTCGGACGCGTATTTACCGAGTTAGAAGCGAGTTAACTTCCGGCGAGTCACTTAGGTATCGCTGGAACGATAGATTGCTAAGTACCGCGCCGTGTCGCTTAGCCGGTTCGCCCGTCGCACCGGTAAGAGTAAACTTTTTTCCTATCGTTCCTAGATGATTTTAAACGTTATATGCGTGGTAAACTGTGCATACGAAACCGTGTGTCGTGACGCCAGTTCTCTCGGACGCGTATTTACCGAGTTATAAGCGAGTTAACTTCCGGAGAGTCACTTAGGTATCGCTGGAACGATAGATAGCTAAGTACCGCGCCGTGACGCTTAACCGGTTCGCCCGTCGCACCGGTAAGAGTAAACTTTTTTCCTATCGTTCCTAGATGATTTTAAACGTTATATTCGTGGCAAACTGTGCCTACGAAACCGTGTGTCGTGACGTCAGTTCTCTCGGACGCGTATTTACCGAGTTAGAAGCGAGTTAACTTCCGGAGAGTCACTTAGGTATCGCTGGAACGATAGATAGCTAAGTACCGCGCCGTGTCGCTTAGCCGGTTCGCCCGTCGCACCGGTAAGAGTAAACTTTTTTCCTATCGTTCCTAGATGATTTTAAACGTTATATTCGTGGTAAACTGTGCCTACGAAACCGTGTGTCGTGACGCCAGTTCTCTCGGACGCGTATTTACCGAGTTAGAAGCGAGTTAACTTCCGGCGAGTCACTTAGGTATCGCTGGAACGATAGATTGCTAAGTACCGCGCCGTGTCGCTTAGCCGGTTCGCCCGTCGCACCGGTAAGAGTAAACTTTTTTCCTATCGTTCCTAGATGATTTTAAACGCTATATTCGTGGTAAACTGTGCATACGAAACCGTGTGTCGTGACGCCAGTTCTCTCGGACGCGTATTTACCGAGTTAGAAGCGAGTTAACTTCCGGCGAGTCACTTAGGTATCGCTGGAACGATAGATAGCTAAGTACCGCGCCGTGTCGCTTAGCCGGTTCGCCCGTCGCACCGGTAAGAGTAAACTTTTTTCCTATCGTTCCTAGATGATTTTAAACGTTATATTCGTGGTAAACTGTGCATACGAAACCGTGTGTCGTGACGCTAGTTCTCTCGGACGCGTATTTACCGAGTTAGAAGCGAGTTAACTTCCGGCGAGTTACTTAGGTATCGCTGGAACGATAGATTGCTAAGTACCGCGCCGTGTCGCTTAGCCGGTTCGCCCGTCGCACCGGTAAGAGTAATCTTTTTTCCTATCGTTCCTAGATGATTTTAAACGTTATATGCGTGGTAAACTGTGCATACGAAACCGTGTGTCGTGACGCCAGTTCTCTCGGACGCGTATTTACCGAGTTATAAGCGAGTTAACTTCCGGAGAGTCACTTAGGTATCGCTGGAACGATAGATAGCTAAGTACCGCGCCGTGCCGCTTAGCCGGTTCGCCCGTCGCACCGGTAAGAGTAAACTTTTTTCCTATCGTTCCTAGATGATTTTAAACGTTATATTCGTGGCAAACTGTGCCTACGAAACCGTGTGTCGTGACGTCAGTTCTCTCTGACGCGTATTTACCGAGTTAGAAGCGAGTTAACTTCCGGCGAGTCACTTAGGTATCGCTGGAACGATAGATAGCTAAGTACCGCGCCGTGTCGCTTAGCCGGTTCGCCCGTCGCACCGGTAAGAGTAATCTTTTTTCCTATCGTTCCTAAATGATTTTAAACGTTATATTCGTGGTAAACTGTGCATACGAAACCGTGTGTCGTGACGCCAGTTCTCTCGGACGCGTATTTACCGAGTTATAAGCGAGTTAACTTCCGGAGAGTCACTTAGGTATCGCTGGAACGATAGATAGCTAAGTACCGCGCCGTGTCGCTTAACCGGTTCGCCCGTCGCACCGGTAAGAGTAAACTTTTTTCCTATCGTTCCTAGATGATTTTAAACGTTATATTCGTGGCAAACTGTGCCTACGAAACCGTGTGTCGTGACGTCAGTTCTCTCGGACGCGTATTTACCGAGTTAGAAGCGAGTTAACTTCCGGCGAGTCACTTAGGTATCGCAGGAACGATAGATTGCTAAGTACCGCGCCGTGTCGCTTAGCCGGTTCGCCCGTCGCACCGGTAAGAGTAAACTTTTTTCCTATCGTTCCTAGATGATTTTAAACGTTATATTCGTGGTAAACTGTGCATACGAAACCGTGTGTCGTGACGCCAGTTCTCTAGGACGCGTATTTACCGAGTTATAAGCGAGTTAACTTCCGGCGAGTCACTTATTTATCGCTGGAACGATAGATTGCTAAGTACCGCGCCGTGTCGCTTAGCCGGTTCGCGGTAAGAGTAAACTTTTTTCCTATCGTTCCTAGATGATTTTAAACGTTATATTCGTGGTAAACTGTGCATACGAAACCGTGTGTCGTGACGCCAGTTCTCTCGGACGCGTATTTACCGAGTTATAAGCGAGTTAACTTCCGGCGAGTCACTTATGTATCGCTGGAACGATAGATTGCTAAGTACCGCGCCGTGTCGCTTAGCCGGTTCGCGGCAAGAGTAAAATTTTTTCCTATCGTTCCTAGATGATTTTAAACGTGATATGCGTGGTAAACTGTGCATACGAAACCGTGTGTTATGACGCCAGTTCTCTCGGACGCGTATTTACCGAGTTAGAAGCGAGTTAACTTCCGGCGAGTCACTTAGGTATCGCTGGAACGATAGATTGCTAAGTACCGCGCCGTGTCGCTTAGCCGGTTCGCCCGTCGCACCGGTAAGAGTAAACTTTTTTCCTATCGTTCCTAGATGATTTTAAACGTTATATGCGTGGTAAACTGTGCATACGAAACCGTGTGTCGTGACGCCAGTTCTCTCGGACGCGTATTTACCGAGTTATAAGCGAGTTAACTTCCGGAGAGTCACTTAGGTATCGCTGGAACGATAGATAGCTAAGTACCGCGCCGTGACGCTTAACCGGTTCGCCCGTCGCACCGGTAAGAGTAAACTTTTTTCCTATCGTTCCTAGATGATTTTAAACGTTATATTCGTGGCAAACTGTGCCTACGAAACCGTGTGTCGTGACGTCAGTTCTCTCGGACGCGTATTTACCGAGTTAGAAGCGAGTTAACTTCCGGCGAGTCACTTAGGTATCGCTGGAACGATAGATTGCTAAGTACCGCGCCGTGTCGCTTAGCCGGTTCGCCCGTCGCACCGGTAAGAGTAAACTTTTTTCCTATCGTTCCTAGATGATTTTAAACGTTATATTCGTTGTAAACTGTGCATACGAAACCGTGTGTCGTGACGCCAGTTCTCTCGGACGCGTATTTACCGAGTTAGAAGCGAGTTAACTTCCGGCGAGTCACTTAGGTATCGCTGGAACGATAGATTGCTAAGTACCGCGCCGTGTCGCTTAGCCGGTTCGCGGCAAGAGTAAAATTTTTTCCTATCGTTCCTATATGATTTTAAACGTTATATGCGTGGTAAACTGTGCATACGAAACCGTGTGTCATGACGCCAGTTCTCTCGGACGCGTATTTACCGAGTTAGAAGCGAGTTAACTTCCGGCGAGTCACTTAGGTATCGCTGGAATGATAGATAGCTAAGTACCGCGCCGTGTCGCTTAGCCGGTTCGCCCGTCGCACCGGTAAGAGTAAACTTTTTTCCTATCGTTCCTAGATGATTTTAATCGTTATATTCGTGGTAAACTGTGCATACGAAACCGTGTGTCGTGACGCCAGTTCTCTCGGACGCGTATTTACCGAGTTAGAAGCGAGTTAACTTCCGGCGAGTTACTTAGGTATCGCTGGAACGATAGATTGCTAAGTACCGCGCCGTGTCGCTTAGCCGGTTCGCCCGTCGCACCGGTAAGAGTAATCTTTTTTCCTATCGTTTCTAGATGATTTTAAACGTTATATGCGTGGTAAACTGTACATACGAAACCGTGTGTCGTGACGCCAGTTCTCTCGGACGCGTATTTACCGAGTTATAAGCGAGTTAACTTCCGGAGAGTCACTTAGGTATCGCTGGAACGATAGATAGCTAAGTACCGCGCCGTGCCGCTTAGCCGGTTCGCCCGTCGCACCGGTAAGAGTAAACTTTTTTCCTATCGTTCCTAGATGATTTTAAACGTTATATTCGTGGCAAACTGTGCCTACGAAACCGTGTGTCGTGACGTCAGTTCTCTCGGACGCGTATTTACCGAGTTAGAAGCGAGTTAACTTCCGGCGAGTCACTTAGGTATCGCTGGAACGATAGATTGCTAAGTACCGCGCCGTGTCGCTTAGCCGGTTCGCGGCAAGAGTAAAATTTTTTCCTATCGTTCCTAGATGATTTTAAACGTGATATGCGTGGTAAACTGTGCATACGAAACCGTGTGTTATGACGCCAGTTCTCTCGGACGCGTATTTACCGAGTTAGAAGCGAGTTAACTTCCGGCGAGTCACTTAGGTATCGCTGGAACGATAGATTGCTAAGTACCGCGCCGTGTCGCTTAGCCGGTTCGCCCGTCGCACCGGTAAGAGTAAACTTTTTTCCTATCGTTCCTAGATGATTTTAAACGTTATATGCGTGGTAAACTGTGCATACGAAACCGAGTGTCGTGACGCCAGTTCTCTCGGACGCGTATTTACCGAGTTATAAGCGAGTTAACTTCCGGAGAGTCACTTAGGTATCGCTGGAACGATAGATAGCTAAGTACCGCGCCGTGTCGCTTAACCGGTTCGCCCGTCGCACCGGTAAGAGTAAACTTTTTTCCTATCGTTCCTAGATGATTTTAAACGTTATATTCGTGGCAAACTGTGCCTACGAAACCGTGTGTCGTGACGTCAGTTCTCTCGGACGCGTATTTACCGAGTTATAAGCGAGTTAACTTCCGGCGAGTCACTTAGGTATCGCTGGAACGATAGATTGCTAAGTACCGCGCTGTGTCGCTTAGCCGGTTCGCCCGTCGCACCGGTAAGAGTAAACTTTTTTCCTATCGTTCCTAGATGATTTTAAACGTTATATTCGTTGTAAACTGTGCATACGAAACCGTGTGTCGTGACGCCAGTTCTCTCGGACGCGTATTTACCGAGTTATAAGCGAGTTAACTTCCGGCGAGTCACTTAGGTATCGCTGGAACGATAGATTGCTAAATACCGCGACGTGTCGCTTAGCCGGTTCGCGGTAAGAGTAAACTTTTTTCCTATCGTTCCTAGATGATTTTAATCGTTATATTCGTGGTTAACTGTGCATACGAAACCGTGTGTCGTGACGCCAGTTCTCTCGGACGCGTATTTACCGAGTTATAAGCGAGTTAACTTCCGGAGAGTCACTTAGGTATCGCTGGAACGATAGATTGCTAAGTACCGCGCTGTGTCGCTTAGCCGGTTCGCCCGTCGCACCGGTAAGAGTAAACTTTTTTCCTATCGTTCCTAGATGATTTTAAACGTTATATTCGTTGTAAACTGTGCATACGAAACCGTGTGTCGTGACGCCAGTTCTCTCGGACGCGTATTTACCGAGTTAGAAGCGAGTTAACTTCCGGCGAGTCACTTAGGTATCGCTGGAACGATAGATTGCTAAATACCGCGACGTGTCGCTTAGCCGGTTCGCGGTAAGAGTAAACTTTTTTCCTATCGTTCCTAGATGATTTTAATCGTTATATTCGTGGTTAACTGTGCATACGAAACCGTGTGTCGTGACGCCAGTTCTCTCGGACGCGTATTTACCGAGTTATAAGCGAGTTAACTTCCGGAGAGTCACTTAGGTATCGCTGGAACGATAGATAGCTAAGTACCGCGCCGTGTCGCTTAGCCGGTTCGCCCGTCGCACCGGTAAGAGTAAACTTTTTTCCTATCGTTCCTAGATGATTTTAAACGTTATATTCGTGGTAAACTGTGCCTACGAAACCGTGTGTCGTGACGCCAGTTCTCTCGGACGCGTATTTACCGAGTTAGAAGCGAGTTAACTTCCGGCGAGTCACTTAGGTATCGCTGGAACGATAGATTGCTAAGTACCGCGCCGTGTCGCTTAGCCGGTTCGCCCGTCGCACCGGTAAGAGTAAACTTTTTTCCTATCGTTCCTAGATGATTTTAAACGCTATATTCGTGGTAAACTGTGCATACGAAACCGTGTGTCGTGACGCCAGTTCTCTCGGACGCGTATTTACCGAGTTAGAAGCGAGTTAACTTCCGGCGAGTCACTTAGGTATCGCTGGAACGATAGATAGCTAAGTACCGCGCCGTGTCGCTTAGCCGGTTCGCCCGTCGCACCGGTAAGAGTAAACTTTTTTCCTATCGTTCCTAGATGATTTTAAACGTTATATTCGTGGTAAACTGTGCATACGAAACCGTGTGTCGTGACGCTAGTTCTCTCGGACGCGTATTTACCGAGTTAGAAGCGAGTTAACTTCCGGCGAGTTACTTAGGTATCGCTGGAACGATAGATTGCTAAGTACCGCGCCGTGTCGCTTAGCCGGTTCGCCCGTCGCACCGGTAAGAGTAATCTTTTTTCCTATCGTTCCTAGATGATTTTAAACGTTATATGCGTGGTAAACTGTACATACGAAACCGTGTGTCGTGACGCCAGTTCTCTCGGACGCGTATTTACCGAGTTATAAGCGAGTTAACTTCCGGAGAGTCACTTAGGTATCGCTGGAACGATAGATAGCTAAGTACCGCGCCGTGCCGCTTAGCCGGTTCGCCCGTCGCACCGGTAAGAGTAAACTTTTTTCCTATCGTTCCTAGATGATTTTAAACGTTATATTCGTGGCAAACTGTGCCTACGAAACCGTGTGTCGTGACGTCAGTTCTCTCTGACGCGTATTTACCGAGTTAGAAGCGAGTTAACTTCCGGCGAGTCACTTAGGTATCGCTGGAACGATAGATTGCTAAGTACCGCGCCGTGTCGCTTAGCCGGTTCGCCCGTCGCACCGGTAAGAGTAATCTTTTTTCCTATCGTTCCTAAATGATTTTAAACGTTATATTCGTGGTAAACTGTGCATACGAAACCGTGTGTCGTGACGCCAGTTCTCTCGGACGCGTATTTACCGAGTTATAAGCGAGTTAACTTCCAGCGAGTCACTTAGGTATCGCTGGAACGATAGATTGCTAAGTACCGCGCCGTGTCGCTTAGCCGGTTCGCCCGTCGCACCGGTAAGAGTAAACTTTTTTCCTATCGTTCCTAGATGATTTTAAACGTTATATGCGTGGTAAACTGTGCATACGAAACCGTGTGTCGTGACGCCAGTTCTCTCGGACGCGTATTTACCGAGTTATAAGCGAGTTAACTTCCGGAGAGTCACTTAGGTATCGCTGGAACGATAGATTGCTAAGTACCGCGCCGTGTCGCTTAGCCGGTTCGCCCGTCGCACCGGTAAGAGTAAACTTTTTTCCTATCGTTCCTAGATGATTTTAAACGTTATATTCGTGGTAAACTGTGCCTACGAAACCGTGTGTCGTGACGCCAGTTCTCTCGGACGCGTATTTACCGAGTTAGAAGCGAGTTAACTTCCGGCGAGTCACTTAGGTATCGCTGGAACGATAGATTGCTAAGTACCGCGCCGTGTCGCTTAGCCGGTTCGCCCGTCGCACCGGTAAGAGTAAACTTTTTTCCTATCGTTCCTAGATGATTTTAAACGTTATATTCGTGGTAAACTGTGCATACGAAACCGTGTGTCGTGACGCCAGTTCTCTCGGACGCATATTTACCGAGTTAGAAGCGAGTTAACTTCCGGCGAGTCACTTAGGTATCGCTGGAACGATAGATTGCTAAGTACCGCGCCGTGTCGCTTAGCCGGTTCGCGGTAAGAGTAAACTTTTTTCCTATCGTTCCTAGATGATTTTAAACGTTATATTCGTGGTAAACTGTGCATACGAAACCGTGTGTCGTGACGCCAGTTCTCTCGGACGCGTATTTACCGAGTTATAAGCGAGTTAACTTCCGGCGAGTCACTTAGGTATCGCTGGAACGATAGATTGCTAAGTACCGCGCCGTGTCGCTTAGCCGGTTCGCGGCAAGAGTAAAATTTTTTCCTATCGTTCCTAGATGATTTTAAACGTTATATGCGTGGTAAACTGTGCATACGAAACCGTGTGTCATGACGCCAGTTCTCTCGGACGCGTATTTACCGAGTTATAAGCGAGTTAACTTCCGGCGAGTCACTAAGGTAACGCTGGAACGATAGATTGCTAAGTACCGCGCCGTGTCGCTTAGCCTGTTCGCCCGTCGCACCGGTAAGAGTAAACTTTTTTCCTATCGTTCCTAGATGATTTTAAACGATATATTCGTGGTAAACTGAGCATACGAAACCGTGTGTCGTGACGCCAGTTCTCTCGGACGCGTATTTAGCGAGTTATAAGCGAGTTAACTTCCGGCGAGTCACTTAGGTATCGCTGGAACGATAGATTGCTAAGTACCGCGCCGTGTCGCTTAGCCGGTTCGCCCGTCGCACCGGTAAGTGTAATCTTTTTTCCTATCGTTCCTAGATGATTTTAAACGTTATATTCGTGGTAAACTGTGCATACGAAACCGTGTGTCGTGACGCCAGTTCTCTCGGACGCGTATTTACCGAGTTATAAGCGAGTTAACTTCCGGCGAGTCACTTAGGTATCGCTGGAACGATAGATTGCTAAGTACCGCGCCGTGTCGCTTAGCCGGTTCGCCCGTCGCACCGGTAAGAGTAAACTTTTTTCCTATCGTTCCTAGATGATTTTAAACGTTATATTCGTGGCAAACTGTGCCTACGAAACCGTGTGTCGTGACGTCAGTTCTCTCGGACGCGTATTTACCGAGTTAGAAGCGAGTTAACTTCCGGCGAGTCACTTAGGTATCGCTGGAACGATAGATTGCTAAGTACCGCGCTGTGTCGCTTAGCCGGTTCGCCCGTCGCACCGGTAAGAGTAAACTTTTTTCCTATCGTTCCTAGATGATTTTAAACGTTATATTCGTTGTAAACTGTGCATACGAAACCGTGTGTCGTGACGCCAGTTCTCTCGGACGCGTATTTACCGAGTTAGAAGCGAGTTAACTTCCGGCGAGTCACTTAGGTAACGCTGGAACGATAGATTGCTAAATACCGCGACGTGTCGCTTAGCCGGTTCGCGGTAAGAGTAAACTTTTTTCCTATCGTTCCTAGATGATTTTAATCGTTATATTCGTGGTTAACTGTGCATACGAAACCGTGTGTCGTGACGCCAGTTCTCTCGGACGCGTATTTACCGAGTTATAAGCGAGTTAACTTCCGGAGAGTCACTTAGGTATCGCTGGAACGATAGATAGCTAAGTACCGCGCCGTGTCGCTTAGCCGGTTCGCCCGTCGCACCGGTAAGAGTAAACTTTTTTCCTATCGTTCCTAGATGATTTTAAACGTTATATTCGTGGTAAACTGTGCCTACGAAACCGTGTGTCGTGACGCCAGTTCTCTCGGACGCGTATTTACCGAGTTAGAAGCGAGTTAACTTCCGGCGAGTCACTTAGGTATCGCTGGAACGATAGATAGCTAAGTACCGCGCCGTGTCGCTTAGCCGGTTCGCCCGTCGCACCGGTAAGAGTAAACTTTTTTCCTATCGTTCCTAGATGATTTTAAACGCTATATTCGTGGTAAACTGTGCATACGAAACCGTGTGTCGTGACGCCAGTTCTCTCGGACGCGTATTTACCGAGTTAGAAGCGAGTTAACTTCCGGCGAGTCACTTAGGTATCGCTGGAACGATAGATAGCTAAGTACCGCGCCGTGTCGCTTAGCCGGTTCGCCCGTCGCACCGGTAAGAGTAAACTTTTTTCCTATCGTTCCTAGATGATTTTAAACGTTATATTCGTGGTAAACTGTGCATACGAAACCGTGTGTCGTGACGCCAGTTCTCTCGGACGCGTATTTACCGAGTTAGAAGCGAGTTAACTTCCGGCGAGTTACTTAGGTATCGCTGGAACGATAGATTGCTAAGTACCGCGCCGTGTCGCTTAGCCGGTTCGCCCGTCGCACCGGTAAGAGTAATCTTTTTTCCTATCGTTCCTAGATGATTTTAAACGTTATATGCGTGGTAAACTGTACATACGAAACCGTGTGTCGTGACGCCAGTTCTCTCGGACGCGTATTTACCGAGTTATAAGCGAGTTAACTTCCGGAGAGTCACTTAGGTATCGCTGGAACGATAGATAGCTAAGTACCGCGCCGTGCCGCTTAGCCGGTTCGCCCGTCGCACCGGTAAGAGTAAACTTTTTTCCTATCGTTCCTAGATGATTTTAAACGTTATATTCGTGGCAAACTGTGCCTACGAAACCGTGTGTCGTGACGTCAGTTCTCTCTGACGCGTATTTACCGAGTTAGAAGCGAGTTAACTTCCGGCGAGTCACTTAGGTATCGCTGGAACGATAGATTGCTAAGTACCGCGCCGTGTCGCTTAGCCGGTTCGCCCGTCGCACCGGTAAGAGTAATCTTTTTTCCTATCGTTCCTAGATGATTTTAAACGTTATATTCGTGGTAAACTGTGCATACGAAACCGTGTGTCGTGACGCCAGTTCTCTCGGACGCGTATTTACCGAGTTATAAGCGAGTTAACTTCCGGCGAGTCACTTAGGTATCGCTGGAACGATAGATTGCTAAGTACCGCGCCGTGTCGCTTAGCCGGTTCGCCCGTCGCACCGGTAAGAGTAAACTTTTTTCCTATCGTTCCTAGATGATTTTAAACGTTATATGCGTGGTAAACTGTGCATACGAAACCGTGTGTCGTGACGCCAGTTCTCTCGGACGCGTATTTACCGAGTTATAAGCGAGTTAACTTCCGGAGAGTCACTTAGGTATCGCTGGAACGATAGATAGCTAAGTACCGCGCCGTGTCGCTTAGCCGGTTCGCCCGTCGCACCGGTAAGAGTAAACTTTTTTCCTATCGTTCCTAGATGATTTTAAACGTTATATTCGTGGTAAACTGTGCCTACGAAACCGTGTGTCGTGACGCCAGTTCTCTCGGACGCGTATTTACCGAGTTAGAAGCGAGTTAACTTCCGGCGAGTCACTTAGGTATCGCTGGAACGATAGATTGCTAAGTACCGCGCCGTGTCGCTTAGCCGGTTCGCCCGTCGCACTGGTAAGAGTAAACTTTTTTCCTATCGTTCCTAGATGATTTTAAACGTTATATTCGTGGTAAACTGTGCATACGAAACCGTGTGTCGTGACGCCAGTTCTCTCGGACGCATATTTACCGAGTTAGAAGCGAGTTAACTTCCGGCGAGTCACTTAGGTATCGCTGGAACGATAGATTGCTAAGTACCGCGCCGTGTCGCTTAGCCGGTTCGCGGTAAGAGTAAACTTTTTTCCTATCGTTCCTAGATGATTTTAAACGTTATATTCGTGGTAAACTGTGCATACGAAACCGTGTGTCGTGACGCCAGTTCTCTCGGACGCGTATTTACCGAGTTATAAGAGTTAACTTCCGGCGAGTCACTTAGGTATCGCTGGAACGATAGATTGCTAAGTACCGCGCCGTGTCCCTTAGCCGGTTCGCGGTAAGAGTAAACTTTTTTTCTATCGTTCCTAGATGATTTTAAACGTTATATTCGTGGTAAACTGTGCATACGAAACCGTGTGTCGTGACGCCAGTTCTCTCGGACGCGTATTTACCGAGTTATAAGCGAGTTAACTTCCGGCGAGTCACGTAGGTATCGCTGGAACGATAGATTGCTAAGTACCGCGCCGTGTCGCTTAGCCGGTTCGCGGCAAGAGTAAAATTTTTTCCTATCGTTCCTAGATGATTTTAAACGTTATATGCGTGGTAAACTGTGCATACGAAACCGTGTGTCATGACGCCAGTTCTCTCGGACGCGTATTTACCGAGTTATAAGCGAGTTAACTTCCGGCGAGTCACTAAGGTAACGCTGGAACGATAGATTGCTAAGTACCGCGCCGTGTCGCTTAGCCTGTTCGCCCGTCGCACCGGTAAGAGTAAACTTTTTTCCTATCGTTCCTAGATGATTTTAAACGATATATTCGTGGTAAACTGAGCATACGAAACCGTGTGTCGTGACGCCAGTTCTCTCGGACGCGTATTTAGCGAGTTATAAGCGAGTTAACTTCCGGCGAGTCACTTAGGTATCGCTGGAACGATAGATTGCTAAGTACCGCGCCGTGTCGCTTAGCCGGTTCGCCCGTCGCACCGGTAAGTGTAATCTTTTTTCCTATCGTTCCTAGATGATTTTAAACGTTATATTCGTGGTAAACTGTGCATACGAAACCGTGTGTCGTGACGCCAGTTCTCTCGGACGCGTATTTACCGAGTTATAAGCGAGTTAACTTCCGGCGAGTCACTTAGGTATCGCTGGAACGATAGATTGCTAAGTACCGCGCCGTGTCGCTTAGCCGGTTCGCCCGTCGCACCGGTAAGAGTAAACTTTTTTCCTATCGTTCCTAGATGATTTTAAACGTTATATTCGTGGTAAACTGTGCCTACGAAACCGTGTGTCGTGACGTCAGTTCTCTCGGACGCGTATTTACCGAGTTATGAGCGAGTTAACTTCCGGCGAGTCACTTAGGTATCGCTGGAACGATAGATTGCTAAGTACCGCACCGTGTCGCTTAGCCGGTTCGCGGTAAGAGTAAACTTTTTTCCTATCGTTCCTAGATGATTTTAAACGTTACATTCGTGGTAAACTGTGCATACGAAACCGTGTGTCGTGACGCCAGTTCTCTCGGACGCGTATTTACCGAGTTATAAGCGAGTTAACTTCCGGCGAGTCACTTAGGTATCGCTGGAACGATAGATTGCTAAGTACCGCGCCGTGTCGCTTAGCCGGTTCGCCCGTCGCACCGGTAAGTGTAATCTTTTTTCCTATCGTTCCTAGATGATTTTAAACGTTATATTCGTGGTAAACTGTGCATACGAAACCGTGTGTCGTGACGCCAGTTCTCTCGGACGCGTATTTACCGAGTTATAAGCGAGTTAACTTCCGGCGAGTCACTTAGGTATCGCTGGAACGATAGATTGCTAAGTACCGCGCCGTGTCGCTTAGCCGGTTCGCCCGTCGCACCGGTAAGAGTAAACTTTTTTCCTATCGTTCCTAGATGATTTTAAACGTTATATTCGTGGTAAACTGTGCCTACGAAACCGTGTGTCGTGACGTCAGTTCTCTCGGACGCGTATTTACCGAGTTATAAGCGAGTTAACTTCCGGCGAGTCACTTAGGTATCGCTGGAACGATAGATTGCTAAGTACCGCACCGTGTCGCTTAGCTGGTTCGCGGTAAGAGTAAACTTTTTTCCTATCGTTCCTAGATGATTTTAAACGTTATATTCGTGGTAAACTGTGCATACGAAACCGTGTGTCGTGACGCCAGTTCTCTCGGACGCGTATTTACCGAGTTATAAGCGAGTTAACTTCCTGCGAGTTACTTAGGTATCGCTGGAACGATAGATTGCTAAGTACCGCGCCGTATCGCTTAGCCGGTTCGCGGTAAGAGTAAACTTTTTTCCTATCGTTCCTAGATGATTTTAAACGTTACATTCGTGGTAAACTGTGCATACGAAACCGTGTGTCGTGACGCCAGTTCTCTCGGACGCGTATTTACCGAGTTATAAGCGAGTTAACTTCCGGCGAGTCACTTAGGTATCGCTGGAACGATAGATTGCTAAGTACCGCGCCGTGTCGCTTAGCCGGTTCGCCCGTCGCACCGGTAAGAGTAAACTTTTTTCCTATCGTTCCTAGATGATTTTAAACGTTACATTCGTGGTAAACTGAGCATACGAAACCGTGTGTCGTGACGCCAGTTCTCTCGGACGCGTATTTACCGAGTTATAAGCGAGATAACTTCCGGCGAGTCACTTAGGTATCGCTGGAACGATAGATTGCTAAGTACCGCGCCGTGTCGCTTAGCCGGTTCGCCCGTCGCACCGGTAAGAGTAAACTTTTTTCCTATCGTTCCTAGATGATTTTAAACGTTATATTCGTGGTAAACTGAGCATACGAAACCGTGTGTCGTGACGCCAGTTCTCTCGGACGCGTATTTACCGAGTTATAAGCGAGTTAACTTCCGGCGAGTCACTTAGGTATCGCTGGAACGATAGATTGCTAAGTACCGCACCGTGTCGCTTAGCTGGTTCGCGGTAAGAGTAAACTTTTTTCCTATCGTTCCTAGATGATTTTAAACGTTATATTCGTGGTAAACTGAGCATACGAAACCGTGTGTCGTGACGCCAGTTCTCTCGGACGCGTATTTACCGAGTTAGAAGCGAGTTAACTTCCGGCGAGTCACTAAGGTATCGCTGGAACGATAGATTGCTAAGTACCGCGCCTTGTCGCTTAGCCGGTTCGCCCGTCGCACCGGTAAGAGTAAACTTTTTTCCTATCGTTCCTAGATGATTTTAAACGTTATATTCGTGGTAAACTGTGCATACGAAACCGTGTGTCGTGACGCCAGTTCTCTCGGACGCGTATTTACCGAGTTAGAAGCGAGTTAACTTCCGGCGAGTCACTAAGGTATCGCTGGAACGATAGATTGCTAAGTACCGCGCCTTGTCGCTTAGCCGGTTCGCCCGTCGCACCGGTAAGAGTAAACTTTTTTCCTATCGTTCCTAGATGATTTTAAACGTTATATTCGTGGTAAACTGAGCATACGAAACCGTGTGTCGTGACGCCAGTTCTCTCGGACGCGTATTTACCGAGTTATAAGCGAGTTAACTTCCGGCGAGTCACTTAGGTATCGCTGGAACGATAGATTGCTAAGTACCGCGCCGTGTCGCTTAGCCGGTTCGCCCGTCGCAGCGGTAAGAGTAAACTTTTTTCCTATCGTTCCTAGATGATTTTAAACGTTATATGCGTGGTAAACTGTGCATACGAAACCGTGTGTCGTGACGCCAGTTCTCTCGGACGCGTATTTACCGAGTTATAAGCGAGTTAACTTCCGGCGAGTCACTTAGGTATCGCTGGAACGATAGATTGCTAAGTACCGCGCCGTGTCGCTTAGCCGGTTCGCCCGTCGCACCGGTAAGAGAAAACTTTTTTCCTATCGTTCCTAGATGATTTTAAACGTTATATTCGTGGTAAACTGTGCATACGAAACCGTGTGTCGTGACGCCAGTTCTCTCGGACGCATATTTACCGAGTTAGAAGCGAGTTAACTTCCGGCGAGTCACTTAGGTATCGCTGGAACGATAGATTGCTAAGTACCGCGCCGTGTCGCTTAGCCGGTTCGCGGTAAGAGTAAACTTTTTTCCTATCGTTCCTAGATGATTTTAAACGTTATATTCGTGGTAAACTGTGCATACGAAACCGTGTGTCGTGACGCCAGTTCTCTCGGACGCGTATTTACCGAGTTATAAGCGAGTTAACTTCCGGCGAGTCACTTAGGTATCGCTGGAACGATAGATTGCTAAGTACCGCGCCGTGTCGCTTAGCCGGTTCGCGGCAAGAGTAAAATTTTTTCCTATCGTTCCTAGATGATTTTAAACGTTATATGCGTGGTAAACTGTGCATACGAAACCGTGTGTCATGACGCCAGTTCTCTCGGACGCGTATTTACCGAGTTAGAAGCGAGTTAACTTCCGGCGAGTCACTTAGGTATCGCTGGAACGATAGATTGCTAAGTACCGCGCCGTGTCGCTTAGCCGGTTCGCCCGTCACACCGGTAAGAGTAAACTTTTTTCCTATCGTTCCTAGATGATTTTAAACGTTATATTCGTGGTAAACTGTGCATACGAAACCGTGTGTCGTGACGCCAGTTCTCTCGGACGCGTATTTACCGAGTTATAAGCGAGTTAACTTCCGGAGAGTCACTTAGGTATCGCTGGAACGATAGATAGCTAAGTACCGCGCCGTGTCGCTTAGCCGGTTCGCCCGTCGCACCGGTAAGAGTAAACTTTTTTCCTATCGTTCCTAGATGATTTTAAACGTTATATTCGTGGTAAACTGTGCATACGAAACCGTGTGTCGTGACGCCAGTTCTCTCGGACGCATATTTACCGAGTTAGAAGCGAGTTAACTTCCGGCGAGTCACTTAGGTATCGCTGGAACGATAGATTGCTAAGTACCGCGCCGTGTCGCTTAGCCGGTTCGCGGTAAGAGTAAACTTTTTTCCTATCGTTCGTAGATGATTTTAAACGTTATATTCGTGGTAAACTGTGCATACGAAACCGTGTGTCGTGACGCCAGTTCTCTCGGACGCGTATTTACCGAGTTATAAGCGAGTTAACTTCCGGCGAGTCACTAAGGTATCGCTGGAACGATAGATTGCTAAGTACCGCGCCTTGTCGCTTAGCCGGTTCGCCCGTCGCACCGGTAAGAGTAAACTTTTTTCCTATCGTTCCTAGATGATTTTAAACGTTATATTCGTGGTAAACTGTGCATACGAAACCGTGTGTCGTGACGCCAGTTCTCTCGGACGCGTATTTACCGAGTTAGAAGCGAGTTAACTTCCGGCGAGTCACTAAGGTATCGCTGGAACGATAGATTGCTAAGTACCGCGCCTTGTCGCTTAGCCGGTTCGCCCGTCGCACCGGTAAGAGTAAACTTTTTTCCTATCGTTCCTAGATGATTTTAAACGTTATATTCGTGGTAAACTGAGCATACGAAACCGTGTGTCGTGACGCCAGTTCTCTCGGACGCGTATTTACCGAGTTATAAGCGAGTTAACTTCCGGCGAGTCACTTAGGTATCGCTGGAACGATAGATTGCTAAGTACCGCGCCGTGTCGCTTAGCCGGTTCGCCCGTCGCACCGGTAAGAGTAAACTTTTTTCCTATCGTTCCTAGATGATTTTAAACGTTATATGCGTGGTAAACTGTGCATACGAAACCGTGTGTCGTGACGCCAGTTCTCTCGGACGCGTATTTACCGAGTTATAAGCGAGTTAACTTCCGGCGAGTCACTTAGGTATCGCTGGAACGATAGATTGCTAAGTACCGCGCCGTGTCGCTTAGCCGGTTCGCCCGTCGCACCGGTAAGAGAAAACTTTTTTCCTATCGTTCCTAGATGATTTTAAACGTTATATTCGTGGTAAACTGTGCATACGAAACCGTGTGTCGTGACGCCAGTTCTCTCGGACGCATATTTACCGAGTTAGAAGCGAGTTAACTTCCGGCGAGTCACTTAGGTATCGCTGGAACGATAGATTGCTAAGTACCGCGCCGTGTCGCTTAGCCGGTTCGCGGTAAGAGTAAACTTTTTTCCTATCGTTCCTAGATGATTTTAAACGTTATATTCGTGGTAAACTGTGCATACGAAACCGTGTGTCGTGACGCCAGTTCTCTCGGACGCGTATTTACCGAGTTATAAGCGAGTTAACTTCCGGCGAGTCACTTAGGTATCGCTGGAACGATAGATTGCTAAGTACCGCGCCGTGTCGCTTAGCCGGTTCGCGGCAAGAGTAAAATTTTTTCCTATCGTTCCTAGATGATTTTAAACGTTATATGCGTGGTAAACTGTGCATACGAAACCGTGTGTCATGACGCCAGTTCTCTCGGACGCGTATTTACCGAGTTAGAAGCGAGTTAACTTCCGGCGAGTCACTTAGGTATCGCTGGAACGATAGATTGCTAAGTACCGCGCCGTGTCGCTTAGCCGGTTCGCCCGTCACACCGGTAAGAGTAAACTTTTTTCCTATCGTTCCTAGATGATTTTAAACGTTATATTCGTGGTAAACTGTGCATACGAAACCGTGTGTCGTGACGCCAGTTCTCTCGGACGCGTATTTACCGAGTTATAAGCGAGTTAACTTCCGGAGAGTCACTTAGGTATCGCTGGAACGATAGATAGCTAAGTAACGCGCCGTGTCGCTTAGCCGGTTCGCCCGTCGCACCGGTAAGAGTAAACTTTTTTCCTATCGTTCCTAGATGATTTTAAACGTTATATTCGTGGTAAACTGTGCATACGAAACCGTGTGTCGTGACGCCAGTTCTCTCGGACGCATATTTACCGAGTTAGAAGCGAGTTAACTTCCGGCGAGTCACTTAGGTATCGCTGGAACGATAGATTGCTAAGTACCGCGCCGTATCGCTTAGCCGGTTCGCGGTAAGAGTAAACTTTTTTCCTATCGTTCCTAGATGATTTTAAACGTTACATTCGTGGTAAACTGTGCATACGAAACCGTGTGTCGTGACGCCAGTTCTCTCGGACGCGTATTTACCGAGTTATAAGGGAGTTAACTTCCGGCGAGTCACTTAGGTATCGCTGGAACGATAGATTGCTAAGTACCGCGCCGTGTCGCTTAGCCGGTTCGCCCGTCGCACCGGTAAGAGTAAACTTTTTTCGTATCGTTCCTAGATGATTTTAAACGTTATATTCGTGGTAAACTGTGCATACGAAACCGTGTGTCGTGACGCCAGTTCTCTCGGACGCATATTTACCGAGTTAGAAGCGAGTTAACTTCCGGCGAGTCACTTAGGTATCGCTGGAACGATAGATTGCTAAGTACCGCGCCGTGTCGCTTAGCCGGTTCGCGGTAAGAGTAAACTTTTTTCCTATCGTTCCTAGATGATTTTAAACGTTATATTCGTGGTAAACTGTGCATACGAAACCGTGTGTCGTGACGCCAGTTCTCTCGGACGCGTATTTACCGAGTTATAAGCGAGTTAACTTCCGGCGAGTCACTTAGGTATCGCTGGAACGATAGATTGCTAAGTACCGCGCCGTGTCGCTTAGCCGGTTCGCGGCAAGAGTAAAATTTTTTCCTATCGTTCCTAGATGATTTTAAACGTTATATGCGTGGTAAACTGTGCATACGAAACCGTGTGTCATGACGCCAGTTCTCTCGGACGCGTATTTACCGAGTTAGAAGCGAGTTAACTTCCGGCGAGTCACTTAGGTATCGCTGGAACGATAGATTGCTAAGTACCGCGCCGTGTCGCTTAGCCGGTTCGCCCGTCACACCGGTAAGAGTAAACTTTTTTCCTATCGTTCCTAGATGATTTTAAACGTTATATTCGTGGTAAACTGTGCATACGAAACCGTGTGTCGTGACTCCAGTTCTCTCGGACGCGTATTTACCGAGTTATAAGCGAGCTAACTTCCGGCGAGTCACTTAGGTATCGCTGGAACGATAGATTGCTAAGTACCGCGCCGTGTCGCTTAGCCGGTTCGCCCGTCGCACCGGTAAGAGTAATCATTTTTCCTATCGTTCCTAGATGATTTTAAACGTTATATTCGTGGTAAACTGTGCATACGAAACCGTGTGTCGTGACGCCAGTTCTCTCGGACGCGTATTTACCGAGTTATAAGCGAGTTAACTTCCGGCGAGTCACTTAGGTATCGCTGGAACGATAGATTGCTAAGTACCGCGCCGTGTCGCTTAGCCGGTTCGCCCGTCGCACCGGTAAGAGTAAACTTTTTTCCTATCGTTCCTAGATGATTTTAAACGTTATATTCGTGGTAAACTGTGCCTACGAAACCGTAATGTCGTGACGTCAGTTCTCTCGGACGCGTATTAACCGAGTTATAAGCGAGTTAACTTCCGGCGAGTCACTTAGGTATCGCTGGAACGATAGATTGCTAAGTACCGCACCGTGTCGCTTAGCTGGTTTGCGGTAAGAGTAAACTTTTTTCCTATCGTTCCTAGATGATTTTAAACGTTATATTCGTGGTAAACTGTGCATACGAAACCGTGTGTCGTGACGCCAGTTCTCTCGGACGCGTATTTACCGAGTTATAAGCGAGTTAACTTCCGGCGAGTCACTTAGGTATCGCTGGAACGATAGATTGCTAAGTACCGCGCCGTGTCGCTTAGCCGGTTCGCCCGTCGCACCGGTAAGAGTAAACTTTTTTCCTATCGTTCCTAGATGATTTTAAACGTTATATTCGTGGTAAACTGTGCCTACGAAACCGTAATGTCGTGACGTCAGTTCTCTCGGACGCGTATTAACCGAGTTATAAGCGAGTTAACTTCCGGCGAGTCACTTAGGTATCGCTGGAACGATAGATTGCTAAGTACCGCACCGTGTCGCTTAGCTGGTTTGCGGTAAGAGTAAACTTTTTTCCTATCGTTCCTAGATGATTTTAAACGTTATATTCGTGGTAAACTGTGCATACGAAACCGTGTGTCGTGACGCCAGTTCTCTCGGACGCGTATTTACCGAGTTATAAGCGAGTTAACTTCCGGCGAGTTACTTAGGTATCGCTGGAACGATAGATTGCTAAGTACCGCGCCGTATCGCTTAGCCGGTTCGCGGTAAGAGTAAACTTTTTTCCTATCGTTCCTAGATGATTTTAAACGTTACATTCGTGGTAAACTGTGCATACGAAACCGTGTGTCGTGACGCCAGTTCTCTCGGACGCGTATTTACCGAGTTATAAGCGAGTTAACTTCCGACGAGTCACTTAGGTATCGCTGGAACGATAGATTGCTAAGTACCGCACCGTGTCGCTTAGCTGGTTCGCGGTAAGAGTAAACTTTTTTCCTATCGTTCCTAGATGATTTTAAACGTTATATTCGTGGTAAACTGTGCATACGAAACCGTGTGTCGTGCCGCCAGTTCTCTCGGACGCGTATTTACCGAGTTATAAGCGAGTTAACTTCCGGCGAGTTACTTAGGTATCGCTGGAACGATAGATTGCTAAGTACCGCGCCGTATCGCTTAGCCGGTTCGCGGTAAGAGTAAACTTTTTTCCTATCGTTCCTAGATGATTTTAAACGTTACATTCGTGGTAAACTGTGCATACGAAACCGTGTGTCGTGACGCCAGTTCTCTCGGACGCGTATTTACCGAGTTATAAGCGAGTTAACTTCCGGCGAGTCACTTAGGTATCGCTGGAACGATAGATTGCTAAGTACCGCGCCGTATCGCTTAGCCGGTTCGCGGTAAGAGTAAACTTTTTTCCTATCGTTCCTAGATGATTTTAAACGTTACATTCGTGGTAAACTGTGCATACGAAACCGTGTGTCGTGACGCCAGTTCTCTCGGACGCGTATTTACCGAGTTATAAGGGAGTTAACTTCCGGCGAGTCACTTAGGTATCGCTGGAACGATAGATTGCTAAGTCCGCGCCGTGTCGCTTAGCCGGTTCGCCCGTCGCACCGGTAAGAGTAAACTTTTTTCCTATCGTTCCTAGATGATTTTAAACGTTATATTCGTGGTAAACTGTGCCTACGAAACCGTAATGTCGTGACGTCAGTTCTCTCGGACGCGTATTAACCGAGTTATAAGCGAGTTAACTTCCGGCGAGTCACTTAGGTATCGCTGGAACGATAGATTGCTAAGTACCGCACCGTGTCGCTTAGCTGGTTTGCGGTAAGAGTAAACTTTTTTCCTATCGTTCCTAGATGATTTTAAACGTTATATTCGTGGTAAACTGTGCATACGAAACCGTGTGTCGTGACGCCAGTTCTCTCGGACGCGTATTTACCGAGTTATAAGCGAGTTAACTTCCGGCGAGTTACTTAGGTATCGCTGGAACGATAGATTGCTAAGTACCGCGCCGTATCGCTTAGCCGGTTCGCGGTAAGAGTAAACTTTTTTCCTATCGTTCCTAGATGATTTTAAACGTTACATTCGTGGTAAACTGTGCATACGAAACCGTGTGTCGTGACGCCAGTTCTCTCGGACGCGTATTTACCGAGTTATAAGGGAGTTAACTTCCGGCGAGTCACTTAGGTATCGCTGGAACGATAGATTGCTAAGTACCGCGCCGTGTCGCTTAGCCGGTTCGCCCGTCGCACCGGTAAGAGTAAACTTTTTTCCTATCGTTCCTAGATGATTTTAAACGTTATATTCGTGGTAAACTGTGCCTACGAAACCGTAATGTCGTGACGTCAGTTCTCTCGGACGCGTATTAACCGAGTTATAAGCGAGTTAACTTCCGGCGAGTCACTTAGGTATCGCTGGAACGATAGATTGCTAAGTACCGCACCGTGTCGCTTAGCTGGTTTGCGGTAAGAGTAAACTTTTTTCCTATCGTTCCTAGATGATTTTAAACGTTATATTCGTGGTAAACTGTGCATACGAAACCGTGTGTCGTGACGCCAGTTCTCTCGGACGCGTATTTACCGAGTTATAAGCGAGTTAACTTCCGGCGAGTTACTTAGGTATCGCTGGAACGATAGATTGCTAAGTACCGCGCCGTATCGCTTAGCCGGTTCGCGGTAAGAGTAAACTTTTTTCCTATCGTTCCTAGATGATTTTAAACGTTACATTCGTGGTAAACTGTGCATACGAAACCGTGTGTCGTGACGCCAGTTCTCTCGGACGCGTATTTACCGAGTTATAAGGGAGTTAACTTCCGGCGAGTCACTTAGGTATCGCTGGAACGATAGATTGCTAAGTACCGCGCCGTGTCGCTTAGCCGGTTCGCCCGTCGCACCGGTAAGAGTAAACTTTTTTCCTATCGTTCCTAGATGATTTTAATCGTTATATTCGTGGTTAACTGTGCATACGAAAACGTGTGTCGTGACGCCAGTTCTCTCGGACGCGTATTTACCGAGTTATAAGCGAGTTAACTTCCGACGAGTCACTTAGGTATCGCTGGAACGATAGATTGCTAAGTACCGCGCCGTGTCGCTTAGCCGGTTCGCCCGTCGCACCGGTAAGAGTAAACTTTTTTCCTATCGTTCCTAGATGATTTTAAACGTTATATTCGTGGTAAACTGTGCATACGAAACCGTGTGTCGTGACGCCAGTTCTCTCGGACGCGTATTTACCGAGTTATAAGCGAGTTAACTTCCGACGAGTCACTTAGGTATCGCTGGAACGATAGATTGCTAAGTACCGCACCGTGTCGCTTAGCTGGTTCGCGGTAAGAGTAAACTTTTTTCCTATCGTTCCTAGATGATTTTAAACGTTATATTCGTGGTAAACTGTGCATAGGAAACCGTGTGTCGTGACGCCAGTTCTCTCGGACGCGTATTTACCGAGTTATAAGCGAGTTAACTTCCGGCGAGTTACTTAGGTATCGCTGGAACGATAGATTGCTAAGTACCGCGCCGTATCGCTTAGCCGGTTCGCGGTAAGAGTAAACTTTTTTCCTATCGTTCCTAGATGATTTTAAACGTTACATTCGTGGTAAACTGTGCATACGAAACCGTGTGTCGTGACGCCAGTTCTCTCGGACGCGTATTTACCGAGTTATAAGCGAGTTAACTTCCGGCGAGTCACTTAGGTATCGCTGGAACGATAGATTGCTAAGTACCGCGCCGTATCGCTTAGCCGGTTCGCGGTAAGAGTAAACTTTTTTCCTATCGTTCCTAGATGATTTTAAACGTTACATTCGTGGTAAACTGTGCATACGAAACCGTGTGTCGTGACGCCAGTTCTCTCGGACGCGTATTTACCGAGTTATAAGGGAGTTAACTTCCGGCGAGTCACTTAGGTATCGCTGGAACGATAGATTGCTAAGTCTGCGCCGTGTCGCTTAGCCGGTTCGCCCGTCGCACCGGTAAGAGTAAACTTTTTTCCTATCGTTCCTAGATGATTTTAAACGTTATATTCGTGGTAAACTGTGCCTACGAAACCGTAATGTCGTGACGTCAGTTCTCTCGGACGCGTATTAACCGAGTTATAAGCGAGTTAACTTCCGGCGAGTCACTTAGGTATCGCTGGAACGATAGATTGCTAAGTACCGCACCGTGTCGCTTAGCTGGTTTGCGGTAAGAGTAAACTTTTTTCCTATCGTTCCTAGATGATTTTAAACGTTATATTCGTGGTAAACTGTGCATACGAAACCGTGTGTCGTGACGCCAGTTCTCTCGGACGCGTATTTACCGAGTTATAAGCGAGTTAACTTCCGGCGAGTTACTTAGGTATCGCTGGAACGATAGATTGCTAAGTACCGCGCCGTATCGCTTAGCCGGTTCGCGGTAAGAGTAAACTTTTTTCCTATCGTTCCTAGATGATTTTAAACGTTACATTCGTGGTAAACTGTGCATACGAAACCGTGTGTCGTGACGCCAGTTCTCTCGGACGCGTATTTACCGAGTTATAAGGGAGTTAACTTCCGGCGAGTCACTTAGGTATCGCTGGAACGATAGATTGCTAAGTACCGCGCCGTGTCGCTTAGCCGGTTCGCCCGTCGCACCGGTAAGAGTAAACTTTTTTCCTATCGTTCCTAGATGATTTTAATCGTTATATTCGTGGTTAACTGTGCATACGAAACCGTGTGTCGTGACGCCAGTTCTCTCGGACGCGTATTTACCGAGTTATAAGAGAGTTAACTTCCGGAGAGTCACTTAGGTATCGCTGGAACGATAGATAGCTAAGTACCGCGCCGTGTCGCTTAGCCGGTTCGCCCGTCGCACCGGTAAGAGTAAACTTTTTTCCTATCGTTCCTAGATGATTTTAAACGTTATATTCGTGGTAAACTGTGCCTACGAAACCGTGTGTCGTGACGCCAGTTCTCTCGGACGCGTATTTACCGAGTTAGAAGCGAGTTAACTTCCGGCGAGTCACTTAGGTATCGCTGGAACGATAGATAGCTAAGTACCGCGCCGTGTCGCTTAGCCGGTTCGCCCGTCGCACCGGTAAGAGTAAACTTTTTTCCTATCGTTCCTAGATGATTTTAATCGTTATATTCGTGGTAAACTGTGCATACGAAACCGTGTGTCGTGACGCCAGTTCTCTCGGACGCGTATTTACCGAGTTAGAAGCGAGTTAACTTCCGGCGAGTTACTTAGGTATCGCTGGAACGATAGATTGCTAAGTACCGCGCCGTGTCGCTTAGCCGGTTCGCCCGTCGCACCGGTAAGAGTAATCTTTTTTCCTATCGTTTCTAGATGATTTTAAACGTTATATGCGTGGTAAACTGTACATACGAAACCGTGTGTCGTGACGCCAGTTCTCTCGGACGCGTATTTACCGAGTTAGAAGCGAGTTAACTTCCGGAGAGTCACTTAGGTATCGCTGGAACGATAGATAGCTAAGTACCGCGCCGTGCCGCTTAGCCGGTTCGCCCGTCGCACCGGTAAGAGTAAACTTTTTTCCTATCGTTCCTAGATGATTTTAAACGTTATATTCGTGGCAAACTGTGCCTACGAAACCGTGTGTCGTGACGTCAGTTCTCTCGGACGCGTATTTACCGAGTTAGAAGCGAGTTAACTTCCGGCGAGTCACTTAGGTATCGCTGGAACGATAGATTGCTAAGTACCGCGCCGTGTCGCTTAGCCGGTTCGCGGCAAGAGTAAAATTTTTTCCTATCGTTCCTAGATGATTTTAAACGTGATATGCGTGGTAAACTGTGCATACGAAACCGTGTGTTATGACGCCAGTTCTCTCGGACGCGTATTTACCGAGTTAGAAGCGAGTTAACTTCCGGCGAGTCACTTAGGTATCGCTGGAACGATAGATAGCTAAGTACCGCGCCGTGTCGCTTAGCCGGTTCGCCCGTCGCACCGGTAAGAGTAAACTTTTTTCCTATCGTTCCTAGATGATTTTAAACGTTATATGCGTGGTAAACTGTGCATACGAAACCGTGTGTCGTGACGCCAGTTCTCTCGGACGCGTATTTACCGAGTTATAAGCGAGTTAACTTCCGGAGAGTCACTTAGGTATCGCTGGAACGATAGATAGCTAAGTACCGCGCCGTGTCGCTTAACCGGTTCGCCCGTCGCACCGGTAAGAGTAAACTTTTTTCCTATCGTTCCTAGATGATTTTAAACGTTATATTCGTGGCAAACTGTGCCTACGAAACCGTGTGTCGTGACGTCAGTTCTCTCGGACGCGTATTTACCGAGTTATAAGCGAGTTAACTTCCGGCGAGTCACTTAGGTATCGCTGGAACGATAGATTGCTAAGTACCGCGCTGTGTCGCTTAGCCGGTTCGCCCGTCGCACCGGTAAGAGTAAACTTTTTTCCTATCGTTCCTAGATGATTTTAAACGTTATATTCGTGGTAAACTGTGCATACGAAACCGTGTGTCGTGACGCCAGTTCTCTCGGACGCGTATTTACCGAGTTAGAAGCGAGTTAACTTCCGGCGAGTCACTTAGGTATCGCTGGAACGATAGATTGCTAAATACCGCGACGTGTCGCTTAGCCGGTTCGCGGTAAGAGTAAACTTTTTTCCTATCGTTCCTAGATGATTTTAATCGTTATATTCGTGGTTAACTGTGCATACGAAACCGTGTGTCGTGACGCCAGTTCTCTCGGACGCGTATTTACCGAGTTATAAGCGAGTTAACTTCCGGAGAGTCACTTAGGTATCGCTGGAACGATAGATAGCTAAGTACCGCGCCGTGTCGCTTAGCCGGTTCGCCCGTCGCACCGGTAAGAGTAAACTTTTTTCCTATCGTTCCTAGATGATTTTAAACGTTATATTCGTGGTAAACTGTGCCTACGAAACCGTGTGTCGTGACGCCAGTTCTCTCGGACGCGTATTTACCGAGTTAGAAGCGAGTTAACTTCCGGCGAGTCACTTAGGTATCGCTGGAACGATAGATTGCTAAGTACCGCGCCGTGTCGCTTAGCCGGTTCGCCCGTCGCACCGGTAAGAGTAAACTTTTTTCCTATCGTTCCTAGATGATTTTAAACGCTATATTCGTGGTAAACTGTGCATACGAAACCGTGTGTCGTGACGCCAGTTCTCTCGGACGCGTATTTACCGAGTTAGAAGCGAGTTAACTTCCGGCGAGTCACTTAGGTATCGCTGGAACGATAGATAGCTAAGTACCGCGCCGTGTCGCTTAGCCGGTTCGCCCGTCGCACCGGTAAGAGTAAACTTTTTTCCTATCGTTCCTAGATGATTTTAAACGTTATATTCGTGGTAAACTGTGCATACGAAACCGTGTGTCGTGACGCTAGTTCTCTCGGACGCGTATTTACCGAGTTAGAAGCGAGTTAACTTCCGGCGAGTTACTTAGGTATCGCTGGAACGATAGATTGCTAAGTACCGCGCCGTGTCGCTTAGCCGGTTCGCCCGTCGCACCGGTAAGAGTAAACTTTTTTCCTATCGTTCCTAGATGATTTTAAACGTTATATGCGTGGTAAACTGTACATACGAAACCGTGTGTCGTGACGCCAGTTCTCTCGGACGCGTATTTACCGAGTTATAAGCGAGTTAACTTCCGGAGAGTCACTTAGGTATCGCTGGAACGATAGATAGCTAAGTACCGCGCCGTGCCGCTTAGCCGGTTCGCCCGTCGCACCGGTAAGAGTAAACTTTTTTCCTATCGTTCCTAGATGATTTTAAACGTTATATTCGTGGCAAACTGTGCCTACGAAACCGTGTGTCGTGACGTCAGTTCTCTCTGACGCGTATTTACCGAGTTAGAAGCGAGTTAACTTCCGGCGAGTCACTTAGGTATCGCTGGAACGATAGATTGCTAAGTACCGCGCCGTGTCGCTTAGCCGGTTCGCCCGTCGCACCGGTAAGAGTAAACTTTTTTCCTATCGTTCCTAGATGATTTTAAACGTTATATTCGTGGTAAACTGTGCATACGAAACCGTGTGTCGTGACGCCAGTTCTCTCGGACGCGTATTTACCGAGTTAGAAGAGAGTTAACTTCCGGCGAGTCACTTAGGTATCGCTGGAACGATAGATTGCTAAGTACCGCGCCGTGTCGCTTAGCCGGTTCGCCCGTCGCACCGGTAAGAGTAAACTTTTTTCCTATCGTTCCTAGATGATTTTAAACGTTATATTCGTGGTAAACTGTGCATACGAAACCGTGTGTCGTGACGCCAGTTCTCTCGGACGCGTATTTACCGAGTTATAAGCGAGTTAACTTCCGGCGAGTCACTTAGGTATCGCTAGAACGAAAGATTGCTAAGTACCGCGCCGTGTCGCTTAGCCGGTTCGCCCGTCGCACCGGTAAGAGTAATCTTTTTTCCTATCGTTCCTAGATGATTTTAAACGTTATATTCGTGGTAAACTGTGCATACGAAACCGTGTGTCGTGACGCCAGTTCTCTCGGACGCGTATTTACCGAGTTATAAGCGAGTTAACTTCCGGCGAGTCACTTAGGTATCGCTGGAACGATAGATTGCTAAGTACCGCGCCGTGTCGCTTAGCCGGTTCGCCCGTCGCACCGGTAAGAGTAAACTTTTTTCCTATCGTTCCTAGATGATTTTAAACGTTATATGCGTGGTAAACTGTGCATACGAAACCGTGTGTCGTGACGCCAGTTCTCTCGGACGCGTATTTACCGAGTTATAAGCGAGTTAACTTCCGGAGAGTCACTTAGGTATCGCTGGAACGATAGATAGCTAAGTACCGCGCCGTGTCGCTTAGCCGGTTCGCCGGTCGCACCGGTAAGAGTAAACTTTTTTCCTATCGTTCCTAGATGATTTTAAACGTTATATTCGTGGTAAACTGTGCCTACGAAACCGTGTGTCGTGACGCCAGTTCTCTCGGACGCGTATTTACCGAGTTAGAAGCGAGTTAACTTCCGGCGAGTCACTTAGGTATCGCTGGAACGATAGATTGCTAAGTACCGCGCCGTGTCGCTTAGCCGGTTCGCCCGTCGCACCGGTAAGAGTAAACTTTTTTCCTATCGTTCCTAGATGATTTTAAACGTTATATTCGTGGTAAACTGTGCATACGAAACCGTGTGTCGTGACGCCAGTTCTCTCGGACGCGTATTTACCGAGTTAGAAGCGAGTTAACTTCCGGCGAGTCACTTAGGTATCGCTGGAACGATAGATTGCTAAGTACCGCGCCGTGTCGCTTAGCCGGTTCGCGGTAAGAGTAAACTTTTTTCCTATCGTTCCTAGATGATTTTAAACGTTATATTCGTGGTAAACTGTGCATACGAAACCGTGTGTCGTGACGCCAGTTCTCTCGGACGCGTATTTACCGAGTTATAAGCGAGTTAACTTCCGGCGAGTCACTTAGGTATCGCTGGAACGATAGATTGCTAAGTACCGCGCCGTGTCGCTTAGCCGGTTCGCGGCAAGAGTAAAATTTTTTCCTATCGTTCCTAGATGATTTTAAACGTTATATGCGTGGTAAACTGTGCATACGAAACCGTGTGTCATGACGCCAGTTCTCTCGGACGCGTATTTACCGAGTTATAAGCGAGTTAACTTCCGGCGAGTCACTAAGGTAACGCTGGAACGATAGATTGCTAAGTACCGCGCCGTGTCGCTTAGCCTGTTCGCCCGTCGCACCGGTAAGAGTAAACTTTTTTCCTATCGTTCCTAGATGATTTTAAACGATATATTCGTGGTAAACTGAGCATACGAAACCGTGTGTCGTGACGCCAGTTCTCTTGGACGCGTATTTAGCGAGTTATAAGCGAGTTAACTTCCGGCGAGTCACTTAGGTATCGCTGGAACGATAGATTGCTAAGTACCGCGCCGTGTCGCTTAGCCGGTTCGCCCGTCGCACCGGTAAGTGTAATCTTTTTTCCTATCGTTCCTAGATGATTTTAAACGTTTTATTCGTGGTAAACTGTGCATACGAAACCGTGTGTCGTGACGCCAGTTCTCTCGGACGCGTATTTACCGAGTTATAAGCGAGTTAACTTCCGGCGAGTCACTTAGGTATCGCTGGAACGATAGATTGCTAAGTACCGCGCCGTGTCGCTTAGCCGGTTCGCCCGTCGCACCGGTAAGAGTAAACTTTTTTCCTATCGTTCCTAGATGATTTTAAACGTTATATTCGTGGTAAACTGTGCCTACGAAACCGTGTGTCGTGACGTCAGTTCTCTCGGACGCGTATTTACCGAGTTATAAGCGAGTTAACTTCCGGCGAGTCACTTAGGTATCGCTGGAACGATAGATTGCTAAGTACCGCACCGTGTCGCTTAGCTGGTTCGCGGTAAGAGTAAACTTTTTTCCTATCGTTCCTAGATGATTTTAAACGTTATATTCGTGGTAAACTGTGCATACGAAACCGTGTGTCGTGACGCCAGTTCTCTCGGACGCGTATTTACCGAGTTATAAGCGAGTTAACTTCCGGCGAGTTACTTAGGTATCGCTGGAACGATAGATTGCTAAGTACCGCGCCGTATCGCTTAGCCGGTTCGCGGTAAGAGTAAACTTTTTTCCTATCGTTCCTAGATGATTTTAAACGTTACATTCGTGGTAAACTGTGCATACGAAACCGTGTGTCGTGACGCCAGTTCTCTCGGACGCGTATTTACCGAGTTAACTTCCGGCGAGTCACTTAGGTATCGCTGGAACGATAGATTGCTAAGTACCGCGCCGTGTCGCTTAGCCGGTTCGCCCGTCGCACCGGTAAGAGTAAACTTTTTTCCTATCGTTCCTAGATGATTTTAAACGTTATATGCGTGGTAAACTGTGCATACGAAACCGTGTGTCGTGACGCCAGTTCTCTCGGACGCGTATTTACCGAGTTATAAGCGAGTTAACTTCCGGAGAGTCACTTAGGTATCGCTGGAACGATAGATAGCTAAGTACCGCGCCGTGTCGCTTAGCCGGTTCGCCCGTCGCACCGGTAAGAGTAAACTTTTTTCCTATCGTTCCTAGATGATTTTAAACGTTATATTCGTGGTAAACTGTGCCTACGAAACCGTGTGTCGTGACGCCAGTTCTCTCGGACGCGTATTTACCGAGTTAGAAGCGAGTTAACTTCCGGCGAGTCACTTAGGTATCGCTGGAACGATAGATTGCTAAGTACCGCGCCGTGTCGCTTAGCCGGTTCGCCCGTCGCACCGGTAAGAGTAAACTTTTTTCCTATCGTTCCTAGATGATTTTAAACGTTATATTCGTGCTAAACTGTGCATACGAAACCGTGTGTCGTGACGCCAGTTCTCTCGGACGCATATTTACCGAGTTAGAAGCGAGTTAACTTCCGGCGAGTCACTTAGGTATCGCTGGAACGATAGATTGCTAAGTACCGCGCCGTGTCGCTTAGCCGGTTCGCGGTAAGAGTAAACTTTTTTCCTATCGTTCCTAGATGATTTTAAACGTTATATTCGTGGTAAACTGTGCATACGAAACCGTGTGTCGTGACGCCAGTTCTCTCGGACGCGTATTTACCGAGTTATAAGCGAGTTAACTTCCGGCGAGTCACTTAGGTATCGCTGGAACGATAGATTGCTAAGTACCGCGCCGTGTCGCTTAGCCGGTTCGCGGCAAGAGTAAAATTTTTTCCTATCGTTCCTAGATGATTTTAAACGTTATATGCGTGGTAAACTGTGCATACGAAACCGTGTGTCATGACGCCAGTTCTCTCGGACGCGTATTTACCGAGTTATAAGCGAGTTAACTTCCGGCGAGTCACTAAGGTAACGCTGGAACGATAGATTGCTAAGTACCGCGCCGTGTCGCTTAGCCTGTTCGCCCGTCGCACCGGTAAGAGTAAACTTTTTTCCTATCGTTCCTAGATGATTTTAAACGATATATTCGTGGTAAACTGAGCATACGAAACCGTGTGTCGTGACGCCAGTTCTCTCGGACGCGTATTTAGCGAGTTATAAGCGAGTTAACTTCCGGCGAGTCACTTAGGTATCGCTGGAACGATAGATTGCTAAGTACCGCGCCGTGTCGCTTAGCCGGTTCGCCCGTCGCACCGGTAAGTGTAATCTTTTTTCCTATCGTTCCTAGATGATTTTAAACGTTATATTCGTGGTAAACTGTGCATACGAAACCGTGTGTCGTGACGCCAGTTCTCTCGGACGCGTATTTACCGAGTTATAAGCGAGTTAACTTCCGGCGAGTCACTTAGGTATCGCTGGAACGATAGATTGCTAAGTACCGCGCCGTGTCGCTTAGCCGGTTCGCCCGTCGCACCGGTAAGAGTAAACTTTTTTCCTATCGTTCCTAGATGATTTTAAACGTTATATTCGTGGTAAACTGTGCCTACGAAACCGTGTGTCGTGACGTCAGTTCTCTCGGACGCGTATTTACCGAGTTAACTTCCGGCGAGTCACTTAGGTATCGCTGGAACGATAGATTGCTAAGTACCGCGCCGTGTCGCTTAGCCGGTTCGCCCGTCGCACCGGTAAGAGTAAACTTTTTTCCTATCGTTCCTAGATGATTTTAAACGTTATATTCGTGGTAAACTGTGCCTACGAAACCGTGTGTCGTGACGTCAGTTCTCTCGGACGCGTATTTACCGAGTTAGAAGCGAGTTAACTTCCGGCGAGTCACTTAGGTATCGCTGGAACGATAGATTGCTAAGTACCGCGCCGTGTCGCTTAGCCGGTTCGCCCGTCGCACCGGTAAGAGTAAACTTTTTTCCTATCGTTCCTAGATGATTTTAAACGTTATATTCGTGGTAAACTGTGCCTACGAAACCGTGTGTCGTGACGCCAGTTCTCTCGGACGCGTATTTACCGAGTTAGAAGCGAGTTAACTTCCGGCGAGTCACTTAGGTATCGCTGGAACGATAGATTGCTAAGTACCGCGCCGTGTCGCTTAGCCGGTTCGCGGCAAGAGTAAAATTTTTTCCTATCGTTCCTAGATGATTTTAAACGTTATATGCGTGGTAAACTGTGCATACGAAACCGTGTGTCATGACGCCAGTTCTCTCGGACGCGTATTTACCGAGTTAGAAGCGAGTTAACTTCCGGCGAGTCACTTCGGTATCGCTGGAACGATAGATAGCTAAGTACCGCGCCGTGCCGCTTAGCCGGTTCGCCCGTCGCACCGGTAAGAGTAAACTTTTTTCCTATCGTTCCTAGATGATTTTAAACGTTATATTCGTGGCAAACTGTGCCTACGAAACCGTGTGTCGTGACGTCAGTTCTCTCGGACGCGTATTTACCGAGTTAGAAGCGAGTTAACTTCCGGCGAGTCACTTAGGTATCGCTGGAACGATAGATTGCTAAGTACCGCGCCGTGTCGCTTAGCCGGTTCGCGGTAAGAGTAAACTTTTTTCCTATCGTTCCTAGATGATTTTAAACGTTATATTCGTGGTAAACTGTGCATACGAAACCGTGTGTCGTGACGCCAGTTCTCTCGGACGCGTATTTACCGAGTTATAAGCGAGTTAACTTCCGGCGAGTCACTTAGGTATCGCTGGAACGATAGATTGCTAAGTACCGCGCCGTGTCGCTTAGCCGGTTCGCGGCAAGAGTAAAATTTTTTCCTATCGTTCCTAGATGATTTTAAACGTGATATGCGTGGTAAACTGTGCATACGAAACCGTGTGTTATGACGCCAGTTCTCTCGGACGCGTATTTACCGAGTTAGAAGCGAGTTAACTTCCGGCGAGTCACTTAGGTATCGCTGGAACGATAGATTGCTAAGTACCGCGCCGTGTCGCTTAGCCGGTTCGCCCGTCGCACCGGTAAGAGTAAACTTTTTTCCTATCGTTCCTAGATGATTTTAAACGTTATATGCGTGGTAAACTGTGCATACGAAACCGTGTGTCGTGACGCCAGTTCTCTCGGACGCGTATTTACCGAGTTATAAGCGAGTTAACTTCCGGAGAGTCACTTAGGTATCGCTGGAACGATAGATAGCTAAGTACCGCGCCGTGTCGCTTAACCGGTTCGCCCGTCGCACCGGTAAGAGTAAACTTTTTTCCTATCGTTCCTAGATGATTTTAAACGTTATATTCGTGGCAAACTGTGCCTACGAAACCGTGTGTCGTGACGTCAGTTCTCTCGGACGCGTATTTACCGAGTTAGAAGCGAGTTAACTTCCGGCGAGTCACTTAGGTATCGCTGGAACGATAGATTGCTAAGTACCGCGCTGTGTCGCTTAGCCGGTTCGCCCGTCGCACCGGTAAGAGTAAACTTTTTTCCTATCGTTCCTAGATGATTTTAAACGTTATATTCGTTGTAAACTGTGCATACGAAACCGTGTGTCGTGACGCCAGTTCTCTCGGACGCGTATTTACCGAGTTAGAAGCGAGTTAACTTCCGGCGAGTCACTTAGGTATCGCTGGAACGATAGATTGCTAAATACCGCGACGTGTCGCTTAGCCGGTTCGCGGTAAGAGTAAACTTTTTTCCTATCGTTCCTAGATGATTTTAATCGTTATATTCGTGGTTAACTGTGCATACGAAACCGTGTGTCGTGACGCCAGTTCTCTCGGACGCGTATTTACCGAGTTATAAGCGAGTTAACTTCCGGAGAGTCACTTAGGTATCGCTGGAACGATAGATAGCTAAGTACCGCGCCGTGTCGCTTAGCCGGTTCGCCCGTCGCACCGGTAAGAGTAAACTTTTTTCCTATCGTTCCTAGATGATTTTAAACGTTATATTCGTGGTAAACTGTGCATACGAAACCGTGTGTCGTGACGCCAGTCCTCTCGGACGCGTATTTACCGAGTTATAAGCGAGTTAACTTCCGGCGAGTCGCTTAGGTATCGCTGGAACGATAAAATTGCTAAGTACCGCGCCGTGTCGGTTAGACGGTTCGCGGTAAGAGTAAACTTTTTTCCTATCGTTCCTAGATGATTTTAAACGTTATATTCGTGGTAAACTGTGCATACGAAACCGTGTGTCGTGACGCCAGTTCTCTCGGACGCGTATTTACCGAGTTATAAGCGAGTTAACTTCCGGCGAGTCGCTTAGGTATCGCTGGAACGATAAAATTGCTAAGTACCGCGCCGTGTCGGTTAGACGGTTCGCGGTAAGAGTAAACTTTTTTCCTATCGTTCCTAGATGATTTTAAACGTTATATTCGTGGTAAACTGTGCATACGAAACCGTGTGTCGTGACGCCAGTTCTCTCGGACGCGTATTTACCGAGTTATAAGCGAGTTAACTTCCGGCGAGTCGCTTAGGTATCGCTGGAACGATAAAATTGCTAAGTACCGCGCCGTGTCGGTTAGACGGTTCGCGGTAAGAGTAAACTTTTTTCCTATCGTTCCTAGATGATTTTAAACGTTATATTCGTGGTAAACTGTGCATACGAAACCGTGTGTTATGACGCCAGTTCTCTCGGACGCGTATTTACCGAGTTAGAAGCGAGTTAACTTCCGGCGAGTCACTTAGGTATCGCTGGAACGATAGATTGCTAAGTACCGCGCCGTGTCGCTTAGCCGGTTCGCCCGTCGCACCGGTAAGAGTAAACTTTTTTCCTATCGTTCCTAGATGATTTTAAACGTTATATGCGTGGTAAACTGTGCATACGAAACCGTGTGTCGTGACGCCAGTTCTCTCGGACGCGTATTTACCGAGTTATAAGCGAGTTAACTTCCGGAGAGTCACTTAGGTATCGCTGGAACGATAGATAGCTAAGTACCGCGCCGTGCCGCTTAGCCGGTTCGCCCGTCGCACCGGTAAGTGTAAACTTTTTTCCTATCGTTCCTAGATGATTTTAAACGTTATATTCGTGGCAAACTGTGCCTACGAAACCGTGTGTCGTGACGTCAGTTCTCTCGGACGCGTATTTACCGAGTTAGAAGCGAGTTAACTTCCGGCGAGTCACTTAGGTATCGCTGGAACGATAGATTGCTAAGTACCGCGCCGTGTCGCTTAGCCGGTTCGCGGTAAGAGTAAACTTTTTTCCTATCGTTCCTAGATGATTTTAAACGTTATATTCGTGGTAAACTGTGCATACGAAACCGTGTGTCGTGACGCCAGTTCTCTCGGACGCGTATTTACCGAGTTATAAGCGAGTTAACTTCCGGCGAGTCACTTAGGTATCGCTGGAACGATAGATTGCTAAGTACCGCGCCGTGTCGCTTAGCCGGTTCGCGGCAAGAGTAAAATTTTTTCCTATCGTTCCTAGATGATTTTAAACGTGATATGCGTGGTAAACTGTGCATACGAAACCGTGTGTTATGACGCCAGTTCTCTCGGACGCGTATTTACCGAGTTAGAAGCGAGTTAACTTCCGGCGAGTCACTTAGGTATCGCTGGAACGATAGATTGCTAAGTACCGCGCCGTGTCGCTTAGCCGGTTCGCCCGTCGCACCGGTAAGAGTAAACTTTTTTCCTATCGTTCCTAGATGATTTTAAACGTTATATGCGTGGTAAACTGTGCATACGAAACCGTGTGTCGTGACGCCAGTTCTCTCGGACGCGTATTTACCGAGTTATAAGCGAGTTAACTTCCGGAGAGTCACTTAGGTATCGCTGGAACGATAGATAGCTAAGTACCGCGCCGTGTCGCTTAACCGGTTCGCCCGTCGCACCGGTAAGAGTAAACTTTTTTCCTATCGTTCCTAGATGATTTTAAACGTTATATTCGTGGCAAACTGTGCCTACGAAACCGTGTGTCGTGACGTCAGTTCTCTCGGACGCGTATTTACCGAGTTAGAAGCGAGTTAACTTCCGGCGAGTCACTTAGGTATCGCTGGAACGATAGATTGCTAAGTACCGCGCTGTGTCGCTTAGCCGGTTCGCCCGTCGCACCGGTAAGAGTAAACTTTTTTCCTATCGTTCCTAGATGATTTTAAACGTTATATTCGTGGTAAACTGTGCATACGAAACCGTGTGTCGTGACGCCAGTTCTCTCGGACGCGTATTTACCGAGTTAGAAGCGAGTTAACTTCCGGAGAGTCACTTAGGTATCGCTGGAACGATAGATTGCTAAATACCGCGACGTGTCGCTTAGCCGGTTCGCGGTAAGAGTAAACTTTTTTCCTATCGTTCCTAGATGATTTTAATCGTTATATTCGTGGTTAACTGTGCATACGAAACCGTGTGTCGTGACGCCAGTTCTCTCGGACGCGTATTTACCGAGTTATAAGCGAGTTAACTTCCGGAGAGTCACTTAGGTATCGCTGGAACGATAGATAGCTAAGTACCGCGCCGTGTCGCTTAGCCGGTTCGCCCGTCGCACCGGTAAGAGTAAACTTTTTTCCTATCGTTCCTAGATGATTTTAAACGTTATATTCGTGGTAAACTGTGCATACGAAACCGTGTGTCGTGACGCCAGTCCTCTCGGACGCGTATTTACCGAGTTATAAGCGAGTTAACTTCCGGCGAGTCGCTTAGGTATCGCTGGAACGATAAAATTGCTAAGTACCGCGCCGTGTCGGTTAGACGGTTCGCGGTAAGAGTAAACTTTTTTCCTATCGTTCCTAGATGATTTTAAACGTTATATTCGTGGTAAACTGTGCATACGAAACCGTGTGTCGTGACGCCAGTTCTCTCGGACGCGTATTTACCGAGTTATAAGCGAGTTAACTTCCGGCGAGTCGCTTAGGTATCGCTGGAACGATAAAATTGCTAAGTACCGCGCCGTGTCGGTTAGACGGTTCGCGGTAAGAGTAAACTTTTTTCCTATCGTTCCTAGATGATTTTAAACGTTATATTCGTGGTAAACTGTGCATACGAAACCGTGTGTCGTGACGCCAGTTCTCTCGGACGCGTATTTACCGAGTTATAAGCGAGTTAACTTCCGGCGAGTCGCTTAGGTATCGCTGGAACGATAAAATTGCTAAGTACCGCGCCGTGTCGGTTAGACGGTTCGCGGTAAGAGTAAACTTTTTTCCTATCGTTCCTAGATGATTTTAAACGTTATATTCGTGGTAAACTGTGCATACGAAACCGTGTGTCGTGACGCCAGTTCTCTCGGACGCGTATTTACCGAGTTATAAGCGAGTTAACTTCCGGCGAGTCGCTTAGGTATCGCTGGAACGATAAAATTGCTAAGTACCGCGCCGTGTCGGTTAGACGGTTCGCGGTAAGAGTAAACTTTTTTCCTATCGTTCCTAGATGATTTTAAACGTTATATTCGTGGTAAACTGTGCATACGAAACCGTGTGTCGTGACGCCAGTTCTCTCGGACGCGTATTTACCGAGTTATAAGCGAGTTAACTTCCGGCGAGTCGCTTAGGTATCGCTGGAACGATAAAATTGCTAAGTACCGCGCCGTGTCGGTTAGACGGTTCGCGGTAAGAGTAAACTTTTTTCCTATCGTTCCTAGATGATTTTAAACGTTATATTCGTGGTAAACTGTGCATACGAAACCGTGTGTCGTGACGCCAGTTCTCTCGGACGCGTATTTACCGAGTTATAAGCGAGTTAACTTCCGGCGAGTCGCTTAGGTATCGCTGGAACGATAAAATTGCTAAGTACCGCGCCGTGTCGGTTAGACGGTTCGCGGTAAGAGTAAACTTTTTTCCTATCGTTCCTAGATGATTTTAAACGTTATATTCGTGGTAAACTGTGCATACGAAACCGTGTGTCGTGACGCCAGTTCTCTCGGACGCGTATTTACCGAGTTATAAGCGAGTTAACTTCCGGCGAGTCGCTTAGGTATCGCTGGAACGATAAAATTGCTAAGTACCGCGCCGTGTCGGTTAGACGGTTCGCGGTAAGAGTAAACTTTTTTCCTATCGTTCCTAGATGATTTTAAACGTTATATTCGTGGTAAACTGTGCATACGAAACCGTGTGTCGTGACGCCAGTTCTCTCGGACGCGTATTTACCGAGTTATAAGCGAGTTAACTTCCGGCGAGTCGCTTAGGTATCGCTGGAACGATAAAATTGCTAAGTACCGCGCCGTGTCGGTTAGACGGTTCGCGGTAAGAGTAAACTTTTTTCCTATCGTTCCTAGATGATTTTAAACGTTATATTCGTGGTAAACTGTGCATACGAAACCGTGTGTCGTGACGCCAGTTCTCTCGGACGCGTATTTACCGAGTTATAAGCGAGTTAACTTCCGGCGAGTCGCTTAGGTATCGCTGGAACGATAAAATTGCTAAGTACCGCGCCGTGTCGGTTAGACGGTTCGCGGTAAGAGTAAACTTTTTTCCTATCGTTCCTAGATGATTTTAAACGTTATATTCGTGGTAAACTGTGCATACGAAACCGTGTGTCGTGACGCCAGTTCTCTCGGACGCGTATTTACCGAGTTATAAGCGAGTTAACTTCCGGCGAGTCGCTTAGGTATCGCTGGAACGATAAAATTGCTAAGTACCGCGCCGTGTCGGTTAGCCGGTTCGCGGTAAGAGTAAACTTTTTTCCTATCGTTCCTAGATGATTTTAAACGTTATATTCGTGGTAAACTGTGCATACGAAACCGTGTGTCGTGACGCCAGTTCTCTCGGACGCGTATTTACCGAGTTATAAGCGAGTTAACTTCCGGCGAGTCGCTTAGGTATCGCTGGAACGATAAAATTGCTAAGTACCGCGCCGTGTCGGTTAGCCGGTTCGCGGTAAGAGTAAACTTTTTTCCTATCGTTCCTAGATGATTTTAAACGTTATATTCGTGGTAAACTGTGCATACGAAACCGTGTGTCGTGACGCCAGTTCTCTCGGACGCGTATTTACCGAGTTATAAGCGAGTTAACTTCCGGCGAGTCGCTTAGGTATCGCTGGAACGATAAAATTGCTAAGTACCGCGCCGTGTCGGTTAGCCGGTTCGCGGTAAGAGTAAACTTTTTTCCTATCGTTCCTAGATGATTTTAAACGTTATATTCGTGGTAAACTGTGCATACGAAACCGTGTGTCGTGACGCCAGTTCTCTCGGACGCGTATTTACCGAGTTATAAGCGAGTTAACTTCCGGCGAGTCGCTTAGGTATCGCTGGAACGATAAAATTGCTAAGTACCGCGCCGTGTCGGTTAGACGGTTCGCGGTAAGAGTAAACTTTTTTCCTATCGTTCCTAGATGATTTTAAACGTTATATTCGTGGTAAACTGTGCATACGAAACCGTGTGTCGTGACGCCAGTTCTCTCGGACGCGTATTTACCGAGTTATAAGCGAGTTAACTTCCGGCGAGTCGCTTAGGTATCGCTGGAACGATAAAATTGCTAAGTACCGCGCCGTGTCGGTTAGCCGGTTCGCGGTAAGAGTAAACTTTTTTCCTATCGTTCCTAGATGATTTTAAACGTTATATTCGTGGTAAACTGTGCATACGAAACCGTGTGTCGTGACGCCAGTTCTCTCGGACGCGTATTTACCGAGTTATAAGCGAGTTAACTTCCGGCGAGTCGCTTAGGTATCGCTGGAACGATAAAATTGCTAAGTACCGCGCCGTGTCGGTTAGCCGGTTCGCGGTAAGAGTAAACTTTTTTCCTATCGTTCCTAGATGATTTTAAACGTTATATTCGTGGTAAACTGTGCATACGAAACCGTGTGTCGTGACGCCAGTTCTCTCGGACGCGTATTTACCGAGTTATAAGCGAGTTAACTTCCGGCGAGTCGCTTAGGTATCGCTGGAACGATAAAATTGCTAAGTACCGCGCCGTGTCGGTTAGCCGGTTCGCGGTAAGAGTAAACTTTTTTCCTATCGTTCCTAGATGATTTTAAACGTTATATTCGTGGTAAACTGTGCATACGAAACCGTGTGTCGTGACGCCAGTTCTCTCGGACGCGTATTTACCGAGTTATAAGCGAGTTAACTTCCGGCGAGTCGCTTAGGTATCGCTGGAACGATAAAATTGCTAAGTACCGCGCCGTGTCGGTTAGACGGTTCGCGGTAAGAGTAAACTTTTTTCCTATCGTTCCTAGATGATTTTAAACGTTATATTCGTGGTAAACTGTGCATACGAAACCGTGTGTCGTGACGCCAGTTCTCTCGGACGCGTATTTACCGAGTTATAAGCGAGTTAACTTCCGGCGAGTCGCTTAGGTATCGCTGGAACGATAAAATTGCTAAGTACCGCGCCGTGTCGGTTAGACGGTTCGCGGTAAGAGTAAACTTTTTTCCTATCGTTCCTAGATGATTTTAAACGTTATATTCGTGGTAAACTGTGCATACGAAACCGTGTGTCGTGACGCCAGTTCTCTCGGACGCGTATTTACCGAGTTATAAGCGAGTTAACTTCCGGCGAGTCGCTTAGGTATCGCTGGAACGATAAAATTGCTAAGTACCGCGCCGTGTCGGTTAGACGGTTCGCGGTAAGAGTAAACTTTTTTCCTATCGTTCCTAGATGATTTTAAACGTTATATTCGTGGTAAACTGTGCATACGAAACCGTGTGTCGTGACGCCAGTTCTCTCGGACGCGTATTTACCGAGTTATAAGCGAGTTAACTTCCGGCGAGTCGCTTAGGTATCGCTGGAACGATAAAATTGCTAAGTACCGCGCCGTGTCGGTTAGCCGGTTCGCGGTAAGAGTAAACTTTTTTCCTATCGTTCCTAGATGATTTTAAACGTTATATTCGTGGTAAACTGTGCATACGAAACCGTGTGTCGTGACGCCAGTTCTCTCGGACGCGTATTTACCGAGTTATAAGCGAGTTAACTTCCGGCGAGTCGCTTAGGTATCGCTGGAACGATAAAATTGCTAAGTACCGCGCCGTGTCGGTTAGCCGGTTCGCGGTAAGAGTAAACTTTTTTCCTATCGTTCCTAGATGATTTTAAACGTTATATTCGTGGTAAACTGTGCATACGAAACCGTGTGTCGTGACGCCAGTTCTCTCGGACGCGTATTTACCGAGTTATAAGCGAGTTAACTTCCGGCGAGTCGCTTAGGTATCGCTGGAACGATAAAATTGCTAAGTACCGCGCCGTGTCGGTTAGCCGGTTCGCGGTAAGAGTAAACTTTTTTCCTATCGTTCCTAGATGATTTTAAACGTTATATTCGTGGTAAACTGTGCATACGAAACCGTGTGTCGTGACGCCAGTTCTCTCGGACGCGTATTTACCGCGTTATAAGCGAGTTAACTTCCGGCGAGTCGCTTAGGTATCGCTGGAACGATAAAATTGCTAAGTACCGCGCCGTGTCGGTTAGACGGTTCGCGGTAAGAGTAAACTTTTTTCCTATCGTTCCTAGATGATTTTAAACGTTATATTCGTGGTAAACTGTGCATACGAAACCGTGTGTCGTGACGCCAGTTCTCTCGGACGCGTATTTACCGAGTTATAAGCGAGTTAACTTCCGGCGAGTCGCTTAGGTATCGCTGGAACGATAAAATTGCTAAGTACCGCGCCGTGTCGGTTAGACGGTTCGCGGTAAGAGTAAACTTTTTTCCTATCGTTCCTAGATGATTTTAAACGTTATATTCGTGGTAAACTGTGCATACGAAACCGTGTGTCGTGACGCCAGTTCTCTCGGACGCGTATTTACCGAGTTATAAGCGAGTTAACTTCCGGCGAGTCGCTTAGGTATCGCTGGAACGATAAAATTGCTAAGTACCGCGCCGTGTCGGTTAGACGGTTCGCGGTAAGAGTAAACTTTTTTCCTATCGTTCCTAGATGATTTTAAACGTTATATTCGTGGTAAACTGTGCATACGAAACCGTGTGTCGTGACGCCAGTTCTCTCGGACGCGTATTTACCGAGTTATAAGCGAGTTAACTTCCGGCGAGTCGCTTAGGTATCGCTGGAACGATAAAATTGCTAAGTACCGCGCCGTGTCGGTTAGACGGTTCGCGGTAAGAGTAAACTTTTTTCCTATCGTTCCTAGATGATTTTAAACGTTATATTCGTGGTAAACTGTGCATACGAAACCGTGTGTCGTGACGCCAGTTCTCTCGGACGCGTATTTACCGAGTTATAAGCGAGTTAACTTCCGGCGAGTCGCTTAGGTATCGCTGGAACGATAAAATTGCTAAGTACCGCGCCGTGTCGGTTAGCCGGTTCGCGGTAAGAGTAAACTTTTTTCCTATCGTTCCTAGATGATTTTAAACGTTATATTCGTGGTAAACTGTGCATACGAAACCGTGTGTCGTGACGCCAGTTCTCTCGGACGCGTATTTACCGAGTTATAAGCGAGTTAACTTCCGGCGAGTCGCTTAGGTATCGCTGGAACGATAAAATTGCTAAGTACCGCGCCGTGTCGGTTAGACGGTTCGCGGTAAGAGTAAACTTTTTTCCTATCGTTCCTAGATGATTTTAAACGTTATATTCGTGGTAAACTGTGCATACGAAACCGTGTGTCGTGACGCCAGTTCTCTCGGACGCGTATTTACCGAGTTATAAGCGAGTTAACTTCCGGCGAGTCGCTTAGGTATCGCTGGAACGATAAAATTGCTAAGTACCGCGCCGTGTCGGTTAGACGGTTCGCGGTAAGAGTAAACTTTTTTCCTATCGTTCCTAGATGATTTTAAACGTTATATTCGTGGTAAACTGTGCATACGAAACCGTGTGTCGTGACGCCAGTTCTCTCGGACGCGTATTTACCGAGTTATAAGCGAGTTAACTTCCGGCGAGTCGCTTAGGTATCGCTGGAACGATAAAATTGCTAAGTACCGCGCCGTGTCGGTTAGACGGTTCGCGGTAAGAGTAAACTTTTTTCCTATCGTTCCTAGATGATTTTAAACGTTATATTCGTGGTAAACTGTGCATACGAAACCGTGTGTCGTGACGCCAGTTCTCTCGGACGCGTATTTACCGAGTTATAAGCGAGTTAACTTCCGGCGAGTCGCTTAGGTATCGCTGGAACGATAAAATTGCTAAGTACCGCGCCGTGTCGGTTAGACGGTTCGCGGTAAGAGTAAACTTTTTTCCTATCGTTCCTAGATGATTTTAAACGTTATATTCGTGGTAAACTGTGCATACGAAACCGTGTGTCGTGACGCCAGTTCTCTCGGACGCGTATTTACCGAGTTATAAGCGAGTTAACTTCCGGCGAGTCGCTTAGGTATCGCTGGAACGATAAAATTGCTAAGTACCGCGCCGTGTCGGTTAGCCGGTTCGCGGTAAGAGTAAACTTTTTTCCTATCGTTCCTAGATGATTTTAAACGTTATATTCGTGGTAAACTGTGCATACGAAACCGTGTGTCGTGACGCCAGTTCTCTCGGACGCGTATTTACCGAGTTATAAGCGAGTTAACTTCCGGCGAGTCGCTTAGGTATCGCTGGAACGATAAAATTGCTAAGTACCGCGCCGTGTCGGTTAGCCGGTTCGCGGTAAGAGTAAACTTTTTTCCTATCGTTCCTAGATGATTTTAAACGTTATATTCGTGGTAAACTGTGCATACGAAACCGTGTGTCGTGACGCCAGTTCTCTCGGACGCGTATTTACCGAGTTATAAGCGAGTTAACTTCCGGCGAGTCGCTTAGGTATCGCTGGAACGATAAAATTGCTAAGTACCGCGCCGTGTCGGTTAGCCGGTTCGCGGTAAGAGTAAACTTTTTTCCTATCGTTCCTAGATGATTTTAAACGTTATATTCGTGGTAAACTGTGCATACGAAACCGTGTGTCGTGACGCCAGTTCTCTCGGACGCGTATTTACCGAGTTATAAGCGAGTTAACTTCCGGCGAGTCGCTTAGGTATCGCTGGAACGATAAAATTGCTAAGTACCGCGCCGTGTCGGTTAGACGGTTCGCGGTAAGAGTAAACTTTTTTCCTATCGTTCCTAGATGATTTTAAACGTTATATTCGTGGTAAACTGTGCATACGAAACCGTGTGTCGTGACGCCAGTTCTCTCGGACGCGTATTTACCGAGTTATAAGCGAGTTACCTTCCGGCGAGTCGCTTAGGTATCGCTGGAACGATAAAATTGCTAAGTACCGCGCCGTGTCGGTTAGACGGTTCGCGGTAAGAGTAAACTTTTTTCCTATCGTTCCTAGATGATTTTAAACGTTATATTCGTGGTAAACTGTGCATACGAAACCGTGTGTCGTGACGCCAGTTCTCTCGGACGCGTATTTACCGAGTTATAAGCGAGTTAACTTCCGGCGAGTCGCTTAGGTATCGCTGGAACGATAAAATTGCTAAGTACCGCGCCGTGTCGGTTAGACGGTTCGCGGTAAGAGTAAACTTTTTTCCTATCGTTCCTAGATGATTTTAAACGTTATATTCGTGGTAAACTGTGCATACGAAACCGTGTGTCGTGACGCCAGTTCTCTCGGACGCGTATTTACCGAGTTATAAGCGAGTTAACTTCCGGCGAGTCGCTTAGGTATCGCTGGAACGATAAAATTGCTAAGTACCGCGCCGTGTCGGTTAGACGGTTCGCGGTAAGAGTAAACTTTTTTCCTATCGTTCCTAGATGATTTTAAACGTTATATTCGTGGTAAACTGTGCATACGAAACCGTGTGTCGTGACGCCAGTTCTCTCGGACGCGTATTTACCGAGTTATAAGCGAGTTAACTTCCGGCGAGTCGCTTAGGTATCGCTGGAACGATAAAATTGCTAAGTACCGCGCCGTGTCGGTTAGCCGGTTCGCGGTAAGAGTAAACTTTTTTCCTATCGTTCCTAGATGATTTTAAACGTTATATTCGTGGTAAACTGTGCATACGAAACCGTGTGTCGTGACGCCAGTTCTCTCGGACGCGTATTTACCGAGTTATAAGCGAGTTAACTTCCGGCGAGTCGCTTAGGTATCGCTGGAACGATAAAATTGCTAAGTACCGCGCCGTGTCGGTTAGACGGTTCGCGGTAAGAGTAAACTTTTTTCCTATCGTTCCTAGATGATTTTAAACGTTATATTCGTGGTAAACTGTGCATACGAAACCGTGTGTCGTGACGCCAGTTCTCTCGGACGCGTATTTACCGAGTTATAAGCGAGTTAACTTCCGGCGAGTCGCTTAGGTATCGCTGGAACGATAAAATTGCTAAGTACCGCGCCGTGTCGGTTAGACGGTTCGCGGTAAGAGTAAACTTTTTTCCTATCGTTCCTAGATGATTTTAAACGTTATATTCGTGGTAAACTGTGCATACGAAACCGTGTGTCGTGACGCCAGTTCTCTCGGACGCGTATTTACCGAGTTATAAGCGAGTTAACTTCCGGCGAGTCGCTTAGGTATCGCTGGAACGATAAAATTGCTAAGTACCGCGCCGTGTCGGTTAGACGGTTCGCGGTAAGAGTAAACTTTTTTCCTATCGTTCCTAGATGATTTTAAACGTTATATTCGTGGTAAACTGTGCATACGAAACCGTGTGTCGTGACGCCAGTTCTCTCGGACGCGTATTTACCGAGTTATAAGCGAGTTAACTTCCGGCGAGTCGCTTAGGTATCGCTGGAACGATAAAATTGCTAAGTACCGCGCCGTGTCGGTTAGACGGTTCGCGGTAAGAGTAAACTTTTTTCCTATCGTTCCTAGATGATTTTAAACGTTATATTCGTGGTAAACTGTGCATACGAAACCGTGTGTCGTGACGCCAGTTCTCTCGGACGCGTATTTACCGAGTTATAAGCGAGTTAACTTCCGGCGAGTCGCTTAGGTATCGCTGGAACGATAAAATTGCTAAGTACCGCGCCGTGTCGGTTAGCCGGTTCGCGGTAAGAGTAAACTTTTTTCCTATCGTTCCTAGATGATTTTAAACGTTATATTCGTGGTAAACTGTGCATACGAAACCGTGTGTCGTGACGCCAGTTCTCTCGGACGCGTATTTACCGAGTTATAAGCGAGTTAACTTCCGGCGAGTCGCTTAGGTATCGCTGGAACGATAAAATTGCTAAGTACCGCGCCGTGTCGGTTAGCCGGTTCGCGGTAAGAGTAAACTTTTTTCCTATCGTTCCTAGATGATTTTAAACGTTATATTCGTGGTAAACTGTGCATACGAAACCGTGTGTCGTGACGCCAGTTCTCTCGGACGCGTATTTACCGAGTTATAAGCGAGTTAACTTCCGGCGAGTCGCTTAGGTATCGCTGGAACGATAAAATTGCTAAGTACCGCGCCGTGTCGGTTAGCCGGTTCGCGGTAAGAGTAAACTTTTTTCCTATCGTTCCTAGATGATTTTAAACGTTATATTCGTGGTAAACTGTGCATACGAAACCGTGTGTCGTGACGCCAGTTCTCTCGGACGCGTATTTACCGAGTTATAAGCGAGTTAACTTCCGGCGAGTCGCTTAGGTATCGCTGGAACGATAAAATTGCTAAGTACCGCGCCGTGTCGGTTAGACGGTTCGCGGTAAGAGTAAACTTTTTTCCTATCGTTCCTAGATGATTTTAAACGTTATATTCGTGGTAAACTGTGCATACGAAACCGTGTGTCGTGACGCCAGTTCTCTCGGACGCGTATTTACCGAGTTATAAGCGAGTTACCTTCCGGCGAGTCGCTTAGGTATCGCTGGAACGATAAAATTGCTAAGTACCGCGCCGTGTCGGTTAGACGGTTCGCGGTAAGAGTAAACTTTTTTCCTATCGTTCCTAGATGATTTTAAACGTTATATTCGTGGTAAACTGTGCATACGAAACCGTGTGTCGTGACGCCAGTTCTCTCGGACGCGTATTTACCGAGTTATAAGCGAGTTAACTTCCGGCGAGTCGCTTAGGTATCGCTGGAACGATAAAATTGCTAAGTACCGCGCCGTGTCGGTTAGACGGTTCGCGGTAAGAGTAAACTTTTTTCCTATCGTTCCTAGATGATTTTAAACGTTATATTCGTGGTAAACTGTGCATACGAAACCGTGTGTCGTGACGCCAGTTCTCTCGGACGCGTATTTACCGAGTTATAAGCGAGTTAACTTCCGGCGAGTCGCTTAGGTATCGCTGGAACGATAAAATTGCTAAGTACCGCGCCGTGTCGGTTAGCCGGTTCGCGGTAAGAGTAAACTTTTTTCATATCGTTCCTAGATGATTTTAAACGTTATATTCGTGGTAAACTGTGCATACGAAACCGTGTGTCGTGACGCCAGTTCTCTCGGACGCGTATTTACCGAGTTATAAGCGAGTTAACTTCCGGCGAGTCGCTTAGGTATCGCTGGAACGATAAAATTGCTAAGTACCGCGCCGTGTCGGTTAGACGGTTCGCGGTAAGAGTAAACTTTTTTCCTATCGTTCCTAGATGATTTTAAACGTTATATTCGTGGTAAACTGTGCATACGAAACCGTGTGTCGTGACGCCAGTTCTCTCGGACGCGTATTTACCGAGTTATAAGCGAGTTAACTTCCGGCGAGTCGCTTAGGTATCGCTGGAACGATAAAATTGCTAAGTACCGCGCCGTGTCGGTTAGCCGGTTCGCGGTAAGAGTAAACTTTTTTCCTATCGTTCCTAGATGATTTTAAACGTTATATTCGTGGTAAACTGTGCATACGAAACCGTGTGTCGTGACGCCAGTTCTCTCGGACGCGTATTTACCGAGTTATAAGCGAGTTAACTTCCGGCGAGTCGCTTAGGTATCGCTGGAACGATAAAATTGCTAAGTACCGCGCCGTGTCGGTTAGACGGTTCGCGGTAAGAGTAAACTTTTTTCCTATCGTTCCTAGATGATTTTAAATGTTATATTCGTGGTAAACTGTGCATACGAAACCGTGTGTCGTGACGCCAGTTCTCTCGGACGCGTATTTACCGAGTTATAAGCGAGTTAACTTCCGGCGAGTCGCTTAGGTATCGCTGGAACGATAAAATTGCTAAGTACCGCGCCGTGTCGGTTAGCCGGTTCGCGGTAAGAGTAAACTTTTTTCCAATCGTTCCTAGATGATTTTAAACGTTATATTCGTGGTAAACTGTGCATACGAAACCGTGTGTCGTGACGCCAGTTCTCTCGGACGCGTATTTACCGAGTTATAAGCGAGTTAACTTCCGGCGAGTCGCTTAGGTATCGCTGGAACGATAAAATTGCTAAGTACCGCGCCGTGTCGGTTAGACGGTTCGCGGTAAGAGTAAACTTTTTTCCTATCGTTCCTAGATGATTTTAAACGTTATATTCGTGGTAAACTGTGCATACGAAACCGTGTGTCGTGACGCCAGTTCTCTCGGACGCGTATTTACCGAGTTATAAGCGAGTTAACTTCCGGCGAGTCGCTTAGGTATCGCTGGAACGATAAAATTGCTAAGTACCGCGCCGTGTCGGTTAGCCGGTTCGCGGTAAGAGTAAACTTTTTTCCTATCGTTCCTAGATGATTTTAAACGTTATATTCGTGGTAAACTGTGCATACGAAACCGTGTGTCGTGACGCCAGTTCTCTCGGACGCGTATTTACCGAGTTATAAGCGAGTTAACTTCCGGCGAGTCGCTTAGGTATCGCTGGAACGATAAAATTGCTAAGTACCGCGCCGTGTCGGTTAGCCGGTTCGCGGTAAGAGTAAACTTTTTTCCAATCGTTCCTAGATGATTTTAAACGTTATATTCGTGGTAAACTGTGCATACGAAACCGTGTGTCGTGACGCCAGTTCTCTCGGACGCGTATTTACCGAGTTATAAGCGAGTTAACTTCCGGCGAGTCGCTTAGGTATCGCTGGAACGATAAAATTGCTAAGTACCGCGCCGTGTCGGTTAGCCGGTTCGCGGTAAGAGTAAACTTTTTTCATATCGTTCCTAGATGATTTTAAACGTTATATTCGTGGTAAACTGTGCATACGAAACCGTGTGTCGTGACGCCAGTTCTCTCGGACGCGTATTTACCGAGTTATAAGCGAGTTAACTTCCGGCGAGTCGCTTAGGTATCGCTGGAACGATAAAATTGCTAAGTACCGCGCCGTGTCGGTTAGACGGTTCGCGGTAAGAGTAAACTTTTTTCCTATCGTTCCTAGATGATTTTAAACGTTATATTCGTGGTAAACTGTGCATACGAAACCGTGTGTCGTGACGCCAGTTCTCTCGGACGCGTATTTACCGAGTTATAAGCGAGTTAACTTCCGGCGAGTCGCTTAGGTATCGCTGGAACGATAAAATTGCTAAGTACCGCGCCGTGTCGGTTAGCCGGTTCGCGGTAAGAGTAAACTTTTTTCCTATCGTTCCTAGATGATTTTAAACGTTATATTCGTGGTAAACTGTGCATACGAAACCGTGTGTCGTGACGCCAGTTCTCTCGGACGCGTATTTACCGAGTTATAAGCGAGTTAACTTCCGGCGAGTCGCTTAGGTATCGCTGGAACGATAAAATTGCTAAGTACCGCGCCGTGTCGGTTAGACGGTTCGCGGTAAGAGTAAACTTTTTTCCTATCGTTCCTAGATGATTTTAAATGTTATATTCGTGGTAAACTGTGCATACGAAACCGTGTGTCGTGACGCCAGTTCTCTCGGACGCGTATTTACCGAGTTATAAGCGAGTTAACTTCCGGCGAGTCGCTTAGGTATCGCTGGAACGATAAAATTGCTAAGTACCGCGCCGTGTCGGTTAGCCGGTTCGCGGTAAGAGTAAACTTTTTTCCAATCGTTCCTAGATGATTTTAAACGTTATATTCGTGGTAAACTGTGCATACGAAACCGTGTGTCGTGACGCCAGTTCTCTCGGACGCGTATTTACCGAGTTATAAGCGAGTTAACTTCCGGCGAGTCGCTTAGGTATCGCTGGAACGATAAAATTGCTAAGTACCGCGCCGTGTCGGTTAGACGGTTCGCGGTAAGAGTAAACTTTTTTCCTATCGTTCCTAGATGATTTTAAACGTTATATTCGTGGTAAACTGTGCATACGAAACCGTGTGTCGTGACGCCAGTTCTCTCGGACGCGTATTTACCGAGTTATAAGCGAGTTAACTTCCGGCGAGTCGCTTAGGTATCGCTGGAACG
>CAKAJI010000002.1:945000-957500 GCA_916610255.1 Lasioglossum lativentre
CACCGCCTCTTCAAGCTCCATGTGAGTGAAGACAGGATCGTCTTCGTTCATTGGCTCGGTAGCGACTTCCAGCCTGAGCTGCGCCTGTTCCGGAGTGTCGCTCACGGACGTGTCGTCCGGAACTAACGCCTCCAGCAGCGCTGACGCAGTGGATTCCCAGTCCATCGTGTGTCCTTGTTCGGTGCGAATGTTTGAAACCGCAGTTTCAACATTCAGCTTCTCGCGTGAAATCTTGTAAACAAGACCCCACGGTTCTTTGTTCCCCTGCTCGGTTACAAAGTTTTTCCAACTTTGTACCCTTGCAGCTCTCACAGCGGCCGTATAAGCTTTTCTCTGCACGAGATACTCAGTCTTCCGGCCTGCTCTCTCATCCTCCGAACATTTCGGGTTTTGGAAGGCGCGTCTACATCTGTTGACGTGCTTCTTCCGTCTCGTCAATTCTGGTGTCCACCACGGGACAGATTTTGAGTGCCACCGCTTAGATCGCATGGAGGAAGCGCACGCTTGGACAATCGATTTCTCGACTTCCAGTGCAAGATGTTCGACCTCCTCTCGGCCATTCGGCCGGAGGGTTAAGTTCCTCCTGCTTTCCAGCAGCGCTCGTACGTATCTTGGCCAGTTCGCACTATCCAGGTGGAACCGCCCATCATGGCGCTGGTTCTCAATCCCGGCAGCGAACTGCAACGAAAATTCTATGACTCTGTGATCACTGGACGTTAAGTCGCGATGGACTTTCCAGTTTCGCACTTTGTTGGACATGTCGTTTGTCGCAAGTGTGACATCGATATAAGACTCTCCGGTCGGGCTGGAGTACGTAGGCATACTGCCAGCCTCGTTCAAAATAACCAAGTTGTGCCGGGCCACGAACTCCTCCAGTTTTCGGCCTCTCGCGTCCGTCTTCGCTCTACCCCAGAGGGGAGATTTAGCGTTGACGTCCGCTGCGATCACAACTTGATTATGGTTTAGCGCCGCAAGCACATTCTCTAATCTAGCTAGACTTGGTTCAATTTCTTCCGAAAATTGAAAGTACTGGCTGACTAGGTAGACATTACCGAAATTGCCTTTTACGCTTACACAGGATAGATGCGTGTCGCACAGATGTGATAACTTGACCACGTCCAGGTCCTGGTTCGTGACAGCTATTGCTGCCATTGGCCGTTCCCCTTCCATGATCACCTTAGTTTGTGCCCGCTTCAGCCCAGGCAATTTGCCTTTCCAGCTGTACGGTTCTTGTGCTAACAACACGTCTATTCTCCTGGCATGCAGCAAAGATGTCATTTCATCGGACACATTCCGAGCGCGCTGCATATTATGCTGTACAACTCGGACAATCCTCTGAGTTCGTCTATTTTCGGTTCTATTAACCATAATTGGTTCGAGCTACTGTTTGCTGTAGCGCGGCCTGATAGGACGCGCACAGCTTGTCTCTAGACTTATGGTCGTGCGGCTTACCACTGTCTTTGCAATTGGAGCAGACCGGCGGTCCTTTCCTCTTGCTACACGTGGCAAAGGTATGCCCCTTATCGGCGCAGTGACCGCATACATCTTCTTTATGCTTGCAACGTTTAGCCGTGTGGCCAAACTTCTGGCACTTGAAGCACCGGGTTACCGAGACGTAGTCTTGTACTCGACAAGACGACCAGCCCATGTATACCCGGCCTTCCCCACTTTTCAGCCGCCGGCGAACCTGCGGGCTGACTTCGATGACCCAGTTGGCCGCCTCCTTGCCTTTAGGACCGGTTGGGTAACCGACCTTCAGGTTAGAGGCAAACTCTTTCTGAGTCATCTCGCTGAGGTTTTGCTTCCACAGATTGGAAGCAACCTCTTCTCTTGCCATCTTTTTCGGAACATCGTACACGATGAGTGACGGGTTCCTCTGTGTTGGCAAAGAGACGGAGAGACCTTTATCTTTCAGCCCCTTACTCCCCATGAAGGCTTGAAGATCCTCCTTGCGCTCGGTCTCGACTACTATGCCACCGGAGTGGATGAGTCGAACAGACTTCACGCGGATCTTCTCCTTCGCGGGTTTCACTAGGGACAGAACAGTCCGCTTAGTCGCGTCGCTGCTCTGTTCCTTGCCCTTCGGCGGGAAAATCCGTACCACGTGCTGTGGTGGCTTTACCGCTTCCGGGGAGACCTTTCGGCACTCGACCTTAACCGCATTGGCATAGGACGAGCGGGCGCTTTGTCCAGCTTGACCGGTCTGCATGGACTGCGGGGCGGTCCGCGACACAGTCGCCACACTCTTCTCAGTCGGTCTAGCCCGATCGGCCCTGACCGCTGCGAGCTGTCCTTCGAGGAAAACATTCCGTTGAATGAGTTCCTGGACGAGCTCGTTGAGCGCATTGGCATGTTCGCTGATCTTGGCCGAGGCGTCCTTCGTGATTCTCGATTTCTCGAGAGCACAACATCTGCCTATGGCCAAGATCTGCTTAAAGGCTTCTTCCCTTACGAGATCGAGAGGCCGTCCTTTGGGCCCAGAAGCCGCCTCCAACGGCTTCTTTCCCAGTTGCTTGCGCCCCGCCTCGGTTGGTGCTACCTTGGCAGAGCGCTTGTCCTTTTTGGAGGGGGCTTCCTTCCATTCCCCTCCTGCATGGGCTCCAGTGTGCCCGGGGTTTTCACTCCCTTCGGGTACCTTGCCTTTTCCAGAGGCGAGGTTAGCACCTTGCCCCTGTTTCCCGGAGCTCACCTCGGACCGGGGTGAGCTCTTCTCCTTCTTCTTCTTTGGGCTCGGTTCGCGCTTCGGTTTCCCTGGCGCTGCCTTACCCTTTGGTGCATCGCACCTTTCAAGGGACACGCTAGGGGAGGCCATAACCTCCACCTCGGTCCTCTCTACTTTTACGGTCACAGGGGTAATTTGGCTGTTACCAACTTCCACTACCTCTGCTGCGACGACTTCACGCTCGGTTTTGCAACCTCGCACTGGTCTCGTCGACTTGGCTCTCGGTTTTTTGTTTAAGTCATCCATATGAAATAGTGAATGTTTCATTCCGCTGCGTGCACCGGCCTCCTCGGACCCTCAAATGGAACCTGCCATCCAGCTAGGTTGGTGCATCACCCAGAATATAGTCCGCGGAATATTGATGGCCGATTACTCAACCACCATCCACTTCCTCGCCCAGCAGAATCCACTTCGCTAACGCTAATGGTATTCCAAGCCGATTGACTAGGCACAGGGTTACTTTTCTCGCCTAGCCGCCCATCTAGCCGAAGCAGAGGCCAAAGGTACGTGTTGGAGACGTCACCCCCGCAGGGGTGGGCCTCCTCAGATCCCAGGACCCTCCTTTCCGACGACAAAGGTTGCCACGCACGGCAAACACGTGGGAGACGTGGACTTTGAGTGGTTGTCTCCTCCACTCCACTGCGCTTCGTTTTGTTCGCTAAACTCCGAAGAGAATGCCATCCAGCGGGACCACGTGGAGGCGCAAGCGCAGCTAGGACACATAGTGCCCCTTTACAACTCCGGCCTCTCCGAGGATTGGAGCCCATCCCTTAGCAGGTCTTTACAGGTGCATATGCTTGTTTGTAGCGGCGCTATGCTGGAGCCGTGTTCTCCAGCGGCGTGTTGGTTACCCAAAACTTTTCAAGATTTTTCCAATGTGAAAAGTAGTGGCACCTCAGCCATGCGCTTACCAATATAGCGATTAATTACGCCGCTACGCTGGTACGCTTAGATCTTCTACGTACCAGCTACGAACCGAGCGAAAGCTGGTCGTGCTCACTTCTCGTCATCGTCGCCGCACCATGGCGACTCTGTGAGAGCATATACATTCTGTAGGACTGCCAGAGGCGCTCCTCTCGACCCATGAGAGAGCCTAAAAGCTGTCCCCGCCAGTAGATAGGGACAGAGGGAATCTCGTTAATCCATTCATGCGCGTCACTAATTAGATGACGAGGCATTTGGCTACCCTTCGTCAACGTTCAATGAACGGACGTACTTTCCGGGCCTATCCCCGGTGGTAGCAAACTTAACAACTTATAACTATTTAACAACAACAATAAAAATTGTATTAATGCAATAAAAACGATAACACTTAGCGGCAATAAACCGTACTAAATTAATAAATAAGTAAAATAATTTACAGAGTCGTATTACGATACCATCATATCAATAAATAGAGCATCACAGGATATCAGTTGATAAAACTCTTCTCAGTTGTTGTATAACATAAAATAAAGTGTAATATATAAAATATAAAATATAAAGAGCAATACACAAAAATACAGAACAAGGGAAGTGATTTGAGGCTAGCTGGATCTATTCAGTTCTCCATGACTCTTCCGTAGTCCATAAACTCGTTTACCATCTCAATGGAACTACGTAGGGCGATCATCGACAACGTAATTCGCTCGCTTTTGCTTATATCCAGCTTCTTCAGTTCTTTTAGCGTTGCCGTTGGTAAGGCTCCCCTAGAGCCAATCACTATTGGTAGGACACTCGCTGTCGTTACACCAAGCCGCCGTATTACTTGCGGTATCAGCCTTCGGTATTTCGCTTTTTTCTCCTCAGCAGCTTTGGTTAGGTACTCTCCCCTCTCGAAGCGGACCGTTATGTCAACGACATATGCCTCATCCTCATTCATTTTAATGACGAGGTCCGGCTTTAAGGTCCCTTCCGCCGATTGGAAAGACTGCTCTAACATAACTTGGTGTTTAACTGCCAATTTGTTGGCAATCAAGTCTCTGATCTCGTTATGCCTGTGAATTCGCTTAGGCTTCGTAGCACAGCATTCTCCCAGGATGTGGCCTAATGATTCCTGGGGTCCTCTACATCTCCTGCACGTGGTGTCGAAATGCGGGTTTCCATCAGCCACAAATTGCTTCATACATACCCTTGTTGGGTACGTATTTGTTCTGAGCTTAATAGCGTCGGCTATCCTAGAGTGCTTTAGCATATCACCACGTATCAGCCATGCATTGCTCTCTCTATGTTTAAATTCATGAGCGCCTTGCCCCTGTACTTTAAGTTGTGCCCATTGCTTTATAAAGTCGCCTTTCACTCTCACCTTGCAGAGGTTCAAATCCTCAATCGCAATTGGCCAGCTGATTCCCAGTGCTTTTGCATATTCTCGCAGCCTTGGCTCAATTTTTCCGCATTGAATGGCGAGTCCTGTGATGGGGTCGCTTGAGTTCCTTGCTTTTTCAGAGTTATTTAGGACCGCTATTTTAACCATGTTTTCGATGTTTACGAGGCCCAATCCACCGAGTCTTTTCGGTACATACATAAAAGCTGTGTTCGTTTTTTCGCTAATATGGAGCATCTTCTTTACCTCTTGTCTCACCAGTTGGTTTATTTCTTTTAAGGTATTTTGTGACGGAGGGTTCATTATGAGACCGTAAGTATATCGAGGCAGTAGGTATGTCGTAAGTAGCTCCAATTTCTGCATAGGTTTCAGTGGAACTCTTTTTAACCTGGCCATCAGTTCCTGAAAGGCATCGCATTCAAAGTTATCTATCAGGCCTTTCCATGGAGTAATTTTTGCGCCCAGGTATCTGATGGCGTCGTTCACCTGTGCTGATGGTACCTTGACTCCATTGATTTTAATTCCTGGGTCTCTTACGAACCAGCTTTTATTCGCGCACACAAATTCCATGGCCGTGCACTTGCTAACGGAGAGCTCCATACCCATCGCTCCCAAGTATTTTACTAGCATTCGCATCTGTTTTTCGGCCATTTCTCTATTTTTACCTATTAAGACCAGGTCATCGGCGAAGGCCATTGCTGTTAAGTTTCTGCCTTCGATTTTAATGCCATCTGTAGTGGATTGTAGCTGCTCGATGATCGGTTCAATGCATAGGTTGAATATTAAGGGTGACAAGGGATCTCCTTGTTTAACTCCCCTTTTGAGCGTTATGGGTACACTTCCCTCTTTCGTTTTAATGGATGTTTCGCAGTTATTGTACATGCTCGCTATATAGGCAGCAACTTCTGGGTGTACCCCTTTCCGTTCAAGTGCTGGCCTTATTGCAGCATGAGGCACCGTGTCGAACGCCTTGGCCACATCCTCAATGCCTAAGACTCCGCCAGCCTCTTTAAGTGTTTTAAGTGCCGAGCTCAGAATGCGAACATTGGCGAAACATCCGTTCTCATATTTAAAACCTTTTTGCCTGTCTGATTGCTCTATTGTTCGCCTTAGGCGTTTATCTACTAGTGCGGAAAAAATTCTACTTAACATAGAGCTTATTGTTATAGGCCGCCAATTTCTAACGTCGCTTGGGTCCTTGTCTACCTTGGGTATCAACGTCGTCCGATTTTTCCGCCATTGATTAGGATAATACTTATTCATCAAGAGGATGTTGAAAAATTTGGCCAAGATCACATTGATTCCTTCAATCCTGAGATCCGATTTCGTTAGCCCATCCGGTCCAGCGGCACTTTTATTATTAATCTGTTTGATCTTGGCTACGATTTCGCCTACAGAGATTGGTATTAGGACATCCTTTATACTCATCAAAGGGCTGTCTCTTCCGTCGAAAGGTAACGCTTCCGTGGGTCCTTCGACGCCCCATAGTTTCTCATAGAGCTCCTCTGTTTTGGCTTTTTCGGGTAGGCTATGCTGCTGAACCAGGGACATGTCATTAGAGGCTATTATGTCAGCCAGTTTCTTTGGCTCGTTGTTGAACAATTCTTGGCAGCGGGCGTATTCGAACCTCCGTCTTTCACTGCGACTTGGCTGTTTCCAACGTTTGCTCTTTCGACCGTGGTTCTTTCGATTATTGGTGACATTACCACCATTTGGTTTCCTGCCTCTCGTCCTGGGTACGCTTTCCTTCTTTTTCGAGCTGCATAATTGTTTTTCCATTTTTTCATAGAGCGTCTCTATCTGGGCCGCATCAGCTGGCCACGTGGATGCAATTTCTTCCGCTCTGTCGTTCCATTCGGTCCAGGCCTGCGGCAGTTCATATTTTTGCAGAACGGCATCCTTTAATTTTTCTCGCCAAGTTCCATCCTCCTCCAATGGGGCGATGGGCATTTCAGGCGATCCTTGAGCTTGCGCAGACTCGACAGACGACGCGGACACATCAGAAACCCCACCCGATTCAGACTGCTCATCAATAACAGTATCAATCGGGGTGGATCTCTCGGCCTCCGGTCGTAATTTATTTATGGAAAGCTGCTTCCTTTTATCGCTTATCTGCTTATTTGTTTTGTTTGGCATGCGCTGCGCTATTAGGACGTTAATATTTCTCCTTCCGACGTATATCTCGTTAAGTGACACAAGCATCCTAACTTCCTCATCTGACCATACAGAACTCGGCGCACCCTTCGGCTTTGGTGTCCTATTGGCAGCGGCGGCTCTCCTCTCGTTTCTTACAACGGGGTGTCTATGCCGTTCGTGCTGCGATAGTCCACTTAAAGTTGGAAAACTCATTTCGCAACTTGAACACCTATGTTCATGATTCGCCTGTTCCCCCTTGCACTTCGGAAGGTGGCAACAAAGAGGATGCAGCTTTATAAATGTCTTACTACACCTTCTGCATGACCAGGTAACTTTCGCGGACACGTGTTCTTCCTGTATGTGCTTATTAAGCTCAGTTGGCTTTATAAATATAAAGTTTCTACCTCTCCGCAGGCATACTGGACATGGACTTGGTCTCTCAAACGGGACGACCACTCTTTCATCCATCTCATCATGGTTATTACGGCCGCATGATAACGACGAATGAGGGCCCGCTCTCACACCCCTACCATCCGCCGGCACTGGAGGCTCCGAAACCTCCTGATGCATTACGTTTTCTCTGTTTCCTGACATTTCCATATTATTGGTGTTTGTTTGTTTTTTAAGGACTCTGCCGTCCTTCAGGCTTAACTGCCAGATGTTTGGGCGACTATACTCTTAACAGTACTAAGTAGTACGTTATTCACATAGAGTGATCTAGGGGATTAGATGTTAATTGGTCCCCGTAGGGTTCTAACCTTTGCCAATAGGCAAGCGCCTATGGCTAGTGGTCGCTGCACTCCATTTAGCCGTGATTGATGCCTCCGCAAATAGCGCTCACTTTTGCGGACGCGTCAACCACGTTGACCAGCAGGAACCTCGAGGAGGTAGGTCGTGCAACTTGAACGGTGAGAGGCTAAGGGCCAGAGGCCTGTATTGCGCATCACCGTCCCGTGTAACCATGACTCTCCAAAAGCGAGCATGTCAATCCGATGGCGCCACATGATGAAAAGTGGCTCCCTTCCCTCCACACCTCCACGAGGTGGGAGCTGGGCAACGTCCAGTTGGAAACAACTGGGCGGCTGAGCTGGAGGGGTGGCGCCGCCGGAGGGACATGAACGCTTAAGAGAGTCATAGTTACTCCCGCCCTCTTCTTAGGCTTCTCCTCTTACGAGGTCGAGAGGCCGTCCTCTGGGCCCAGAAGTCGCCTCCAACGACTTCCCTCCCAGTTTCTTGCGCTCCGCTTTAGCTGGTGCTGCCTTGGCGGAGCGCTTGTCCTTTTTGGAGGGGACATGTTTCCATGCCTCTCCTTTCTGGGCCATAGTACCCTCAGGGGTTTTATCCCCTTCGGGTGCCTTTTCCTTTTCGGAGGAAGGGACGGGACCCTTCTTCTCCTTTTTGGAGGCAGGGACGGTACCCTTCTTCTCCTTTTCGGAGGAAGGGACGGAACCCTTCTTCTCCTTTTGACCCGAGCTCTCCCCGGACCGAGGAGAGCTCCGCTTCTTTTTAGGGCTCGGCACTGCTGCCTTACCCTTGGGTGCATCGCACCTTTCGAGGGTCACGCTAGGGGAGGGATAAACCTCCTCCTCGGTCCTCTCGACTTTAACGGACACAGGGGCAGCTTCGTTGTCGTCAACTACAACCACCTCTGCTGCGACGACTTCACGCTCGGTTTTGCAACCTCGCGCTGGTCTCGTCGACTTGACTCTCAGTTCGTTTATTTGATCCATTAGAAATAGAATAAACTTCATTCCGCTGCGTGCACCGGCCTCCTCGGACCCTCAAATGGAACCTGCCATCCAGCTAGGTTGGTGCATCACCCAGAATATAGTCCGCGGAATTGGTGGCCAATTACTCAACCACCTCCACTTCCTCACCCAGTGGAACCCACTTCGCTAACGCTAATGGTATTCCAAGCCGATTGACTAGGCACAGGGCTACTTTTCTCGCCTAGCCACCCATCTAGCCGAAGCAGAGGCCAAAGGTACGTGTTGGAGACGTCACTCCCGCAGGAGTGGGCCTCCTCAGATCCCAGGATCCCCTTTTCCTGCGACAAGGGTCGCCACGCACGGCAAACACGTGGGAGACGTGGACTTTGAGTGGTTATCTCCTCCACTCCACTGCGCTTCGTTCAGTTCGCTAGACTCCGAAGAGAATGCCATCCAGCGGGACCACGTGGAGGCTCAAGCGCAGCTAGGGCAACTAGTGCCCCTTTACAACTCCGGCCTCTCCGGGGATAGGAGCCCATCCCTTAGCAAGTCCTATACAGGCGCACATGACTTTGTAGTGGCGTTGCTGGTTTTCTTCTAAGTGCCAGCGGCGTATTGGTTTCCAAAAGCGAAATCAAAAATGATAAGCTTTGGCACCTCCGCCTTCGCTTACCATTAATAGCGTATATACGCCACTACGCTGGTACGCATCGCTCTTTTACGTACCAGCTGCGAAACCGAGCGAAAGCTGGTCGCACTCACTTTTGGTCATCATCGCTGCACCACGCGACTCAGTGAGATCATGTACCTTCTGGTGGACTGCCAGAGGCGCTCCTCTCGAACCCATGAGAGAGCCTAAAAGCTGTCCCCGCCAGTAGATAGGGACAGAGGGAATCTCGTTAATCCATTCATGCGCGTCACTAATTAGATGACGAGGCATTTGGCTATTTTTTTTTTTTTTTTTTTTTTTTAGAGAGGGGAAATGCTTTATGCACACCGGTACAGATGTTATTATACCAGGTAGTGTGAGACTCAGGTTGTAGTATACTCACTAAAACCCCTCTGTATTATGCCTGAGTTGGCAGGCAGCACCAACAGTTGACTTGGCCGATCTACGTTTACCCTACGCCTGTTCGCGGCAAGATGTTCGGCCGAGTGTTCGTAGTCTTGTTGAACCTCCAAAAGGCGCTAAGTCCACCCACCAGGACTCGAGTTGTGATGACTTTCAACTCCTTCTTTTTTAGGATCCGTTTCGCGAGCAATTGTGTGGCAGATTTTTCGCTCCATACTCCGCGGTAGGAGAGCGTGGCAGTTAAATAGCATACGTCATTGACAACGTAACGTTCTTTAATGGCATCGGTGAGAGGCTGGTATTTCTCCATTTTATTGACGTGCGCTGTATCGAGATCGATATGTTCGTTGACAACTTGAGCGTCCAAGACTAGGGCGGTTGCATTCTGTTTCGCAATGAGGTCGGGTTTCCGTCGTCCAGCTGGCGTAACGAAGGTAGGTTCTTCATCAACCCTTTCACACTTATTTGTCAGGGCCCGCTTTATATAGTTGACGACGGCGTTATGTCTTTCTATGCGGGGCCTGTGTGTACGATGGCACTGTTGGAGTACGTGGTTTAGTGTCTCCACTGCATTACAACCAGCTCTGCACAAGCGATTCGATCTCTGACCGCGGGATGTTCGCGATCTAGTTGGCAAGGCGTTAATGCGCAGTTTTATTGCGTTAATGAAGTCCCTTCCGCTCAGGAAGCGGTTACCTTCTATAACCCACCGATGTTGCTGTGGTATTTTCCGGGATTCTCTGAGCCCTTTACCATCGATGGACCTGTGTAAGAGGTCAGCCCATCTCTTTTCGAGTTTTTCAGAAGTGTCCAGGTCAAGACGGTTCTCTGTTAAACGTCTAGTCGCTCTTTGTAGTTCCTGAGTGAGATATGGGTTGGTTGCTTGATCGCCGTCAAAGAATTTCTGCAACCTCACTCGCCTGTGGAGAGGCATTAGCCATCTCATGGAGGGAATGGAGAGACCGCCGTCCTTGGAATTCGCATGGAAGTAGGCATTAGTCACATCGTGCGGGAGGCAGAGCCATTTTCTAACCGCAGCGCGGGCCATGACATCGATCTTATTGAGCCTGCTCAGCGTAGTGTTGCCTAGTGTAAGCAGGTGGTAGAGCCCCGGCAACACGATTACTCGCAGAGCAAAAAGCCTCTGCTGAGGTTTTAATGGCGCCCGTGTTAATTTATCCAGCGCCACTTGGAATTGCACTTCTGGCTTGGTTACAGTTCGTCCCTCAGCTGTGAAGGGGATACCAAGATATTTCCACTCGTCTTCTCTTCGCAGGGATGATAGTAATCGGCCCCGACATCGGAACTTTGTGCTGCCATCGACCACTGACTTCTTCACATGAGGTACATTGCGTAATGCCACAGTGAAGGATTTTGAGGCGTTAATATTTAGTCCACATTTTGCTAGGAAATCAGAGGCAGTGTCGATCGTTATTTGGAGGCCATTAGGAGTTGTGGCCATAAAGATCATATCGTCAGCAAAAATTAGGGCGTTGTACCGCGTGCTGTCGATCATCACTCCAACCTCCGGAGGTAGTCGACGCAAGAGTCTGTCGACTACCATGTTAAATATGATCGGAGACAGAGGGTCTCCCTGTCTCACACCGCAGGTTGGGTGTATTTTCTCTGATTCCCAGTCGCCGCCTGTCAAGATCGTAGAACTCCTTTCGTACGAGTCCATTATATACTCCATCATGGGGCGAGGGACGCCCATGGTTAGGAGTGTGTCTTTAATGGTGTTATGCGAGACAGAGTCGAAGGCTTTAGCAATATCAATGGACGCCATGTACAAAGGTCGAAAGTATTGTCGGTGGTAACGCAGGATCAAATCCAGGTCGAACGTGTTCGACGCACATCCGTCAGTTGGTAGAAAAGCCTTTTGCCTCTGGTCCAGAGGGACCTGCTCAACCAAGCGCCTAGCCAGTACTTTGTGGAAGGCTCTGGTTATTATCGACTGAACCGTTATGGGTCTGTAGTCCTCAGGGTTTTGGGCACCGTCTTTCTTGGGGATGAGTATAGTTCTCGCCACCAGGAGGTGTTTCGGCAGCTTCCCACAGAACAAGAAGAGATTAAAGATCCTTGTCAAGATGAGAAGTGGGACTGCTTTAAGCTGCCTTGCAGACAGTCCGTCGGGGCCCGGACAGGTGTTAAGGTCCGGGAAGGACTTATCAATTTCGCCTGGGCCTACAGGTTTCCACAGCTCTGATAGTTCAGGGCCACAGGTCTCGGGTTCTGGGGATTGATTAGTCCCATTCGTCATTGCGGTGCGCCAGAATTGAACCATTTCCTGCATGGCGGGTGGGTTTGCCTGTGATTTAGCTTTGAGGATTATATTCAAGCATTTGCAGGGGTTCTTTTTCCAAGCTCTTTGAGTTCTGGCGTAATCAGCACGCCTGGCTTGCCTTTTAGTTAAACTACGTTCTGGCGCACTCCGCGAGGCTCTGGTTCGGCTTTTCTGTGTTGGCGGGAATGTTTGAAGCAAATATATCTCCAACTCTTCAAATATCCTGGATTTCGACCACGTGGATATGTTCTGGCAGATCCGGTCAAGATGATCCG
>CAKAJI010000002.1:967500-1007472 GCA_916610255.1 Lasioglossum lativentre
ACTTTTTTCCTATCGTTCCTAGATGATTTTAAACGTTATATTCGTGGTAAACTGTGCATACGAAACCGTGTGTCGTGACGCCAGTTCTCTCGGACGCGTATTTACCGAGTTATAAGCGAGTTAACTTCCGGCGAGTCGCTTAGGTATCGCTGGAACGATAAAATTGCTAAGTACCGCGCCGTGTCGGTTAGACGGTTCGCGGTAAGAGTAAACTTTTTTCCTATCGTTCCTAGATGATTTTAAACGTTATATTCGTGGTAAACTGTGCATACGAAACCGTGTGTCGTGACGCCAGTTCTCTCGGACGCGTATTTACCGAGTTATAAGCGAGTTAACTTCCGGCGAGTCGCTTAGGTATCGCTGGAACGATAAAATTGCTAAGTACCGCGCCGTGTCGGTTAGCCGGTTCGCGGTAAGAGTAAACTTTTTTCCTATCGTTCCTAGATGATTTTAAACGTTATATTCGTGGTAAACTGTGCATACGAAACCGTGTGTCGTGACGCCAGTTCTCTCGGACGCGTATTTACCGAGTTATAAGCGAGTTAACTTCCGGCGAGTCGCTTAGGTATCGCTGGAACGATAAAATTGCTAAGTACCGCGCCGTGTCGGTTAGACGGTTCGCGGTAAGAGTAAACTTTTTTCCTATCGTTCCTAGATGATTTTAAACGTTATATTCGTGGTAAACTGTGCATACGAAACCGTGTGTCGTGACGCCAGTTCTCTCGGACGCGTATTTACCGAGTTATAAGCGAGTTAACTTCCGGCGAGTCGCTTAGGTATCGCTGGAACGATAAAATTGCTAAGTACCGCGCCGTGTCGGTTAGACGGTTCGCGGTAAGAGTAAACTTTTTTCCTATCGTTCCTAGATGATTTTAAACGTTATATTCGTGGTAAACTGTGCATACGAAACCGTGTGTCGTGACGCCAGTTCTCTCGGACGCGTATTTACCGAGTTATAAGCGAGTTAACTTCCGGCGAGTCGCTTAGGTATCGCTGGAACGATAAAATTGCTAAGTACCGCGCCGTGTCGGTTAGACGGTTCGCGGTAAGAGTAAACTTTTTTCCTATCGTTCCTAGATGATTTTAAACGTTATATTCGTGGTAAACTGTGCATACGAAACCGTGTGTCGTGACGCCAGTTCTCTCGGACGCGTATTTACCGAGTTATAAGCGAGTTAACTTCCGGCGAGTCGCTTAGGTATCGCTGGAACGATAAAATTGCTAAGTACCGCGCCGTGTCGGTTAGCCGGTTCGCGGTAAGAGTAAACTTTTTTCCTATCGTTCCTAGATGATTTTAAACGTTATATTCGTGGTAAACTGTGCATACGAAACCGTGTGTCGTGACGCCAGTTCTCTCGGACGCGTATTTACCGAGTTATAAGCGAGTTAACTTCCGGCGAGTCGCTTAGGTATCGCGGGAACGATAAAATTGCTAAGTACCGCGCCGTGTCGGTTAGCCGGTTCGCGGTAAGAGTAAACTTTTTTCCTATCGTTCCTAGATGATTTTAAACGTTATATTCGTGGTAAACTGTGCATACGAAACCGTGTGTCGTGACGCCAGTTCTCTCGGACGCGTATTTACCGAGTTATAAGCGAGTTAACTTCCGGCGAGTCGCTTAGGTATCGCTGGAACGATAAAATTGCTAAGTACCGCGCCGTGTCGGTTAGACGGTTCGCGGTAAGAGTAAACTTTTTTCCTATCGTTCCTAGATGATTTTAAACGTTATATTCGTGGTAAACTGTGCATACGAAACCGTGTGTCGTGACGCCAGTTCTCTCGGACGCGTATTTACCGAGTTATAAGCGAGTTAACTTCCGGCGAGTCGCTTAGGTATCGCTGGAACGATAAAATTGCTAAGTACCGCGCCGTGTCGGTTAGCCGGTTCGCGGTAAGAGTAAACTTTTTTCCTATCGTTCCTAGATGATTTTAAACGTTATATTCGTGGTAAACTGTGCATACGAAACCGTGTGTCGTGACGCCAGTTCTCTCGGACGCGTATTTACCGAGTTATAAGCGAGTTAACTTCCGGCGAGTCGCTTAGGTATCGCTGGAACGATAAAATTGCTAAGTACCGCGCCGTGTCGGTTAGACGGTTCGCGGTAAGAGTAAACTTTTTTCCTATCGTTCCTAGATGATTTTAAACGTTATATTCGTGGTAAACTGTGCATACGAAACCGTGTGTCGTGACGCCAGTTCTCTCGGACGCGTATTTACCGAGTTATAAGCGAGTTAACTTCCGGCGAGTCGCTTAGGTATCGTTGGAACGATAAAATTGCTAAGTACCGCGCCGTGTCGGTTAGACGGTTCGCGGTAAGAGTAAACTTTTTTCCTATCGTTCCTAGATGATTTTAAACGTTATATTCGTGGTAAACTGTGCATACGAAACCGTGTGTCGTGACGCCAGTTCTCTCGGACGCGTATTTACCGAGTTATAAGCGAGTTAACTTCCGGCGAGTCGCTTAGGTATCGCTGGAACGATAAAATTGCTAAGTTCCGCGCCGTGTCGGTTAGCCGGTTCGCGGTAAGAGTAAACTTTTTTCCTATCGTTCCTAGATGATTTTAAACGTTATATTCGTGGTAAACTGTGCATACGAAACCGTGTGTCGTGACGCCAGTTCTCTCGGACGCGTATTTACCGAGTTATAAGCGAGTTAACTTCCGGCGAGTCGCTTAGGTATCGCTGGAACGATAAAATTGCTAAGTACCGCGCCGTGTCGGTTAGCCGGTTCGCGGTAAGAGTAAACTTTTTTCCTATCGTTCCTAGATGATTTTAAACGTTATATTCGTGGTAAACTGTGCATACGAAACCGTGTGTCGTGACGCCAGTTCTCTCGGACGCGTATTTACCGAGTTATAAGCGAGTTAACTTCCGGCGAGTCGCTTAGGTATCGCTGGAACGATAAAATTGCTAAGTACCGCGCCGTGTCGGTTAGACGGTTCGCGGTAAGAGTAAACTTTTTTCCTATCGTTCCTAGATGATTTTAAACGTTATATTCGTGGTAAACTGTGCATACGAAACCGTGTGTCGTGACGCCAGTTCTCTCGGACGCGTATTTACCAAGTTATAAGCGAGTTAACTTCCGGCGAGTCGCTTAGGTATCGCTGGAACGATAAAATTGCTAAGTACCGCGCCGTGTCGGTTAGACGGTTCGCGGTAAGAGTAAACTTTTTTCCTATCGTTCCTAGATGATTTTAAACGTTATATTCGTGGTAAACTGTGCATACGAAACCGTGTGTCGTGACGCCAGTTCTCTCGGACGCGTATTTACCGAGTTATAAGCGAGTTAACTTCCGGCGAGTCGCTTAGGTATCGCTGGAACGATAAAATTGCTAAGTACCGCGCCGTGTCGGTTAGCCGGTTCGCGGTAAGAGTAAACTTTTTTCCTATCGTTCCTAGATGATTTTAAACGTTATATTCGTGGTAAACTGTGCATACGAAACCGTGTGTCGTGACGCCAGTTCTCTCGGACGCGTATTTACCGAGTTATAAGCGAGTTAACTTCCGGCGAGTCGCTTAGGTATAGCTGGAACGATAAAATTGCTAAGTACCGCGCCGTGTCGGTTAGACGGTTCGCGGTAAGAGTAAACTTTTTTCCTATCGTTCCTAGATGATTTTAAACGTTATATTCGTGGTAAACTGTGCATACGAAACCGTGTGTCGTGACGCCAGTTCTCTCGGACGCGTATTTACCGAGTTATAAGCGAGTTAACTTCCGGCGAGTCGCTTAGGTATCGCTGGAACGATAAAATTGCTAAGTACCGCGCCGTGTCGGTTAGACGGTTCGCGGTAAGAGTAAACTTTTTTCCTATCGTTCCTAGATGATTTTAAACGTTATATTCGTGGTAAACTGTGCATACGAAACCGTGTGTCGTGACGCCAGTTCTCTCGGACGCGTATTTACCGAGTTATAAGCGAGTTAACTTCCGGCGAGTCGCTTAGGTATCGCTGGAACGATAAAATTGCTAAGTACCGCGCCGTGTCGGTTAGACGGTTCGCGGTAAGAGTAAACTTTTTTCCTATCGTTCCTAGATGATTTTAAACGTTATATTCGTGGTAAACTGTGCATACGAAACCGTGTGTCGTGACGCCAGTTCTCTCGGACGCGTATTTACCGAGTTATAAGCGAGTTAACTTCCGGCGAGTCGCTTAGGTATCGCTGGAACGATAAAATTGCTAAGTACCGCGCCGTGTCGGTTAGCCGGTTCGCGGTAAGAGTAAACTTTTTTCCTATCGTTCCTAGATGATTTTAAACGTTATATTCGTGGTAAACTGTGCATACGAAACCGTGTGTCGTGACGCCAGTTCTCTCGGACGCGTATTTACCGAGTTATAAGCGAGTTAACTTCCGGCGAGTCGCTTAGGTATCGCTGGAACGATAAAATTGCTAAGTACCGCGCCGTGTCGGTTAGACGGTTCGCGGTAAGAGTAAACTTTTTTCCTATCGTTCCTAGATGATTTTAAACGTTATATTCGTGGTAAACTGTGCATACGAAACCGTGTGTCGTGACGCCAGTTCTCTCGGACGCGTATTTACCGAGTTATAAGCGAGTTAACTTCCGGCGAGTCGCTTAGGTATCGCTGGAACGATAAAATTGCTAAGTACCGCGCCGTGTCGGTTAGACGGTTCGCGGTAAGAGTAAACTTTTTTCCTATCGTTCCTAGATGATTTTAAACGTTATATTCGTGGTAAACTGTGCATACGAAACCGTGTGTCGTGACGCCAGTTCTCTCGGACGCGTATTTACCGAGTTATAAGCGAGTTAACTTCCGGCGAGTCGCTTAGGTATCGCTGGAACGATAAAATTGCTAAGTACCGCGCCGTGTCGGTTAGACGGTTCGCGGTAAGAGTAAACTTTTTTCCTATCGTTCCTAGATGATTTTAAACGTTATATTCGTGGTAAACTGTGCATACGAAACCGTGTGTCGTGACGCCAGTTCTCTCGGACGCGTATTTACCGAGTTATAAGCGAGTTAACTTCCGGCGAGTCGCTTAGGTATCGCTGGAACGATAAAATTGCTAAGTACCGCGCCGTGTCGGTTAGCCGGTTCGCGGTAAGAGTAAACTTTTTTCCTATCGTTCCTAGATGATTTTAAACGTTATATTCGTGGTAAACTGTGCATACGAAACCGTGTGTCGTGACGCCAGTTCTCTCGGACGCGTATTTACCGAGTTATAAGCGAGTTAACTTCCGGCGAGTCGCTTAGGTATCGCGGGAACGATAAAATTGCTAAGTACCGCGCCGTGTCGGTTAGCCGGTTCGCGGTAAGAGTAAACTTTTTTCCTATCGTTCCTAGATGATTTTAAACGTTATATTCGTGGTAAACTGTGCATACGAAACCGTGTGTCGTGACGCCAGTTCTCTCGGACGCGTATTTACCGAGTTATAAGCGAGTTAACTTCCGGCGAGTCGCTTAGGTATCGCTGGAACGATAAAATTGCTAAGTACCGCGCCGTGTCGGTTAGACGGTTCGCGGTAAGAGTAAACTTTTTTCCTATCGTTCCTAGATGATTTTAAACGTTATATTCGTGGTAAACTGTGCATACGAAACCGTGTGTCGTGACGCCAGTTCTCTCGGACGCGTATTTACCGAGTTATAAGCGAGTTAACTTCCGGCGAGTCGCTTAGGTATCGCTGGAACGATAAAATTGCTAAGTACCGCGCCGTGTCGGTTAGCCGGTTCGCGGTAAGAGTAAACTTTTTTCCTATCGTTCCTAGATGATTTTAAACGTTATATTCGTGGTAAACTGTGCATACGAAACCGTGTGTCGTGACGCCAGTTCTCTCGGACGCGTATTTACCGAGTTATAAGCGAGTTAACTTCCGGCGAGTCGCTTAGGTATCGCTGGAACGATAAAATTGCTAAGTACCGCGCCGTGTCGGTTAGACGGTTCGCGGTAAGAGTAAACTTTTTTCCTATCGTTCCTAGATGATTTTAAACGTTATATTCGTGGTAAACTGTGCATACGAAACCGTGTGTCGTGACGCCAGTTCTCTCGGACGCGTATTTACCGAGTTATAAGCGAGTTAACTTCCGGCGAGTCGCTTAGGTATCGTTGGAACGATAAAATTGCTAAGTACCGCGCCGTGTCGGTTAGACGGTTCGCGGTAAGAGTAAACTTTTTTCCTATCGTTCCTAGATGATTTTAAACGTTATATTCGTGGTAAACTGTGCATACGAAACCGTGTGTCGTGACGCCAGTTCTCTCGGACGCGTATTTACCGAGTTATAAGCGAGTTAACTTCCGGCGAGTCGCTTAGGTATCGCTGGAACGATAAAATTGCTAAGTACCGCGCCGTGTCGGTTAGCCGGTTCGCGGTAAGAGTAAACTTTTTTCCTATCGTTCCTAGATGATTTTAAACGTTATATTCGTGGTAAACTGTGCATACGAAACCGTGTGTCGTGACGCCAGTTCTCTCGGACGCGTATTTACCGAGTTATAAGCGAGTTAACTTCCGGCGAGTCGCTTAGGTATCGCTGGAACGATAAAATTGCTAAGTACCGCGCCGTGTCGGTTAGCCGGTTCGCGGTAAGAGTAAACTTTTTTCCTATCGTTCCTAGATGATTTTAAACGTTATATTCGTGGTAAACTGTGCATACGAAACCGTGTGTCGTGACGCCAGTTCTCTCGGACGCGTATTTACCGAGTTATAAGCGAGTTAACTTCCGGCGAGTCGCTTAGGTATCGCTGGAACGATAAAATTGCTAAGTACCGCGCCGTGTCGGTTAGACGGTTCGCGGTAAGAGTAAACTTTTTTCCTATCGTTCCTAGATGATTTTAAACGTTATATTCGTGGTAAACTGTGCATACGAAACCGTGTGTCGTGACGCCAGTTCTCTCGGACGCGTATTTACCAAGTTATAAGCGAGTTAACTTCCGGCGAGTCGCTTAGGTATCGCTGGAACGATAAAATTGCTAAGTACCGCGCCGTGTCGGTTAGACGGTTCGCGGTAAGAGTAAACTTTTTTCCTATCGTTCCTAGATGATTTTAAACGTTATATTCGTGGTAAACTGTGCATACGAAACCGTGTGTCGTGACGCCAGTTCTCTCGGACGCGTATTTACCGAGTTATAAGCGAGTTAACTTCCGGCGAGTCGCTTAGGTATCGCTGGAACGATAAAATTGCTAAGTACCGCGCCGTGTCGGTTAGCCGGTTCGCGGTAAGAGTAAACTTTTTTCCTATCGTTCCTAGATGATTTTAAACGTTATATTCGTGGTAAACTGTGCATACGAAACCGTGTGTCGTGACGCCAGTTCTCTCGGACGCGTATTTACCGAGTTATAAGCGAGTTAACTTCCGGCGAGTCGCTTAGGTATAGCTGGAACGATAAAATTGCTAAGTACCGCGCCGTGTCGGTTAGACGGTTCGCGGTAAGAGTAAACTTTTTTCCTATCGTTCCTAGATGATTTTAAACGTTATATTCGTGGTAAACTGTGCATACGAAACCGTGTGTCGTGACGCCAGTTCTCTCGGACGCGTATTTACCGAGTTATAAGCGAGTTAACTTCCGGCGAGTCGCTTAGGTATCGCTGGAACGATAAAATTGCTAAGTACCGCGCCGTGTCGGTTAGACGGTTCGCGGTAAGAGTAAACTTTTTTCCTATCGTTCCTAGATGATTTTAAACGTTATATTCGTGGTAAACTGTGCATACGAAACCGTGTGTCGTGACGCCAGTTCTCTCGGACGCGTATTTACCGAGTTATAAGCGAGTTAACTTCCGGCGAGTCGCTTAGGTATCGCTGGAACGATAAAATTGCTAAGTACCGCGCCGTGTCGGTTAGACGGTTCGCGGTAAGAGTAAACTTTTTTCCTATCGTTCCTAGATGATTTTAAACGTTATATTCGTGGTAAACTGTGCATACGAAACCGTGTGTCGTGACGCCAGTTCTCTCGGACGCGTATTTACCGAGTTATAAGCGAGTTAACTTCCGGCGAGTCGCTTAGGTATCGCTGGAACGATAAAATTGCTAAGTACCGCGCCGTGTCGGTTAGCCGGTTCGCGGTAAGAGTAAACTTTTTTCCTATCGTTCCTAGATGATTTTAAACGTTATATTCGTGGTAAACTGTGCATACGAAACCGTGTGTCGTGACGCCAGTTCTCTCGGACGCGTATTTACCGAGTTATAAGCGAGTTAACTTCCGGCGAGTCGCTTAGGTATCGCTGGAACGATAAAATTGCTAAGTACCGCGCCGTGTCGGTTAGACGGTTCGCGGTAAGAGTAAACTTTTTTCCTATCGTTCCTAGATGATTTTAAACGTTATATTCGTGGTAAACTGTGCATACGAAACCGTGTGTCGTGACGCCAGTTCTCTCGGACGCGTATTTACCGAGTTATAAGCGAGTTAACTTCCGGCGAGTCGCTTAGGTATCGCTGGAACGATAAAATTGCTAAGTACCGCGCCGTGTCGGTTAGCCGGTTCGCGGTAAGAGTAAACTTTTTTCCTATCGTTCCTAGATGATTTTAAACGTTATATTCGTGGTAAACTGTGCATACGAAACCGTGTGTCGTGACGCCAGTTCTCTCGGACGCGTATTTACCGAGTTATAAGCGAGTTAACTTCCGGCGAGTCGCTTAGGTATCGCTGGAACGATAAAATTGCTAAGTTCCGCGCCGTGTCGGTTAGCCGGTTCGCGGTAAGAGTAAACTTTTTTCCTATCGTTCCTAGATGATTTTAAACGTTATATTCGTGGTAAACTGTGCATACGAAACCGTGTGTCGTGACGCCAGTTCTCTCGGACGCGTATTTACCGAGTTATAAGCGAGTTAACTTCCGGCGAGTCGCTTAGGTATCGCTGGAACGATAAAATTGCTAAGTACCGCGCCGTGTCGGTTAGCCGGTTCGCGGTAAGAGTAAACTTTTTTCCTATCGTTCCTAGATGATTTTAAACGTTATATTCGTGGTAAACTGTGCATACGAAACCGTGTGTCGTGACGCCAGTTCTCTCGGACGCGTATTTACCGAGTTATAAGCGAGTTAACTTCCGGCGAGTCGCTTAGGTATCGCTGGAACGATAAAATTGCTAAGTACCGCGCCGTGTCGGTTAGACGGTTCGCGGTAAGAGTAAACTTTTTTCCTATCGTTCCTAGATGATTTTAAACGTTATATTCGTGGTAAACTGTGCATACGAAACCGTGTGTCGTGACGCCAGTTCTCTCGGACGCGTATTTACCAAGTTATAAGCGAGTTAACTTCCGGCGAGTCGCTTAGGTATCGCTGGAACGATAAAATTGCTAAGTACCGCGCCGTGTCGGTTAGACGGTTCGCGGTAAGAGTAAACTTTTTTCCTATCGTTCCTAGATGATTTTAAACGTTATATTCGTGGTAAACTGTGCATACGAAACCGTGTGTCGTGACGCCAGTTCTCTCGGACGCGTATTTACCGAGTTATAAGCGAGTTAACTTCCGGCGAGTCGCTTAGGTATCGCTGGAACGATAAAATTGCTAAGTACCGCGCCGTGTCGGTTAGCCGGTTCGCGGTAAGAGTAAACTTTTTTCCTATCGTTCCTAGATGATTTTAAACGTTATATTCGTGGTAAACTGTGCATACGAAACCGTGTGTCGTGACGCCAGTTCTCTCGGACGCGTATTTACCGAGTTATAAGCGAGTTAACTTCCGGCGAGTCGCTTAGGTATAGCTGGAACGATAAAATTGCTAAGTACCGCGCCGTGTCGGTTAGACGGTTCGCGGTAAGAGTAAACTTTTTTCCTATCGTTCCTAGATGATTTTAAACGTTATATTCGTGGTAAACTGTGCATACGAAACCGTGTGTCGTGACGCCAGTTCTCTCGGACGCGTATTTACCGAGTTATAAGCGAGTTAACTTCCGGCGAGTCGCTTAGGTATCGCTGGAACGATAAAATTGCTAAGTACCGCGCCGTGTCGGTTAGACGGTTCGCGGTAAGAGTAAACTTTTTTCCTATCGTTCCTAGATGATTTTAAACGTTATATTCGTGGTAAACTGTGCATACGAAACCGTGTGTCGTGACGCCAGTTCTCTCGGACGCGTATTTACCGAGTTATAAGCGAGTTAACTTCCGGCGAGTCGCTTAGGTATCGCTGGAACGATAAAATTGCTAAGTACCGCGCCGTGTCGGTTAGACGGTTCGCGGTAAGAGTAAACTTTTTTCCTATCGTTCCTAGATGATTTTAAACGTTATATTCGTGGTAAACTGTGCATACGAAACCGTGTGTCGTGACGCCAGTTCTCTCGGACGCGTATTTACCGAGTTATAAGCGAGTTAACTTCCGGCGAGTCGCTTAGGTATCGCTGGAACGATAAAATTGCTAAGTACCGCGCCGTGTCGGTTAGCCGGTTCGCGGTAAGAGTAAACTTTTTTCCTATCGTTCCTAGATGATTTTAAACGTTATATTCGTGGTAAACTGTGCATACGAAACCGTGTGTCGTGACGCCAGTTCTCTCGGACGCGTATTTACCGAGTTATAAGCGAGTTAACTTCCGGCGAGTCGCTTAGGTATCGCTGGAACGATAAAATTGCTAAGTACCGCGCCGTGTCGGTTAGACGGTTCGCGGTAAGAGTAAACTTTTTTCCTATCGTTCCTAGATGATTTTAAACGTTATATTCGTGGTAAACTGTGCATACGAAACCGTGTGTCGTGACGCCAGTTCTCTCGGACGCGTATTTACCGAGTTATAAGCGAGTTAACTTCCGGCGAGTCGCTTAGGTATCGCTGGAACGATAAAATTGCTAAGTACCGCGCCGTGTCGGTTAGACGGTTCGCGGTAAGAGTAAACTTTTTTCCTATCGTTCCTAGATGATTTTAAACGTTATATTCGTGGTAAACTGTGCATACGAAACCGTGTGTCGTGACGCCAGTTCTCTCGGACGCGTATTTACCGAGTTATAAGCGAGTTAACTTCCGGCGAGTCGCTTAGGTATCGCTGGAACGATAAAATTGCTAAGTACCGCGCCGTGTCGGTTAGACGGTTCGCGGTAAGAGTAAACTTTTTTCCTATCGTTCCTAGATGATTTTAAACGTTATATTCGTGGTAAACTGTGCATACGAAACCGTGTGTCGTGACGCCAGTTCTCTCGGACGCGTATTTACCGAGTTATAAGCGAGTTAACTTCCGGCGAGTCGCTTAGGTATCGCTGGAACGATAAAATTGCTAAGTACCGCGCCGTGTCGGTTAGCCGGTTCGCGGTAAGAGTAAACTTTTTTCCTATCGTTCCTAGATGATTTTAAACGTTATATTCGTGGTAAACTGTGCATACGAAACCGTGTGTCGTGACGCCAGTTCTCTCGGACGCGTATTTACCGAGTTATAAGCGAGTTAACTTCCGGCGAGTCGCTTAGGTATCGCGGGAACGATAAAATTGCTAAGTACCGCGCCGTGTCGGTTAGCCGGTTCGCGGTAAGAGTAAACTTTTTTCCTATCGTTCCTAGATGATTTTAAACGTTATATTCGTGGTAAACTGTGCATACGAAACCGTGTGTCGTGACGCCAGTTCTCTCGGACGCGTATTTACCGAGTTATAAGCGAGTTAACTTCCGGCGAGTCGCTTAGGTATCGCTGGAACGATAAAATTGCTAAGTACCGCGCCGTGTCGGTTAGACGGTTCGCGGTAAGAGTAAACTTTTTTCCTATCGTTCCTAGATGATTTTAAACGTTATATTCGTGGTAAACTGTGCATACGAAACCGTGTGTCGTGACGCCAGTTCTCTCGGACGCGTATTTACCGAGTTATAAGCGAGTTAACTTCCGGCGAGTCGCTTAGGTATCGCTGGAACGATAAAATTGCTAAGTACCGCGCCGTGTCGGTTAGCCGGTTCGCGGTAAGAGTAAACTTTTTTCCTATCGTTCCTAGATGATTTTAAACGTTATATTCGTGGTAAACTGTGCATACGAAACCGTGTGTCGTGACGCCAGTTCTCTCGGACGCGTATTTACCGAGTTATAAGCGAGTTAACTTCCGGCGAGTCGCTTAGGTATCGCTGGAACGATAAAATTGCTAAGTACCGCGCCGTGTCGGTTAGACGGTTCGCGGTAAGAGTAAACTTTTTTCCTATCGTTCCTAGATGATTTTAAACGTTATATTCGTGGTAAACTGTGCATACGAAACCGTGTGTCGTGACGCCAGTTCTCTCGGACGCGTATTTACCGAGTTATAAGCGAGTTAACTTCCGGCGAGTCGCTTAGGTATCGTTCCAGCGATAAAATTGCTAAGTACCGCGCCGTGTCGGTTAGACGGTTCGCGGTAAGAGTAAACTTTTTTCCTATCGTTCCTAGATGATTTTAAACGTTATATTCGTGGTAAACTGTGCATACGAAACCGTGTGTCGTGACGCCAGTTCTCTCGGACGCGTATTTACCGAGTTATAAGCGAGTTAACTTCCGGCGAGTCGCTTAGGTATCGCTGGAACGATAAAATTGCTAAGTACCGCGCCGTGTCGGTTAGCCGGTTCGCGGTAAGAGTAAACTTTTTTCCTATCGTTCCTAGATGATTTTAAACGTTATATTCGTGGTAAACTGTGCATACGAAACCGTGTGTCGTGACGCCAGTTCTCTCGGACGCGTATTTACCGAGTTATAAGCGAGTTAACTTCCGGCGAGTCGCTTAGGTATCGCTGGAACGATAAAATTGCTAAGTACCGCGCCGTGTCGGTTAGCCGGTTCGCGGTAAGAGTAAACTTTTTTCCTATCGTTCCTAGATGATTTTAAACGTTATATTCGTGGTAAACTGTGCATACGAAACCGTGTGTCGTGACGCCAGTTCTCTCGGACGCGTATTTACCGAGTTATAAGCGAGTTAACTTCCGGCGAGTCGCTTAGGTATCGCTGGAACGATAAAATTGCTAAGTACCGCGCCGTGTCGGTTAGACGGTTCGCGGTAAGAGTAAACTTTTTTCCTATCGTTCCTAGATGATTTTAAACGTTATATTCGTGGTAAACTGTGCATACGAAACCGTGTGTCGTGACGCCAGTTCTCTCGGACGCGTATTTACCAAGTTATAAGCGAGTTAACTTCCGGCGAGTCGCTTAGGTATCGCTGGAACGATAAAATTGCTAAGTACCGCGCCGTGTCGGTTAGACGGTTCGCGGTAAGAGTAAACTTTTTTCCTATCGTTCCTAGATGATTTTAAACGTTATATTCGTGGTAAACTGTGCATACGAAACCGTGTGTCGTGACGCCAGTTCTCTCGGACGCGTATTTACCGAGTTATAAGCGAGTTAACTTCCGGCGAGTCGCTTAGGTATCGCTGGAACGATAAAATTGCTAAGTACCGCGCCGTGTCGGTTAGCCGGTTCGCGGTAAGAGTAAACTTTTTTCCTATCGTTCCTAGATGATTTTAAACGTTATATTCGTGGTAAACTGTGCATACGAAACCGTGTGTCGTGACGCCAGTTCTCTCGGACGCGTATTTACCGAGTTATAAGCGAGTTAACTTCCGGCGAGTCGCTTAGGTATAGCTGGAACGATAAAATTGCTAAGTACCGCGCCGTGTCGGTTAGACGGTTCGCGGTAAGAGTAAACTTTTTTCCTATCGTTCCTAGATGATTTTAAACGTTATATTCGTGGTAAACTGTGCATACGAAACCGTGTGTCGTGACGCCAGTTCTCTCGGACGCGTATTTACCGAGTTATAAGCGAGTTAACTTCCGGCGAGTCGCTTAGGTATCGCTGGAACGATAAAATTGCTAAGTACCGCGCCGTGTCGGTTAGACGGTTCGCGGTAAGAGTAAACTTTTTTCCTATCGTTCCTAGATGATTTTAAACGTTATATTCGTGGTAAACTGTGCATACGAAACCGTGTGTCGTGACGCCAGTTCTCTCGGACGCGTATTTACCGAGTTATAAGCGAGTTAACTTCCGGCGAGTCGCTTAGGTATCGCTGGAACGATAAAATTGCTAAGTACCGCGCCGTGTCGGTTAGACGGTTCGCGGTAAGAGTAAACTTTTTTCCTATCGTTCCTAGATGATTTTAAACGTTATATTCGTGGTAAACTGTGCATACGAAACCGTGTGTCGTGACGCCAGTTCTCTCGGACGCGTATTTACCGAGTTATAAGCGAGTTAACTTCCGGCGAGTCGCTTAGGTATCGCTGGAACGATAAAATTGCTAAGTACCGCGCCGTGTCGGTTAGCCGGTTCGCGGTAAGAGTAAACTTTTTTCCTATCGTTCCTAGATGATTTTAAACGTTATATTCGTGGTAAACTGTGCATACGAAACCGTGTGTCGTGACGCCAGTTCTCTCGGACGCGTATTTACCGAGTTATAAGCGAGTTAACTTCCGGCGAGTCGCTTAGGTATCGCTGGAACGATAAAATTGCTAAGTACCGCGCCGTGTCGGTTAGACGGTTCGCGGTAAGAGTAAACTTTTTTCCTATCGTTCCTAGATGATTTTAAACGTTATATTCGTGGTAAACTGTGCATACGAAACCGTGTGTCGTGACGCCAGTTCTCTCGGACGCGTATTTACCGAGTTATAAGCGAGTTAACTTCCGGCGAGTCGCTTAGGTATCGCTGGAACGATAAAATTGCTAAGTACCGCGCCGTGTCGGTTAGACGGTTCGCGGTAAGAGTAAACTTTTTTCCTATCGTTCCTAGATGATTTTAAACGTTATATTCGTGGTAAACTGTGCATACGAAACCGTGTGTCGTGACGCCAGTTCTCTCGGACGCGTATTTACCGAGTTATAAGCGAGTTAACTTCCGGCGAGTCGCTTAGGTATCGCTGGAACGATAAAATTGCTAAGTACCGCGCCGTGTCGGTTAGACGGTTCGCGGTAAGAGTAAACTTTTTTCCTATCGTTCCTAGATGATTTTAAACGTTATATTCGTGGTAAACTGTGCATACGAAACCGTGTGTCGTGACGCCAGTTCTCTCGGACGCGTATTTACCGAGTTATAAGCGAGTTAACTTCCGGCGAGTCGCTTAGGTATCGCTGGAACGATAAAATTGCTAAGTACCGCGCCGTGTCGGTTAGCCGGTTCGCGGTAAGAGTAAACTTTTTTCCTATCGTTCCTAGATGATTTTAAACGTTATATTCGTGGTAAACTGTGCATACGAAACCGTGTGTCGTGACGCCAGTTCTCTCGGACGCGTATTTACCGAGTTATAAGCGAGTTAACTTCCGGCGAGTCGCTTAGGTATCGCTGGAACGATAAAATTGCTAAGTACCGCGCCGTGTCGGTTAGACGGTTCGCGGTAAGAGTAAACTTTTTTCCTATCGTTCCTAGATGATTTTAAACGTTATATTCGTGGTAAACTGTGCATACGAAACCGTGTGTCGTGACGCCAGTTCTCTCGGACGCGTATTTACCGAGTTATAAGCGAGTTAACTTCCGGCGAGTCGCTTAGGTATCGCTGGAACGATAAAATTGCTAAGTACCGCGCCGTGTCGGTTAGCCGGTTCGCGGTAAGAGTAAACTTTTTTCCTATCGTTCCTAGATGATTTTAAACGTTATATTCGTGGTAAACTGTGCATACGAAACCGTGTGTCGTGACGCCAGTTCTCTCGGACGCGTATTTACCGAGTTATAAGCGAGTTAACTTCCGGCGAGTCGCTTAGGTATCGCTGGAACGATAAAATTGCTAAGTACCGCGCCGTGTCGGTTAGCCGGTTCGCGGTAAGAGTAAACTTTTTTCCTATCGTTCCTAGATGATTTTAAACGTTATATTCGTGGTAAACTGTGCATACGAAACCGTGTGTCGTGACGCCAGTTCTCTCGGACGCGTATTTACCGAGTTATAAGCGAGTTAACTTCCGGCGAGTCGCTTAGGTATCGCTGGAACGATAAAATTGCTAAGTACCGCGCCGTGTCGGTTAGCCGGTTCGCGGTAAGAGTAAACTCTTTTCCTATCGTTCCTAGATGATTTTAAACGTTATATTCGTGGTAAACTGTGAAAACGAAACCGTGTGTCGTGACGCCAGTTCTCTCGGACGCGTATTTACCGAGTTATAAGCGAGTTAACTTCCGGCGAGTCGCTTAGGTATCGCTGGAACGATAAAATTGCTAAGTACCGCGCCGTGTCGGTTAGCCGGTTCGCGGTAAGAGTAAACTTTTTTCCTATCGTTCCTAGATGATTTTAAACGTTATATTCGTGGTAAACTGTGCATACGAAACCGTGTGTCGTGACGCCAGTTCTCTCGGACGCGTATTTACCGAGTTATAAGCGAGTTAACTTCCGGCGAGTCACTTAGGTATCGTTGGAACGATAGATTGCTAAGTACCGCGCCGTGTCGGTTAGCCGGTTCGCGGTAAGAGTAAACTTTTTTCCTATCGTTCCTAGATGATTTTAAACGTTATATTCGTGGTAAACTGTGCATACGAAACCGTGTGTCGTGACGCCAGTTCTCTCGGACGCGTATTTACCGAGTTATAAGCGAGTTAACTTCCGGCGAGTCGCTTAGGTATCGCTGGAACGATAAAATTGCTAAGTACCGCGCCGTGTCGGTTAGCCGGTTCGCGGTAAGAGTAAACTTTTTTCCTATCGTTCCTAGATGATTTTAAACGTTATATTCGTGGTAAACTGTGCATACGAAACCGTGTGTCGTGACGCCAGTTCTCTCGGACGCGTATTTACCGAGTTATAAGCGAGTTAACTTCCGGCGAGTCGCTTAGGTATCGCTGGAACGATAAAATTGCTAAGTACCGCGCCGTGTCGGTTAGCCGGTTCGCGGTAAGAGTAAACTTTTTTCCTATCGTTCCTAGATGATTTTAAACGTTATATTCGTGGTAAACTGTGCATACGAAACCGTGTGTCGTGACGCCAGTTCTCTCGGACGCGTATTTACCGAGTTATAAGCGAGTTAACTTCCGGCGAGTCGCTTAGGTATCGCTGGAACGATAAAATTGCTAAGTACCGCGCCGTGTCGGTTAGCCGGTTCGCGGTAAGAGTAAACTTTTTTCCTATCGTTCCTAGATGATTTTAAACGTTATATTTGTGGTAAACTGTGCATACGAAATCGTGTGTCGTGACGCCAGTTCTCTCGGACGCGTATTTACCGAGTTATAAGCGAGTTAACTTCCGGCGAGTCGCTTAGGTATCGCTGGAACGATAAAATTGCTAAGTACCGCGCCGTGTCGGTTAGCCGGTTCGCGGTAAGAGTAAACTTTTTTCCTATCGTTCCTAGATGATTTTAAACGTTATATTCGTGGTAAACTGTGCATACGAAACCGTGTGTCGTGACGCCAGTTCTCTCGGACGCGTATTTACCGAGTTATAAGCGAGTTAACTTCCGGCGAGTCGCTTAGGTATCGCTGGAACGATAAAATTGCTAAGTACCGCGCCGTGTCGGTTAGCCGGTTCGCGGTAAGAGTAAACTTTTTTCCTATCGTTCCTAGATGATTTTAAACGTTATATTCGTGGTAAACTGTGCATACGAAACCGTGTGTCGTGACGCCAGTTCTCTCGGACGCGTATTTACCGAGTTATAAGCGAGTTAACTTCCGGCGAGTCGCTTAGGTATCGCTGGAACGATAAAATTGCTAAGTACCGCGCCGTGTCGGTTAGCCGGTTCGCGGTAAGAGTAAACTTTTTTCCTATCGTTCCTAGATGATTTTAAACGTTATATTCGTGGTAAACTGTGCATACGAAACCGTGTGTCGTGACGCCAGTTCTCTCGGACGCGTATTTACCGAGTTATAAGCGAGTTAACTTCCGGCGAGTCGCTTAGGTATCGCTGGAACGATAAAATTGCTAAGTACCGCGCCGTGTCGGTTAGCCGGTTCGCGGTAAGAGTAAACTTTTTTCCTATCGTTCCTAGATGATTTTAAACGTTATATTCGTGGTAAACTGTGCAAACGAAACCGTGTGTCGTGACGCCAGTTCTCTCGGACGCGTATTTACCGAGTTATAAGCGAGTTAACTTCCGGCGAGTCGCTTAGGTATCGCTGGAACGATAAAATTGCTAAGTACCGCGCCGTGTCGGTTAGCCGGTTCGCGGTAAGAGTAAACTTTTTTCCTATCGTTCCTAGATGATTTTAAACGTTATATTCGTGGTAAACTGTGCATACGAAACCGTGTGTCGTGACGCCAGTTCTCTCGGACGCGTATTTACCGAGTTATAAGCGAGTTAACTTCCGGCGAGTCACTTAGGTATCGTTGGAACGATAGATTGCTAAGTACCGCGCCGTGTCGGTTAGCCGGTTCGCGGTAAGAGTAAACTTTTTTCCTATCGTTCCTAGATGATTTTAAACGTTATATTCGTGGTAAACTGTGCATACGAAACCGTGTGTCGTGACGCCAGTTCTCTCGGACGCGTATTTACCGAGTTATAAGCGAGTTAACTTCCGGCGAGTCGCTTAGGTATCGCTGGAACGATAAAATTGCTAAGTACCGCGCCGTGTCGGTTAGCCGGTTCGCGGTAAGAGTAAACTTTTTTCCTATCGTTCCTAGATGATTTTAAACGTTATATTCGTGGTAAACTGTGCATACGAAACCGTGTGTCGTGACGCCAGTTCTCTCGGACGCGTATTTACCGAGTTATAAGCGAGTTAACTTCCGGCGAGTCGCTTAGGTATCGCTGGAACGATAAAATTGCTAAGTACCGCGCCGTGTCGGTTAGCCGGTTCGCGGTAAGAGTAAACTTTTTTCCTATCGTTCCTAGATGATTTTAAACGTTATATTCGTGGTAAACTGTGCAAACGAAACCGTGTGTCGTGACGCCAGTTCTCTCGGACGCGTATTTACCGAGTTATAAGCGAGTTAACTTCCGGCGAGTCGCTTAGGTATCGCTGGAACGATAAAATTGCTAAGTACCGCGCCGTGTCGGTTAGCCGGTTCGCGGTAAGAGTAAACTTTTTTCCTATCGTTCCTAGATGATTTTAAACGTTATATTCGTGGTAAACTGTGCATACGAAACCGTGTGTCGTGACGCCAGTTCTCTCGGACGCGTATTTACCGAGTTATAAGCGAGTTAACTTCCGGCGAGTCACTTAGGTATCGTTGGAACGATAGATTGCTAAGTACCGCGCCGTGTCGGTTAGCCGGTTCGCGGTAAGAGTAAACTTTTTTCCTATCGTTCCTAGATGATTTTAAACGTTATATTCGTGGTAAACTGTGCATACGAAACCGTGTGTCGTGACGCCAGTTCTCTCGGACGCGTATTTACCGAGTTATAAGCGAGTTAACTTCCGGCGAGTCGCTTAGGTATCGCTGGAACGATAAAATTGCTAAGTACCGCGCCGTGTCGGTTAGCCGGTTCGCGGTAAGAGTAAACTTTTTTCCTATCGTTCCTAGATGATTTTAAACGTTATATTCGTGGTAAACTGTGCATACGAAACCGTGTGTCGTGACGCCAGTTCTCTCGGACGCGTATTTACCGAGTTATAAGCGAGTTAACTTCCGGCGAGTCGCTTAGGTATCGCTGGAACGATAAAATTGCTAAGTACCGCGCCGTGTCGGTTAGCCGGGTCGCGGTAAGAGTAAACTTTTTTCCTATCGTTCCTAGATGATTTTAAACGTTATATTCGTGGTAAACTGTGCATACGAAACCGTGTGTCGTGACGCCAGTTCTCTCGGACGCGTATTTACCGAGTTATAAGCGAGTTAACTTCCGGCGAGTCGCTTAGGTATCGCTGGAACGATAAAATTGCTAAGTACCGCGCCGTGTCGGTTAGCCGGTTCGCGGTAAGAGTAAACTTTTTTCCTATCGTTCCTAGATGATTTTAAACGTTATATTCGTGGTAAACTGTGCATACGAAACCGTGTGTCGTGACGCCAGTTCTCTCGGACGCGTATTTACCGAGTTATAAGCGAGTTAACTTCCGGCGAGTCGCTTAGGTATCGCTGGAACGATAAAATTGCTAAGTACCGCGCCGTGTCGGTTAGCCGGTTCGCGGTAAGAGTAAACTTTTTTCCTATCGTTCCTAGATGATTTTAAACGTTATATTCGTGGTAAACTGTGCATACGAAACCGTGTGTCGTGACGCCAGTTCTCTCGGACGCGTATTTACCGAGTTATAAGCGAGTTAACTTCCGGCGAGTCGCTTAGGTATCGCTGGAACGATAAAATTGCTAAGTACCGCGCCGTGTCGGTTAGCCGGTTCGCGGTAAGAGTAAACTTTTTTCCTATCGTTCCTAGATGATTTTAAACGTTATATTCGTGGTAAACTGTGCATACGAAACCGTGTGTCGTGACGCCAGTTCTCTCGGACGCGTATTTACCGAGTTATAAGCGAGTTAACTTCCGGCGAGTCGCTTAGGTATCGCTGGAACGATAAAATTGCTAAGTACCGCGCCGTGTCGGTTAGCCGGTTCGCGGTAAGAGTAAACTTTTTTCCTATCGTTCCTAGATGATTTTAAACGTTATATTCGTGGTAAACTGTGCATACGAAACCGTGTGTCGTGACGCCAGTTCTCTCGGACGCGTATTTACCGAGTTATAAGCGAGTTAACTTCCGGCGAGTCGCTTAGGTATCGCTGGAACGATAAAATTGCTAAGTACCGCGCCGTGTCGGTTAGCCGGTTCGCGGTAAGAGTAAACTTTTTTCCTATCGTTCCTAGATGATTTTAAACGTTATATTTGTGGTAAACTGTGCATACGAAATCGTGTGTCGTGACGCCAGTTCTCTCGGACGCGTATTTACCGAGTTATAAGCGAGTTAACTTCCGGCGAGTCGCTTAGGTATCGCTGGAACGATAAAATTGCTAAGTACCGCGCCGTGTCGGTTAGCCGGTTCGCGGTAAGAGTAAACTTTTTTCCTATCGTTCCTAGATGATTTTAAACGTTATATTCGTGGTAAACTGTGCATACGAAACCGTGTGTCGTGACGCCAGTTCTCTCGGACGCGTATTTACCGAGTTATAAGCGAGTTAACTTCCGGCGAGTCGCTTAGGTATCGCTGGAACGATAAAATTGCTAAGTACCGCGCCGTGTCGGTTAGCCGGTTCGCGGTAAGAGTAAACTTTTTTCCTATCGTTCCTAGATGATTTTAAACGTTATATTCGTGGTAAACTGTGCATACGAAACCGTGTGTCGTGACGCCAGTTCTCTCGGACGCGTATTTACCGAGTTATAAGCGAGTTAACTTCCGGCGAGTCGCTTAGGTATCGCTGGAACGATAAAATTGCTAAGTACCGCGCCGTGTCGGTTAGCCGGTTCGCGGTAAGAGTAAACTTTTTTCCTATCGTTCCTAGATGATTTTAAACGTTATATTCGTGGTAAACTGTGCATACGAAACCGTGTGTCGTGACGCCAGTTCTCTCGGACGCGTATTTACCGAGTTATAAGCGAGTTAACTTCCGGCGAGTCGCTTAGGTATCGCTGGAACGATAAAATTGCTAAGTACCGCGCCGTGTCGGTTAGCCGGTTCGCGGTAAGAGTAAACTTTTTTCCTATCGTTCCTAGATGATTTTAAACGTTATATTCGTGGTAAACTGTGCATACGAAACCGTGTGTCGTGACGCCAGTTCTCTCGGACGCGTATTTACCGAGTTATAAGCGAGTTAACTTCCGGCGAGTCACTTAGGTATCGTTGGAACGATAGATTGCTAAGTACCGCGCCGTGTCGGTTAGCCGGTTCGCGGTAAGAGTAAACTTCTTTCCTATCGTTCCTAGATGATTTTAAACGTTATATTCGTGGTAAACTGTGCATACGAAACCGTGTGTCGTGACGCCAGTTCTCTCGGACGCGTATTTACCGAGTTATAAGCGAGTTAACTTCCGGCGAGTCGCTTAGGTATCGCTGGAACGATAAAATTGCTAAGTACCGCGCCGTGTCGGTTAGCCGGTTCGCGGTAAGAGTAAACTTTTTTCCTATCGTTCCTAGATGATTTTAAACGTTATATTCGTGGTAAACTGTGCATACGAAACCGTGTGTCATGACGCCAGTTCTCTCGGACGCGTATTTACCGAGTTATAAGCGAGTTAACTTCCGGCGAGTCGCTTAGGTATCGCTGGAACGATAAAATTGCTAAGTACCGCGCCGTGTCGGTTAGCCGGTTCGCGGTAAGAGTAAACTTTTTTCCTATCGTTCCTAGATGATTTTAAACGTTATATTTGTGGTAAACTGTGCATACGAAACCGTGTGTCGTGACGCCAGTTCTCTCGGACGCGTATTTACCGAGTTATAAGCGAGTTAACTTCCGGCGAGTCGCTTAGGTATCGCTGGAACGATAAAATTGCTAAGTACCGCGCCGTGTCGGTAAGCCGGTTCGCGGTAAGAGTAAACTTTTTTCCTATCGTTCCTAGATGATTTTAAACGTTATATTCGTGGTAAACTGTGCATACGAAACCGTGTGTCGTGACGCCAGTTCTCTCGGACGCGTATTTACCGAGTTATAAGCGAGTTAACTTCCGGCGAGTCGCTTAGGTATCGCTGGAACGATAAAATTGCTAAGTACCGCGCCGTGTCGGTTAGACGGTTCGCGGTAAGAGTAAACTTTTTTCCTATCGTTCCTAGATGATTTTAAACGTTATATTCGTGGTAAACTGTGCATACGAAACCGTGTGTCGTGACGCCAGTTCTCTCGGACGCGTATTTACCGAGTTATAAGCGAGTTAACTTCCGGCGAGTCGCTTAGGTATCGCTGGAACGATAAAATTGCTAAGTACCGCGCCGTGTCGGTTAGCCGGTTCGCGGTAAGAGTAAACTTTTTTCCTATCGTTCCTAGATGATTTTAAACGTTATATTCGTGGTAAACTGTGCATACGAAACCGTGTGTCGTGACGCCAGTTCTCTCGGACGCGTATTTACCGAGTTATAAGCGAGTTAACTTCCGGCGAGTCGCTTAGGTATCGCTGGAACGATAAAATTGCTAAGTACCGCGCCGTGTCGGTTAGCCGGTTCGCGGTAAGAGTAAACTTTTTTCCTATCGTTCCTAGATGATTTTAAACGTTATATTCGTGGTAAACTGTGCATACGAAACCGTGTGTCGTGACGCCAGTTCTCTCGGACGCGTATTTACCGAGTTATAAGCGAGTTAACTTCCGGCGAGTCGCTTAGGTATCGCTGGAACGATAAAATTGCTAAGTACCGCGCCGTGTCGGTTAGCCGGTTCGCGGTAAGAGTAAACTTTTTTCCTATCGTTCCTAGATGATTTTAAACGTTATATTCGTGGTAAACTGTGCATACGAAACCGTGTGTCGTGACGCCAGTTCTCTCGGACGCGTATTTACCGAGTTATAAGCGAGTTAACTTCCGGCGAGTCGCTTAGGTATCGCTGGAACGATAAAATTGCTAAGTACCGCGCCGTGTCGGTTAGCCGGTTCGCGGTAAGAGTAAACTTTTTTCCTATCGTTCCTAGATGATTTTAAACGTTATATTCGTGGTAAACTGTGCATACGAAACCGTGTGTCGTGACGCCAGTTCTCTCGGACGCGTATTTACCGAGTTATAAGCGAGTTAACTTCCGGCGAGTCGCTTAGGTATCGCTGGAACGATAAAATTGCTAAGTACCGCGCCGTGTCGGTTAGCCGGTTCGCGGTAAGAGTAAACTTTTTTCCTATCGTTCCTAGATGATTTTAAACGTTATATTCGTGGTAAACTGTGCATACGAAACCGTGTGTCGTGACGCCAGTTCTCTCGGACGCGTATTTACCGAGTTATAAGCGAGTTAACTTCCGGCGAGTCGCTTAGGTATCGCTGGAACGATAAAATTGCTAAGTACCGCGCCGTGTCGGTTAGCCGGTTCGCGGTAAGAGTAAACTTTTTTCCTATCGTTCCTAGATGATTTTAAACGTTATATTCGTGGTAAACTGTGCATACGAAACCGTGTGTCGTGACGCCAGTTCTCTCGGACGCGTATTTACCGAGTTATAAGCGAGTTAACTTCCGGCGAGTCGCTTAGGTATCGCTGGAACGATAAAATTGCTAAGTACCGCGCCGTGTCGGTTAGCCGGTTCGCGGTAAGAGTAAACTTTTTTCCTATCGTTCCTAGATGATTTTAAACGTTATATTCGTGGTAAACTGTGCATACGAAACCGTGTGTCGTGACGCCAGTTCTCTCGGACGCGTATTTACCGAGTTATAAGCGAGTTAACTTCCGGCGAGTCGCTTAGGTATCGCTGGAACGATAAAATTGCTAAGTACCGCGCCGTGTCGGTTAGCCGGTTCGCGGTAAGAGTAAACTTTTTTCCTATCGTTCCTAGATGATTTTAAACGTTATATTCGTGGTAAACTGTGCATACGAAACCGTGTGTCGTGACGCCAGTTCTCTCGGACGCGTATTTACCGAGTTATAAGCGAGTTAACTTCCGGCGAGTCGCTTAGGTATCGCTGGAACGATAAAATTGCTAAGTACCGCGCCGTGTCGGTTAGCCGGTTCGCGGTAAGAGTAAACTTTTTTCCTATCGTTCCTAGATGATTTTAAACGTTATATTCGTGGTAAACTGTGCATACGAAACCGTGTGTCGTGACGCCAGTTCTCTCGGACGCGTATTTACCGAGTTATAAGCGAGTTAACTTCCGGCGAGTCGCTTAGGTATCGCTGGAACGATAAAATTGCTAAGTACCGCGCCGTGTCGGTTAGCCGGTTCGCGGTAAGAGTAAACTTTTTTCCTATCGTTCCTAGATGATTTTAAACGTTATATTCGTGGTAAACTGTGCATACGAAACCGTGTGTCGTGACGCCAGTTCTCTCGGACGCGTATTTACCGAGTTATAAGCGAGTTAACTTCCGGCGAGTCGCTTAGGTATCGCTGGAACGATAAAATTGCTAAGTACCGCGCCGTGTCGGTTAGCCGGTTCGCGGTAAGAGTCAACTTTTTTCCTATCGTTCCTAGATGATTTTAAACGTTATATTCGTGGTAAACTGTGCATACGAAACCGTGTGTCGTGACGCCAGTTCTCTCGGACGCGTATTTACCGAGTTATAAGCGAGTTAACTTCCGGCGAGTCGCTTAGGTATCGCTGGAACGATAAAATTGCTAAGTACCGCGCCGTGTCGGTTAGCCGGTTCGCGGTAAGAGTAAACTTTTTTCCTATCGTTCCTAGATGATTTTAAACGTTATATTCGTGGTAAACTGTGCATACGAAACCGTGTGTCGTGACGCCAGTTCTCTCGGACGCGTATTTACCGAGTTATAAGCGAGTTAACTTCCGGCGAGTCGCTTAGGTATCGCTGGAACGATAAAATTGCTAAGTACCGCGCCGTGTCGGTTAGCCGGTTCGCGGTAAGAGTAAACTTTTTTCCTATCGTTCCTAGATGATTTTAAACGTTATATTCGTGGTAAACTGTGCATACGAAACCGTGTGTCGTGACGCCAGTTCTCTCGGACGCGTATTTACCGAGTTATAAGCGAGTTAACTTCCGGCGAGTCGCTTAGGTATCGCTGGAACGATAAAATTGCTAAGTACCGCGCCGTGTCGGTTAGCCGGTTCGCGGTAAGAGTAAACTTTTTTCCTATCGTTCCTAGATGATTTTAAACGTTATATTCGTGGTAAACTGTGCATACGAAACCGTGTGTCGTGACGCCAGTTCTCTCGGACGCGTATTTACCGAGTTATAAGCGAGTTAACTTCCGGCGAGTCGCTTAGGTATCGCTGGAACGATAAAATTGCTAAGTACCGCGCCGTGTCGGTTAGCCGGTTCGCGGTAAGAGTAAACTTTTTTCCTATCGTTCCTAGATGATTTTAAACGTTATATTCGTGGTAAACTGTGCATACGAAACCGTGTGTCGTGACGCCAGTTCTCTCGGACGCGTATTTACCGAGTTATAAGCGAGTTAACTTCCGGCGAGTCGCTTAGGTATCGCTGGAACGATAAAATTGCTAAGTACCGCGCCGTGTCGGTTAGCCGGTTCGCGGTAAGAGTAAACTTTTTTCCTATCGTTCCTAGATGATTTTAAACGTTATATTCGTGGTAAACTGTGCATACGAAACCGTGTGTCGTGACGCCAGTTCTCTCGGACGCGTATTTACCGAGTTATAAGCGAGTTAACTTCCGGCGAGTCGCTTAGGTATCGCTGGAACGATAAAATTGCTAAGTACCGCGCCGTGTCGGTTAGCCGGTTCGCGGTAAGAGTAAACTTTTTTCCTATCGTTCCTAGATGATTTTAAACGTTATATTCGTGGTAAACTGTGCATACGAAACCGTGTGTCGTGACGCCAGTTCTCTCGGACGCGTATTTACCGAGTTATAAGCGAGTTAACTTCCGGCGAGTCGCTTAGGTATCGCTGGAACGATAAAATTGCTAAGTACCGCGCCGTGTCGGTTAGCCGGTTCGCGGTAAGAGTAAACTTTTTTCCTATCGTTCCTAGATGATTTTAAACGTTATATTCGTGGTAAACTGTGCATACGAAACCGTGTGTCGTGACGCCAGTTCTCTCGGACGCGTATTTACCGAGTTATAAGCGAGTTAACTTCCGGCGAGTCGCTTAGGTATCGCTGGAACGATAAAATTGCTAAGTACCGCGCCGTGTCGGTTAGCCGGTTCGCGGTAAGAGTAAACTTTTTTCCTATCGTTCCTAGATGATTTTAAACGTTATATTCGTGGTAAACTGTGCATACGAAACCGTGTGTCGTGACGCCAGTTCTCTCGGACGCGTATTTACCGAGTTATAAGCGAGTTAACTTCCGGCGAGTCGCTTAGGTATCGCTGGAACGATAAAATTGCTAAGTACCGCGCCGTGTCGGTTAGCCGGTTCGCGGTAAGAGTAAACTTTTTTCCTATCGTTCCTAGATGATTTTAAACGTTATATTCGTGGTAAACTGTGCATACGAAACCGTGTGTCGTGACGCCAGTTCTCTCGGACGCGTATTTACCGAGTTATAAGCGAGTTAACTTCCGGCGAGTCGCTTAGGTATCGCTGGAACGATAAAATTGCTAAGTACCGCGCCGTGTCGGTTAGCCGGTTCGCGGTAAGAGTAAACTTTTTTCCTATCGTTCCTAGATGATTTTAAACGTTATATTCGTGGTAAACTGTGCATACGAAACCGTGTGTCGTGACGCCAGTTCTCTCGGACGCGTATTTACCGAGTTATAAGCGAGTTAACTTCCGGCGAGTCGCTTAGGTATCGCTGGAACGATAAAATTGCTAAGTACCGCGCCGTGTCGGTTAGCCGGTTCGCGGTAAGAGTAAACTTTTTTCCTATCGTTCCTAGATGATTTTAAACGTTATATTCGTGGTAAACTGTGCATACGAAACCGTGTGTCGTGACGCCAGTTCTCTCGGACGCGTATTTACCGAGTTATAAGCGAGTTAACTTCCGGCGAGTCGCTTAGGTATCGCTGGAACGATAAAATTGCTAAGTACCGCGCCGTGTCGGTTAGCCGGTTCGCGGTAAGAGTAAACTTTTTTCCTATCGTTCCTAGATGATTTTAAACGTTATATTCGTGGTAAACTGTGCATACGAAACCGTGTGTCGTGACGCCAGTTCTCTCGGACGCGTATTTACCGAGTTATAAGCGAGTTAACTTCCGGCGAGTCGCTTAGGTATCGCTGGAACGATAAAATTGCTAAGTACCGCGCCGTGTCGGTTAGCCGGTTCGCGGTAAGAGTAAACTTTTTTCCTATCGTTCCTAGATGATTTTAAACGTTATATTCGTGGTAAACTGTGCATACGAAACCGTGTGTCGTGACGCCAGTTCTCTCGGACGCGTATTTACCGAGTTATAAGCGAGTTAACTTCCGGCGAGTCGCTTAGGTATCGCTGGAACGATAAAATTGCTAAGTACCGCGCCGTGTCGGTTAGCCGGTTCGCGGTAAGAGTAAACTTTTTTCCTATCGTTCCTAGATGATTTTAAACGTTATATTCGTGGTAAACTGTGCATACGAAACCGTGTGTCGTGACGCCAGTTCTCTCGGACGCGTATTTACCGAGTTATAAGCGAGTTAACTTCCGGCGAGTCGCTTAGGTATCGCTGGAACGATAAAATTGCTAAGTACCGCGCCGTGTCGGTTAGCCGGTTCGCGGTAAGAGTAAACTTTTTTCCTATCGTTCCTAGATGATTTTAAACGTTATATTCGTGGTAAACTGTGCATACGAAACCGTGTGTCGTGACGCCAGTTCTCTCGGACGCGTATTTACCGAGTTATAAGCGAGTTAACTTCCGGCGAGTCGCTTAGGTATCGCTGGAACGATAAAATTGCTAAGTACCGCGCCGTGTCGGTTAGCCGGTTCGCGGTAAGAGTAAACTTTTTTCCTATCGTTCCTAGATGATTTTAAACGTTATATTCGTGGTAAACTGTGCATACGAAACCGTGTGTCGTGACGCCAGTTCTCTCGGACGCGTATTTACCGAGTTATAAGCGAGTTAACTTCCGGCGAGTCGCTTAGGTATCGCTGGAACGATAAAATTGCTAAGTACCGCGCCGTGTCGGTTAGCCGGTTCGCGGTAAGAGTAAACTTTTTTCCTATCGTTCCTAGATGATTTTAAACGTTATATTCGTGGTAAACTGTGCATACGAAACCGTGTGTCGTGACGCCAGTTCTCTCGGACGCGTATTTACCGAGTTATAAGCGAGTTAACTTCCGGCGAGTCGCTTAGGTATCGCTGGAACGATAAAATTGCTAAGTACCGCGCCGTGTCGGTTAGCCGGTTCGCGGTAAGAGTAAACTTTTTTCCTATCGTTCCTAGATGATTTTAAACGTTATATTCGTGGTAAACTGTGCATACGAAACCATGTGTCGTGACGCCAGTTCTCTCGGACGCGTATTTACCGAGTTATAAGCGAGTTAACTTCCGGCGAGTCGCTTAGGTATCGCTGGAACGATAAAATTGCTAAGTACCGCGCCGTGTCGGTTAGCCGGTTCGCGGTAAGAGTAAACTTTTTTCCTATCGTTCCTAGATGATTTTAAACGTTATATTCGTGGTAAACTGTGCATACGAAACCGTGTGTCGTGACGCCAGTTCTCTCGGACGCGTATTTACCGAGTTATAAGCGAGTTAACTTCCGGCGAGTCGCTTAGGTATCGCTGGAACGATAAAATTGCTAAGTACCGCGCCGTGTCGGTTAGCCGGTTCGCGGTAAGAGTAAACTTTTTTCCTATCGTTCCTAGATGATTTTAAACGTTATATTCGTGGTAAACTGTGCATACGAAACCATGTGTCGTGACGCCAGTTCTCTCGGACGCGTATTTACCGAGTTATAAGCGAGTTAACTTCCGGCGAGTCGCTTAGGTATCGCTGGAACGATAAAATTGCTAAGTACCGCGCCGTGTCGGTTAGCCGGTTCGCGGTAAGAGTAAACTTTTTTCCTATCGTTCCTAGATGATTTTAAACGTTATATTCGTGGTAAACTGTGCATACGAAACCGTGTGTCGTGACGCCAGTTCTCTCGGACGCGTATTTACCGAGTTATAAGCGAGTTAACTTCCGGCGAGTCGCTTAGGTATCGCTGGAACGATAAAATTGCTAAGTACCGCGCCGTGTCGGTTAGCCGGTTCGCGGTAAGAGTAAACTTTTTTCCTATCGTTCCTAGATGATTTTAAACGTTATATTCGTGGTAAACTGTGCATACGAAACCGTGTGTCGTGACGCCAGTTCTCTCGGACGCGTATTTACCGAGTTATAAGCGAGTTAACTTCCGGCGAGTCGCTTAGGTATCGCTGGAACGATAAAATTGCTAAGTACCGCGCCGTGTCGGTTAGCCGGTTCGCGGTAAGAGTAAACTTTTTTCCTATCGTTCCTAGATGATTTTAAACGTTATATTCGTGGTAAACTGTGCATACGAAACCGTGTGTCGTGACGCCAGTTCTCTCGGACGCGTATTTACCGAGTTATAAGCGAGTTAACTTCCGGCGAGTCACTTAGGTATCGCTGGAACGATAGATTGCTAAGTACCGCGCCGTGTCGGTTAGCCGGTTCGCGGTAAGAGTAAACTTTTTTCCTATCGTTCCTAGATGATTTTAAACGTTATATTCGTGGTAAACTGTGCATACGAAACCGTGTGTCGTGACGCCAGTTCTCTCGGACGCGTATTTACCGAGTTATAAGCGAGTTAACTTCCGGCGAGTCGCTTAGGTATCGCTGGAACGATAAAATTGCTAAGTACCGCGCCGTGTCGGTTAGCCGGTTCGCGGTAAGAGTAAACTTTTTTCCTATCGTTCCTAGATGATTTTAAACGTTATATTCGTGGTAAACTGTGCATACGAAACCGTGTGTCATGACGCCAGTTCTCTCGGACGCGTATTTACCGAGTTATAAGCGAGTTAACTTCCGGCGAGTCGCTTAGGTATCGCTGGAACGATAAAATTGCTAAGTACCCGCGCCGTGTCGGTTAGCCGGTTCGCGGTAAGAGTAAACTTTTTTCCTATCGTTCCTAGATGATTTTAAACGTTATATTTGTGGTAAACTGTGCATACGAAACCGTGTGTCGTGACGCCAGTTCTCTCGGACGCGTATTTACCGAGTTATAAGCGAGTTAACTTCCGGCGAGTCGCTTAGGTATCGCTGGAACGATAAAATTGCTAAGTACCGCGCCGTGTCGGTAAGCCGGTTCGCGGTAAGAGTAAACTTTTTTCCTATCGTTCCTAGATGATTTTAAACGTTATATTCGTGGTAAACTGTGCATACGAAACCGTGTGTCGTGACGCCAGTTCTCTCGGACGCGTATTTACCGAGTTATAAGCGAGTTAACTTCCGGCGAGTCGCTTAGGTATCGCTGGAACGATAAAATTGCTAAGTACCCGCGCCGTGTCGGTTAGCCGGTTCGCGGTAAGAGTAAACTTTTTTCCTATCGTTCCTAGATGATTTTAAACGTTATATTCGTGGTAAACTGTGCATACGAAACCGTGTGTCGTGACGCCAGTTCTCTCGGACGCGTATTTACCGAGTTATAAGCGAGTTAACTTCCGGCGAGTCGCTTAGGTATCGCTGGAACGATAAAATTGCTAAGTACCGCGCCGTGTCGGTTAGCCGGTTCGCGGTAAGAGTAAACTTTTTTCCTATCGTTCCTAGATGATTTTAAACGTTATATTCGTGGTAAACTGTGCATACGAAACCGTGTGTCGTGACGCCAGTTCTCTCGGACGCGTATTTACCGAGTTATAAGCGAGTTAACTTCCGGCGAGTCGCTTAGGTATCGCTGGAACGATAAAATTGCTAAGTACCGCGCCGTGTCGGTTAGCCGGTTCGCGGTAAGAGTAAACTTTTTTCCTATCGTTCCTAGATGATTTTAAACGTTATATTTGTGGTAAACTGTGCATACGAAACCGTGTGTCGTGACGCCAGTTCTCTCGGACGCGTATTTACCGAGTTATAAGCGAGTTAACTTCCGGCGAGTCGCTTAGGTATCGCTGGAACGATAAAATTGCTAAGTACCGCGCCGTGTCGGTTAGCCGGTTCGCGGTAAGAGTAAACTTTTTTCCTATCGTTCCTAGATGATTTTAAACGTTATATTCGTGGTAAACTGTGCATACGAAACCGTGTGTCGTGACGCCAGTTCTCTCGGACGCGTATTTACCGAGTTATAAGCGAGTTAACTTCCGGCGAGTCGCTTAGGTATCGCTGGAACGATAAAATTGCTAAGTACCGCGCCGTGTCGGTTAGCCGGTTCGCGGTAAGAGTAAACTTTTTTCCTATCGTTCCTAGATGATTTTAAACGTTATATTCGTGGTAAACTGTGCATACGAAACCGTGTGTCGTGACGCCAGTTCTCTCGGACGCGTATTTACCGAGTTATAAGCGAGTTAACTTCCGGCGAGTCGCTTAGGTATCGCTGGAACGATAAAATTGCTAAGTACCGCGCCGTGTCGGTTAGCCGGTTCGCGGTAAGAGTAAACTTTTTTCCTATCGTTCCTAGATGATTTTAAACGTTATATTCGTGGTAAACTGTGCATACGAAACCGTGTGTCGTGACGCCAGTTCTCTCGGACGCGTATTTACCGAGTTATAAGCGAGTTAACTTCCGGCGAGTCGCTTAGGTATCGCTGGAACGATAAAATTGCTAAGTACCGCGCCGTGTCGGTTAGCCGGTTCGCGGTAAGAGTAAACTTTTTTCCTATCGTTCCTAGATGATTTTAAACGTTATATTCGTGGTAAACTGTGCATACGAAACCGTGTGTCGTGACGCCAGTTCTCTCGGACGCGTATTTACCGAGTTATAAGCGAGTTAACTTCCGGCGAGTCGCTTAGGTATCGCTGGAACGATAAAATTGCTAAGTACCGCGCCGTGTCGGTTAGCCGGTTCGCGGTAAGAGTAAACTTTTTTCCTATCGTTCCTAGATGATTTTAAACGTTATATTCGTGGTAAACTGTGCATACGAAACCGTGTGTCGTGACGCCAGTTCTCTCGGACGCGTATTTACCGAGTTATAAGCGAGTTAACTTCCGGCGAGTCGCTTAGGTATCGCTGGAACGATAAAATTGCTAAGTACCGCGCCGTGTCGGTTAGCCGGTTCGCGGTAAGAGTAAACTTTTTTCCTATCGTTCCTAGATGATTTTAAACGTTATATTCGTGGTAAACTGTGCATACGAAACCGTGTGTCGTGACGCCAGTTCTCTCGGACGCGTATTTACCGAGTTATAAGCGAGTTAACTTCCGGCGAGTCGCTTAGGTATCGCTGGAACGATAAAATTGCTAAGTACCGCGCCGTGTCGGTTAGCCGGTTCGCGGTAAGAGTAAACTTTTTTCCTATCGTTCCTAGATGATTTTAAACGTTATATTCGTGGTAAACTGTGCATACGAAACCGTGTGTCGTGACGCCAGTTCTCTCGGACGCGTATTTACCGAGTTATAAGCGAGTTAACTTCCGGCGAGTCGCTTAGGTATCGCTGGAACGATAAAATTGCTAAGTACCGCGCCGTGTCGGTTAGCCGGTTCGCGGTAAGAGTAAACTTTTTTCCTATCGTTCCTAGATGATTTTAAACGTTATATTCGTGGTAAACTGTGCATACGAAACCGTGTGTCGTGACGCCAGTTCTCTCGGACGCGTATTTACCGAGTTATAAGCGAGTTAACTTCCGGCGAGTCGCTTAGGTATCGCTGGAACGATAAAATTGCTAAGTACCGCGCCGTGTCGGTTAGCCGGTTCGCGGTAAGAGTAAACTTTTTTCCTATCGTTCCTAGATGATTTTAAACGTTATATTCGTGGTAAACTGTGCATACGAAACCGTGTGTCGTGACGCCAGTTCTCTCGGACGCGTATTTACCGAGTTATAAGCGAGTTAACTTCCGGCGAGTCGCTTAGGTATCGCTGGAACGATAAAATTGCTAAGTACCCGCGCCGTGTCGGTTAGCCGGTTCGCGGTAAGAGTAAACTTTTTTCCTATCGTTCCTAGATGATTTTAAACGTTATATTCGTGGTAAACTGTGCATACGAAACCGTGTGTCGTGACGCCAGTTCTCTCGGACGCGTATTTACCGAGTTATAAGCGAGTTAACTTCCGGCGAGTCGCTTAGGTATCGCTGGAACGATAAAATTGCTAAGTACCCGCGCCGTGTCGGTTAGCCGGTTCGCGGTAAGAGTAAACTTTTTTCCTATCGTTCCTAGATGATTTTAAACGTTATATTCGTGGTAAACTGTGCATACGAAACCGTGTGTCGTGACGCCAGTTCTCTCGGACGCGTATTTACCGAGTTATAAGCGAGTTAACTTCCGGCGAGTCGCTTAGGTATCGCTGGAACGATAAAATTGCTAAGTACCGCGCCGTGTCGGTTAGCCGGTTCGCGGTAAGAGTAAACTTTTTTCCTATCGTTCCTAGATGATTTTAAACGTTATATTCGTGGTAAACTGTGCATACGAAACCGTGTGTCGTGACGCCAGTTCTCTCGGACGCGTATTTACCGAGTTATAAGCGAGTTAACTTCCGGCGAGTCGCTTAGGTATCGCTGGAACGATAAAATTGCTAAGTACCGCGCCGTGTCGGTTAGCCGGTTCGCGGTAAGAGTAAACTTTTTTCCTATCGTTCCTAGATGATTTTAAACGTTATATTCGTGGTAAACTGTGCATACGAAACCGTGTGTCGTGACGCCAGTTCTCTCGGACGCGTATTTACCGAGTTATAAGCGAGTTAACTTCCGGCGAGTCGCTTAGGTATCGCTGGAACGATAAAATTGCTAAGTACCCGCGCCGTGTCGGTTAGCCGGTTCGCGGTAAGAGTAAACTTTTTTCCTATCGTTCCTAGATGATTTTAAACGTTATATTCGTGGTAAACTGTGCATACGAAACCGTGTGTCGTGACGCCAGTTCTCTCGGACGCGTATTTACCGAGTTATAAGCGAGTTAACTTCCGGCGAGTCGCTTAGGTATCGCTGGAACGATAAAATTGCTAAGTACCAGCGCCGTGTCGGTTAGCCGGTTCGCGGTAAGAGTAAACTTTTTTCCTATCGTTCCTAGATGATTTTAAACGTTATATTCGTGGTAAACTGTGCATACGAAACCGTGTGTCGTGACGCCAGTTCTCTCGGACGCGTATTTACCGAGTTATAAGCGAGTTAACTTCCGGCGAGTCGCTTAGGTATCGCTGGAACGATAAAATTGCTAAGTACCGCGCCGTGTCGGTTAGCCGGTTCGCGGTAAGAGTAAACTTTTTTCCTATCGTTCCTAGATGATTTTAAACGTTATATTCGTGGTAAACTGTGCATACGAAACCGTGTGTCGTGACGCCAGTTCTCTCGGACGCGTATTTACCGAGTTATAAGCGAGTTAACTTCCGGCGAGTCGCTTAGGTATCGCTGGAACGATAAAATTGCTAAGTACCGCGCCGTGTCGGTTAGCCGGTTCGCGGTAAGAGTAAACTTTTTTCCTATCGTTCCTAGATGATTTTAAACGTTATATTCGTGGTAAACTGTGCATACGAAACCGTGTGTCGTGACGCCAGTTCTCTCGGACGCGTATTTACCGAGTTATAAGCGAGTTAACTTCCGGCGAGTCGCTTAGGTATCGCTGGAACGATAAAATTGCTAAGTACCGCGCCGTGTCGGTTAGCCGGTTCGCGGTAAGAGTAAACTTTTTTCCTATCGTTCCTAGATGATTTTAAACGTTATATTCGTGGTAAACTGTGCATACGAAACCGTGTGTCGTGACGCCAGTTCTCTCGGGACGCGTATTTACCGAGTTATAAGCGAGTTAACTTCCGCGAGTCGCTTAGGTATCGCTGGAACGATAAAATTGCTAAGTACCGCGCCGTGTCGGTTAGCCGGTTCGCGGTAAGAGTAAACTTTTTTCCTATCGTTCCTAGATGATTTTAACGTTATATCGTGGTAAACTGTGCATACGAAACCGTGTGTCGTGACGCCAGTTCTCTCGGACGCGGATTTACCGAGTTATAAGCGAGTTAACTTCCGGCGAGTCGCTTAGGTATCGCTGGAACGATAAAATTGCTAAGTACCGCGCCGTGTCGGTTAGCCGGTTCGCGGTAAGAGTAAACTTTTTTCCTATCGTTCCTAGATGATTTTAAACGTTATATTCGTGGTAAACTGTGCATACGAAACCGTGTGTCGTGGACGCCAGTTCTCTCGGACGCGTATTTACCGAGTTATAAGCGAGGTTAACTTCCGGCGAGTCGCTTAGGTATCGCTGGAACGATAGATTGCTAAGTACCGCGCCGTGTCGGTTAGCCGGTTCGCGGTAAGAGTAAACTTTTTCCTATCGTTCCTAGATGATTTTAAACGTTATATTCGTGGTAAACTGTGCATACGAAACCGTGTGTCGTGACGCCAGTTCTCTCGGACGCGTATTTACCGAGTTATAAGCGAGTTAACTTCCGGCAGTCGCTTAGGTATCGCTGGAACGATAAAATTGCTAAGTCCACGCGCCGTGTCGGTTAGCCGGTTCGCGGTAAGAGGTAAACTTTTTCCTATCGTTCCTAGATGATTTTAAACGTTATATTCGTGGTAAACTGTGCATACGAAAACCGTGTGTCGTGACGCCAGTTCTCTCGGACGCGTATTTACCGAGTTATAAGCGAGTTAACTTCCGGCGAGTCGCTTAGGTATCGCTGGAACGATAAAAATGCTAAGTACCGCGCCGTGTCGGTTAGCCGGTTCGCGGTAAGAGTAAACTTTTTTCCTATCGTTCCTAGATGATTTTAAACGTTATATTCGTGGTAAACTGTGCATACGAAACCGTGTGTCGTGACGCCAGTTCTCTCGGACGCGTATTTACCGAGTTATAAGCGAGTTAACTTCCGGCGAGTCGCTTAGGTATCGCTGGGAACGATAAAATTGCTAAGTACCGCGCCGTGTCGGTTAGCCGGTTCGCGGTAAGAGTAAACTTTTTCCTATCGTTCCTAGATGATTTTAAACGTTATATTCCGTGGTAAACTGTGCATACGAAACCGTGTGTCGTGACGCCAGTTCTCTCGGACGCGTATTTACCGAGTTATAAGCGAGTTAACTTCCGGCGAGTCGCTTAGGTATCGCTGGAACGATAAAATTGCTAAGTACCGCGCCGTGTCGGTTAGCCGGTTCGCGGTAAGAGTAAACTTTTTTCCTATCGTTCCTAGATGATTTTAAACGTTATATTCGTGGTAAACTGTGCATACGAAACCGTGTGTCGTGACGCCAGTTCTCTCGGACGCGTATTTACCGAGTTATAAGCGAGTTAACTTCCGGCGAGTCGCTTAGGTATCGCTGGAACGATAAAATTGCTAAGTACCCGCGCCGTGTCGGTTAGCCGGTTCGCGGTAAGAGTAAACTTTTTTCCTATCGTTCCTAGATGATTTTAAACGTTATATTCGTGGTAAACTGTGCATACGAAACCGTGTGTCGTGACGCCAGTTCTCTCGGACGCGTATTTACCGAGTTATAAGCGAGTTAACTTCCGGCGAGTCGCTTAGGTATCGCTGGAACGATAAAATTGCTAAGTACCGCGCCGTGTCGGTTAGCCGGTTCGCGGTAAGAGTAAACTTTTTTCCTATCGTTCCTAGATGATTTTAAACGTTATATTCGTGGTAAACTGTGGCATACGAAACCGTGTGTCGTGACGCCAGTTCTCTCGGACGCGTATTTACCGAGTTATAAGCGAGTTAACTTCCGGCGAGTCGCTTAGGTATCGCTGGAACGATAAAATTGCTAAGTACCGCGCCGTGTCGGTTAGCCGGTTCGCGGTAAGAGTAAACTTTTTTCCTATCGTTCCTAGATGATTTTAAACGTTATATTCGTGGTAAACTGTGCATACGAAACCGTGTGTCGTGACGCCAGTTCTCTCGGACGCGTATTTACCGAGTTATAAGCGAGTTAACTTCCGGCGAGTCGCTTAGGTATCGCTGGAACGATAAAATTGCTAGTACCGCGCCGTGTCGGTTAGCCGGTTCGCGGTAAGAGTAAACTTTTTTCCTATCGTTCCTAGATGATTTTTAAACGTTATATTCGTGTAAACTGTGCATACGAAACCGTGTGTCGTGACGCCAGTTCTCTCGGACGCGTATTTACCGAGTTATAAGCGAGTTAACTTCCGGCGAGTCGCTTAGGTATCGCTGGAACGATAAAATTGCTAAGTACCCGCGCCCGTGTCGGTTAGCCGGTTCGCGGTAAGAGTAAACTTTTTTCCTATCGTTCCTAGATGATTTTAAACGTTATATTCGTGGTAAACTGTGCATACGAACCGTGTTGTCGTGACGCCAGTTCTCTCGGACGCGTATTTACCGAGTTATAAGCGAGTTAACTTCCGGCGAGTCGCTTAGGTATCGCTGGAACGATAAAATTGCTAAGTACCGCGCCGTGTCGGTTAGCCGGTCGCGGTAAGAGTAAACTTTTTTCCTATCGTTCCTAGATGATTTTAAACGTTATATTCGTGGTAAACTGTGCATACGAAACCGTGTGTCGTGACGCCAGTTCTCTCGGACGCGTATTTACCGAGTTATAAGCGAGTTAACTTCCGGCGAGTCGCTTAGGTATCGCTGGAACGATAAAATTGCTAAGTACAGCGCCGTGTCGGTTAGCCGGTTCGCGGTAAGAGTAAACTTTTTTCCTATCGTTCCTAGATGATTTTAAACGTTATATTCGTGGTAAACTGTGCATACGAAACCGTGTGTCGTGACGCCAGTTCATCTCGGACGCGTATTTACCGAGTTATAAGCGAGTTAACTTCCGGCGAGTCGCTTAGGTATCGCTGGAACGATAAAATTGCTAAGTACCGCGCCGTGTCGGTTAGCCGGTTCGCGGTAAGAGTAAACTTTTTTCCTATCGTTCCTAGATGATTTTAAACGTTATATTCGTGGTAAACTGTGCATACGAAACCATGTGTCGTGACGCCAGTTCTCTCGGACGCGTATTTACCGAGTTATAAGCGAGTTAACTCCGGCGAGTCGCTTAGGTATCGCTGGAACGATAAAATTGCTAAGTACCGCGCCGTGTCGGTTAGCCGGTTCGCGGTAAGAGTAAACTTTTTTCCTATCGTTCCTAGATGATTTAAACGTTATATTCGTGGTAAACTGTGCATACGAAACCGTGTGTCGTGACGCCAGTTCTCTCGGACGGCGTATTTACCGAGTTATAAGCGAGTTAACTTCCGGCGAGTCGCTTAGGTATCGCTGGAACGATAGATTGCTAAGTACCGCGCCGTGTCGGTTAGCCGGTTCGCGGTAAGAGTAAACTTTTTTCCTATCGTTCCTAGATGATTTTAAACGTTATATTCGTGGTAACTGTGCATACGAAACCGTGTGTCGTGACGCCAGTTCTCTCGGACGCGTATTTACCGAGTATAAGCGAGTTAACTTCCGGCGAGTCGCTTAGGTATCGCTGGAACGATAAAATTGCTAAGTACCAGCGCCGTGTCGGTTAGCCGGTTCGCGGTAAGAGTAAACTTTTTTCCTATCGTTCCTAGATGATTTTAAACGTTATATTCGTGGTAAAACTGTGCATACGAACCGTGTGTCGTGACGCCAGTTCTCTCGGACGCGTATTTACCGAGTTATAAGCGAGTTAACTTCCGGCGAGTCACTTAGGTATCGCTGGAAACGATAGATTGCTAAGTACCGCGCCGTGTCGGTTAGGCCGGGTTCGCGGTAAGAGTAAACTTTTTTCCTATCGTTCCTAGATGATTTTAAACGTTATATTCGTGGTAAACTGTGCATACGAAAACCGTGTGTCGTGACGCCAGTTCTCTCGACGCGTATTTACCGAGTTATAAGCGAGTTAACTTCCGGCGAGTCGCTTAGGTATCCGCTGGAACGATAAAATTGCTATCAGTACCGCGCCGTGTCGGTTAGCCGGTTCGCGGTAAGAGTAAACTTTTTTTCCTATCGTTCCTAGATGATTTTAAACGTTATATTCGTGGTAAACTGTGCATACGAAACCGTGTGTCATGACGCCAGTTCTCTCGGACGCGTATTTACCGAGTTATAAGCGAGTTAACTTCCGGCGAGTCGCTTAGGTATCGCTGGAACGATAAAATTGCTAAGTACCGCGCCGTGTCGGTTAGCCGGTTCGCGGTAAGAGTAAACTTTTTTCCTATCGTTCCTAGATGATTTTAAACGTTATATTTGTGGTAAACTGTGCATACGAAACCGTGTGTCGTGACGCCAGTTCTCTCGGACGCGTATTTACCGAGTTATAAGCGAGTTAACTTCCGGCGAGTCGCTTAGGTATCGCTGGAACGATAAAATTGCTAAGTACCGCGCCGTGTCGGTTAGCCGGTTCGCGGTAAGAGTAAACTTTTTTCCTATCGTTCCTAGATGATTTTAAACGTTATATTCGTGGTAAACTGTGCATACGAAACCGTGTGTCGTGACGCCAGTTCTCTCGGACGCGTATTTACCGAGTTATAAGCGAGTTAACTTCCGGCGAGTCGCTTAGGTATCGCTGAACGATTAAATTGCTAAGTACCGCGCCGTGTCGGTTAGCCGGTTCGCGGTAAGAGTAAACTTTTTTCCTATCGTTCCTAGATGATTTAAACGTTATATTCGTGGTAAACTGTGCATACGAAACCGTGTGTCGTGACGCCAGTTCTCTCGGACGCGTATTTACCGAGTTATAGCGAGTTAACTTCCGGCGAGTCGCTTAGGTATCGCTGGAACGATAAAATTGCTAAGTACCCGCGCCGTGTCGGTTAGCCGGTTCGCGGTAAGAGTAAACTTTTTTCCTATCGTTCCTAGATGATTTTAAACGTTATATTCGTGGTAAACTGTGCATACGAAACCGTGTGTCGTGACGCATTCTCG
>CAKAJI010000020.1:0-5000 GCA_916610255.1 Lasioglossum lativentre
TTAACTCGCTTATAACTCGGTAAATACTCGTCCGAGAGAACTGGCGTCACGACACACGGTTTCGTATGCACAGTTTACCACGAATATAACGTTTAAAATCATCTAGGAACGATAGGAAAAAAGTTTACTCTTACCGCGAACCGTCTAACCGACACGGCGCGGTACTTAGCAATTTTATCGTTCCAGCGATACCTAAGCGACTCGCCGGAAGTTAACTCGCTTATAACTCGGTAAATACGCGTCCGAGAGAACTGGCGTCACGACACACGGTTTCGTATGCACAGTTTACCACGAATATAACGTTTAAAATCATCTAGGAACGATAGGAAAAAAGTTTACTCTTACCGCGAACCGTCTAACCGACACGGCGCGGTACTTAGCAATTTTATCGTTCCAGCGATACCTAAGCGACTCGCCGGAAGTTAACTCGGTAAATACGCGTCCGAGAGAACTGGCGTCACGACACACGGTTTCGTATGCACAGTTTACCACGAATATAACGTTTAAAATCATCTAGGAACGATAGGAAAAAAGTTTACTCTTACCGCGAACCGTCTAACCGACACGGCGCGGTACTTAGCAATTTTATCGTTCCAGCGATACCTAAGCGACTCGCCGGAAGTTAACTCGGTAAATACGCGTCCTAGAGAACTGGCGTCACGACACACGGTTTCGTATGCACAGTTTACCACGAATATAACGTTTAAAATCATCTAGGAACGATAGGAAAAAAGTTTACTCTTACCGCGAACCGTCTAACCGACACGGCGCGGTACTTAGCAATTTTATCGTTCCAGCGATACCTAAGCGACTCGCCGGAAGTTAACTCGGTAAATACGCGTCCGAGAGAACTGGCGTCACGACACACGGTTTCGTATGCACAGTTTACCACGAATATAACGTTTAAAATCATCTAGGAACGATAGGAAAAAAGTTTACTCTTACCGCGAACCGTCTAACCGACACGGCGCGGTACTTAGCAATTTTATCGTTCCAGCGATACCTAAGCGACTCGCCGGAAGTTAACTCGCTTATAACTCGGTAAATACGCGTCCGAGAGAACTGGCGTCACGACACACGGTTTCGTATGCACAGTTTACCACGAATATAACGTTTAAAATCATCTAGGAACGATAGGAAAAAAGTTTACTCTTACCGCGAACCGTCTAACCGACACGGCGCGGTACTTAGCAATTTTATCGTTCCAGCGATACCTAAGCGACTCGCCGGAAGTTAACTCGGTAAATACGCGTCCGAGAGAACTGGCGTCACGACACACGGTTTCGTATGCACAGTTTACCACGAATATAACGTTTAAAATCATCTAGGAACGATAGGAAAAAAGTTTACTCTTACCGCGAACCGTCTAACCGACACGGCGCGGTACTTAGCAATTTTATCGTTCCAGCGATACCTAAGCGACTCGCCGGAAGTTAACTCGGTAAATACTCGTCCGAGAGAACTGGCGTCACGACACACGGTTTCGTATGCACAGTTTACCACGAATATAACGTTTAAAATCATCTAGGAACGATAGGAAAAAAGTTTACTCTTACCGCGAACCGTCTAACCGACACGGCGCGGTACTTAGCAATTTTATCGTTCCAGCGATACCTAAGCGACTCGCCGGAAGTTAACTCGCTTATAACTCGGTAAATACGCGTCCGAGAGAACTGGCGTCACGACACACGGTTTCGTATGCACAGTTTACCACGAATATAACGTTTAAAATCATCTAGGAACGATAGGAAAAAAGTTTACTCTTACCGCGAACCGTCTAACCGACACGGCGCGGTACTTAGCAATTTTATCGTTCCAGCGATACCTAAGCGACTCGCCGGAAGTTAACTCGCTTATAACTCGGTAAATACGCGTCCGAGAGAACTGGCGTCACGACACACGGTTTCGTATGCACAGTTTACCACGAATATAACGTTTAAAATCATCTAGGAACGATAGGAAAAAAGTTTACTCTTACCGCGAACCGTCTAACCGACACGGCGCGGTACTTAGCAATTTTATCGTTCCAGCGATACCTAAGCGACTCGCCGGAAGTTAACTCGGTAAATACGCGTCCGAGAGAACTGGCGTCACGACACACGGTTTCGTATGCACAGTTTACCACGAATATAACGTTTAAAATCATCTAGGAACGATAGGAAAAAAGTTTACTCTTACCGCGAACCGTCTAACCGACACGGCGCGGTACTTAGCAATTTTATCGTTCCAGCGATACCTAAGCGACTCGCCGGAAGTTAACTCGGTAAATACGCGTCCGAGAGAACTGGCGTCACGACACACGGTTTCGTATGCACAGTTTACCACGAATATAACGTTTAAAATCATCTAGGAACGATAGGAAAAAAGTTTACTCTTACCGCGAACCGTCTAACCGACACGGCGCGGTACTTAGCAATTTTATCGTTCCAGCGATACCTAAGCGACTCGCCGGAAGTTAACTCGCTTATAACTCGGTAAATACGCGTCCGAGAGAACTGGCGTCACGACACACGGTTTCGTATGCACAGTTTACCACGAATATAACGTTTAAAATCATCTAGGAACGATAGGAAAAAAGTTTACTCTTACCGCGAACCGTCTAACCGACACGGCGCGGTACTTAGCAATTTTATCGTTCCAGCGATACCTAAGCGACTCGCCGGAAGTTAACTCGGTAAATACGCGTCCGAGAGAACTGGCGTCACGACACACGGTTTCGTATGCACAGTTTACCACGAATATAACGTTTAAAATCATCTAGGAACGATAGGAAAAAAGTTTACTCTTACCGCGAACCGTCTAACCGACACGGCGCGGTACTTAGCAATTTTATCGTTCCAGCGATACCTAAGCGACTCGCCGGAAGTTAACTCGCTTATAACTCGGTAAATACGCGTCCGAGAGAACTGGCGTCACGACACACGGTTTCGTATGCACAGTTTACCACGAATATAACGTTTAAAATCATCTAGGAACGATAGGAAAAAAGTTTACTCTTACCGCGAACCGTCTAACCGACACGGCGCGGTACTTAGCAATTTTATCGTTCCAGCGATACCTAAGCGACTCGCCGGAAGTTAACTCGCTTATAACTCGGTAAATACGCGTCCGAGAGAACTGGCGTCACGACACACGGTTTCGTATGCACAGTTTACCACGAATATAACGTTTAAAATCATCTAGGAACGATAGGAAAAAAGTTTACTCTTACCGCGAACCGTCTAACCGACACGGCGCGGTACTTAGCAATTTTATCGTTCCAGCGATACCTAAGCGACTCGCCGGAAGTTAACTCGCTTATAACTCGGTAAATACGCGTCCGAGAGAACTGGCGTCACGACACACGGTTTCGTATGCACAGTTTACCACGAATATAACGTTTAAAATCATCTAGGAACGATAGGAAAAAAGTTTACTCTTACCGCGAACCGTCTAACCGACACGGCGCGGTACTTAGCAATTTTATCGTTCCAGCGATACCTAAGCGACTCGCCGGAAGTTAACTCGCTTATAACTCGGTAAATACGCGTCCGAGAGAACTGGCGTCACGACACACGGTTTCGTATGCACAGTTTACCACGAATATAACGTTTAAAATCATCTAGGAACGATAGGAAAAAAGTTTACTCTTACCGCGAACCGTCTAACCGACACGGCGCGGTACTTAGCAATTTTATCGTTCCAGCGATACCTAAGCGACTCGCCGGAAGTTAACTCGCTTATAACTCGGTAAATACGCGTCCGAGAGAACTGGCGTCACGACACACGGTTTCGTATGCACAGTTTACCACGAATATAACGTTTAAAATCATCTAGGAACGATAGGAAAAAAGTTTACTCTTACCGCGAACCGTCTAACCGACACGGCGCGGTACTTAGCAATTTTATCGTTCCAGCGATACCTAAGCGACTCGCCGGAAGTTAACTCGCTTATAACTCGGTAAATACGCGTCCGAGAGAACTGGCGTCACGACACACGGTTTCGTATGCACAGTTTACCACGAATAAAACGTTTAAAATCATCTAGGAACGATAGGAAAAAAGTTTACTCTTACCGCGAACCGTCTAACCGACACGGCGCGGTACTTAGCAATTTTATCGTTCCAGCGATACCTAAGCGACTCGCCGGAAGTTAACTCGCTTATAACTCGGTAAATACGCGTCCGAGAGAACTGGCGTCACGACACACGGTTTCGTATGCACAGTTTACCACGAATATAACGTTTAAAATCATCTAGGAACGATAGGAAAAAAGTTTACTCTTACCGCGAACCGTCTAACCGACACGGCGCGGTACTTAGCAATTTTATCGTTCCAGCGATACCTAAGCGACTCGCCGGAAGTTAACTCGCTTATAACTCGGTAAATACGCGTCCGAGAGAACTGGCGTCACGACACACGGTTTCGTATGCACAGTTTACCACGAATATAACGTTTAAAATCATCTAGGAACTATAGGAAAAAAGTTTACTCTTACCGCGAACCGTCTAACCGACACGGCGCGGTACTTAGCAATTTTATCGTTCCAGCGATACCTAAGCGACTCGCCGGAAGTTAACTCGCTTATAACTCGGTAAATACGCGTCCGAGAGAACTGGCGTCACGACACACGGTTTCGTATGCACAGTTTACCACGAATATAACGTTTAAAATCATCTAGGAACGATAGGAAAAAAGTTTACTCTTACCGCGAACCGTCTAACCGACACGGCGCGGTACTTAGCAATTTTATCGTTCCAGCGATACCTAAGCGACTCGCCGGAAGTTAACTCGCTTATAACTCGGTAAATACGCGTCCGAGAGAACTGGCGTCACGACACACGGTTTCGTATGCACAGTTTACCACGAATATAACGTTTAAAATCATCTAGGAACGATAGGAAAAAAGTTTACTCTTACCGCGAACCGTCTAACCGACACGGCGCGGTACTTAGCAATTTTATCGTTCCAGCGATACCTAAGCGACTCGCCGGAAGTTAACTCGCTTATAACTCGGTAAA
>CAKAJI010000020.1:15000-17500 GCA_916610255.1 Lasioglossum lativentre
ACATTCCCTAACTCCAGAGGGAGAGGTGTGCATCAACAGCGGGCGCACAAAGATTGGTATGATGAGAGACAACTTGAGACTCACCCAAGCAAGAAGGCTCCCTGGACCACCGAGGAAGCAGCGCTCTTGGCACGGCAAGAGGCACGTATCACGCTTGAAGGCAAAGAACGCTTCATGAACCAAGCCCTTCTACCCCTATTCCCAAATCGCACCCTGGAGGCCATCAAAGGCCAAAGAAAGAGTGCAAGACATAAAGCCAAGGTGCTGGAGCTCATACCAGAGATGGGATTGGAATCACAGGGGAACGAACCGATACAAACAACTGCGACGGATTTAAATGATGAAGGCATTGACTTGGTGCAGAAAATAGCGGACTACTTTGGCAAACTTAGGCCAATTGAAGGCACAGATTTCCGCGCAGAACACCTAAATGCGATATGTGGAAATATCCAGAGATGGACAGTAGACAGGATATTCGAGGAGCTAGAGATCTACCTACTTCAGGTATTCCATCTGCCCACTGAAAAAGAACGACCAGTGAGGCAAAAAGATAGGGCCGGAAAACGTCTTACCAAAAGGCAAGAGCGACGTGCTGATTACGCTCGGACGCAACGCGCCTGGAAGAAAAATCCTTGCAAGTGTCTAAATGTAATCCTAGACAGTAAAAGCGGTGCTAAGATACCTCAGAAGGAGTCAATGACTTCCTTCTGGCGCACCGTCATGACAAATAAGGATAAATCGTCACCTGGCATCGGACAAAAAGCTAATGAAGTACTGGCATGGGAGCCGATCGAGGTTCGAGAACTTCAGGAATCCTACCCCGAAATGACCACCTCTCCGGGGCCGGATGGCTTGACGGCTCGTCAAATAAAAGCAGTCCCTATAGGGATAATGCTGAGGATAGTCAACCTATTCCTTATTTGTGGGAAACTTCCGCAACACCTTCTGGAATCGAGGACCACCCTCATTCCGAAGAAAGACGAGGCGAAAGAGCCAGGGGATTTCAGGCCGATCACGGTCTCCTCAGTATTAACAAGGACCTTCCACAAAGTACTAGCGAGGCGCCTTGGTAGGCTGGTCGTCTTAGACGAGAGGCAGCGAGCCTTTGTACCTATTGATGGATGCTCTAGGAATATCTTTGAACTGGACATGCTACTAAGATACCACCGGCAACATTTCAAGCCTATGTTCATGGCGTCGGTTGACATTGCCAAAGCATTCGACTCAGTCACACACAACACCATACGGGACACCCTGGTGAATAAGGGCCTGCCGGACCCGATGATTAGGTATATCATCTACACCTACGAGCAGGGTGTCACCAGACTTAAATGCGATCAATGGATCTCTGAACCGATACATCCTACCTGCGGAGTCAAACAAGGAGACCCATTGTCCCCTATAATATTCAACATGGTGATTGATAGACTCATGCATCTACTACCAGCAGAGGTGGGTGTGGAGATAGCCGGACGCAGGATTAATGCTTTCGCATTTGCCGATGACCTGGTTTTGGTGGCTCAAACGCAGCAGGGTCTGCAGCAGATTATCGATGAGGCGACGAACTACCTTAGCAAGTGCGGTTTGATGATCAATACCGGTAAATCATTTACAGTGGCACTTAGAAATGTTCCACACATGAAAAAGTCGGTGGTGGACAAGAGAACAGTCTTTACGTGCCTGGGAAGACAACTCCCTGCCGTTAACCGTGATGACCAATGGACTTATCTGGGTGTGCCATTCACACCAGAAGGACGGTTACTATGTAAACCGGAAGAACAACTCCAGGAAGCTATAAATAAGCTCACAAAAGCACCCTTAAAGCCGCAACAACGTCTTTTTGCACTCAGAGTGATAGTGCTACCGGGGAGGTATCACCAGCTGAATTTAGGTAGCACAAACCTAAGCAGGCTTAAAAAAGTAGACACTCTGGTGCGGGCGGCTGTTAAGAAGTGGCTCGATCTTCCGCACGATGTTGTTAATGCCTACATACACGCGAACTTCAAGGATGGAGGATTATCGATTCCATCGATGAGGTGGCTTATGCCGCTTCAAAGAAGAATGAGACTGAAAAGTCTACTTGAAGAAGGGTGGAACCAGGACCATACCACGCCCAAGAAATAGCGATCACTGAGCGAAGGCTTAATGACAATGGAGTGCAAATCACCAACAACGTGGAGATGTACAAAAGGTGGGCCAGGCTCCTACACAGTTCGTGTGACGGCATGGCGTTGAGAGAATCTGATAAGATCACACAACAACACCAGTGGGTCATCGAAGGAACACGATTCCTCAGTGGGCGTGACTACCTGAATGCGATCAAGATGCGAATAAATGCACTACCAACTCGATCGAGGACAACGCGAGGCCGGATAGAGGACCGCCTATGCAGAGCGGGATGTAATGAGGTTGAGACATTAAATCATGTCTTACAAAGGTGCCATAGAACACATGCGGCGCGAGTCGAGAGACACAATGCTGTGGCAGCCTACATTAAGAG
>CAKAJI010000020.1:22500-45000 GCA_916610255.1 Lasioglossum lativentre
TTACTCTTACCGCGAACCGTCTAACCGACACGGCGCGGTACTTAGCAATTTTATCGTTCCAGCGATACCTAAGCGACTCGCCGGAAGTTAACTCGCTTATAACTCGGTAAATACGCGTCCGAGAGAACTGGCGTCACGACACACGGTTTCGTATGCACAGTTTACCACGAATATAACGTTTAAAATCATCTAGGAACGATAGGAAAAAAGTTTACTCTTACCGCGAACCGTCTAACCGACACGGCGCGGTACTTAGCAATTTTATCGTTCCAGCGATACCTAAGCGACTCGCCGGAAGTTAACTCGCTTATAACTCGGTAAATACGCGTCCGAGAGAACTGGCGTCACGACACACGGTTTCGTATGCACAGTTTACCACGAATATAACGTTTAAAATCATCTAGGAACGATAGGAAAAAAGTTTACTCTTACCGCGAACCGTCTAACCGACACGGCGCGGTACTTAGCAATTTTATCGTTCCAGCGATACCTAAGCGACTCGCCGGAAGTTAACTCGCTTATAACTCGGTAAATACGCGTCCGAGAGAACTGGCGTCACGACACACGGTTTCGTATGCACAGTTTACCACGAATATAACGTTTAAAATCATCTAGGAACGATAGGAAAAAAGTTTACTCTTACCGCGAACCGTCTAACCGACACGGCGCGGTACTTAGCAATTTTATCGTTCCAGCGATACCTAAGCGACTCGCCGGAAGTTAACTCGCTTATAACTCGGTAAATACGCGTCCGAGAGAACTGGCGTCACGACACACGGTTTCGTATGCACAGTTTACCACGAATATAACGTTTAAAATCATCTAGGAACGATAGGAAAAAAGTTTACTCTTACCGCGAACCGTCTAACCGACACGGCGCGGTACTTAGCAATTTTATCGTTCCAGCGATACCTAAGCGACTCGCCGGAAGTTAACTCGCTTATAACTCGGTAAATACGCGTCCGAGAGAACTGGCGTCACGACACACGGTTTCGTATGCACAGTTTACCACGAATATAACGTTTAAAATCATCTAGGAACGATAGGAAAAAAGTTTACTCTTACCGCGAACCGTCTAACCGACACGGCGCGGTACTTAGCAATTTTATCGTTCCAGCGATACCTAAGCGACTCGCCGGAAGTTAACTCGCTTATAACTCGGTAAATACGCGTCCGAGAGAACTGGCGTCACGACACACGGTTTCGTATGCACAGTTTACCACGAATATAACGTTTAAAATCATCTAGGAACGATAGGAAAAAAGTTTACTCTTACCGCGAACCGGCTAACCGACACGGCGCGGTACTTAGCAATTTTATCGTTCCAGCGATACCTAAGCGACTCGCCGGAAGTTAACTCGCTTATAACTCGGTAAATACGCGTCCGAGAGAACTGGCGTCACGACACACGGTTTCGTATGAACAGTTTACCACGAATATAACGTTTAAAATCATCTAGGAACGATAGGAAAAAAGTTTACTCTTACCGCGAACCGGCTAACCGACACGGCGCGGTACTTAGCAATTTTATCGTTCCAGCGATACCTAAGCGACTCGCCGGAAGTTAACTCGCTTATAACTCGGTAAATACGCGTCCGAGAGAACTGGCGTCACGACACACGGTTTCGTATGCACAGTTTACCACGAATATAACGTTTAAAATCATCTAGGAACGATAGGAAAAAAGTTTACTCTTACCGCGAACCGTCTAACCGACACGGCGCGGTACTTAGCAATTTTATCGTTCCAGCGATACCTAAGCGACTCGCCGGAAGTTAACTCGCTTATAACTCGGTAAATACGCGTCCGAGAGAACTGGCGTCACGACACACGGTTTCGTATGCACAGTTTACCACGAATATAACGTTTAAAATCATCTAGGAACGATAGGAAAAAAGTTTACTCTTACCGCGAACCGTCTAACCGACACGGCGCGGTACTTAGCAATTTTATCGTTCCAGCGATACCTAAGCGACTCGCCGGAAGTTAACTCGCTTATAACTCGGTAAATACGCGTCCGAGAGAACTGGCGTCACGACACACGGTTTCGTATGCACAGTTTACCACGAATATAACGTTTAAAATCATCTAGGAACGATAGGAAAAAAGTTTACTCTTACCGCGAACCGGCTAACCGACACGGCGCGGTACTTAGCAATTTTATCGTTCCAGCGATACCTAAGCGACTCGCCGGAAGTTAACTCGCTTATAACTCGGTAAATACGCGTCCGAGAGAACTGGCGTCACGACACACGGTTTCGTATGCACAGTTTACCACGAATATAACGTTTAAAATCATCTAGGAACGATAGGAAAAAAGTTTACTCTTACCGCGAACCGTCTAACCGACACGGCGCGGTACTTAGCAATTTTATCGTTCCAGCGATACCTAAGCGACTCGCCGGAAGTTAACTCGCTTATAACTCGGTAAATACGCGTCCGAGAGAACTGGCGTCACGACACACGGTTTCGTATGCACAGTTTACCACGAATATAACGTTTAAAATCATCTAGGAACGATAGGAAAAAAGTTTACTCTTACCGCGAACCGTCTAACCGACACGGCGCGGTACTTAGCAATTTTATCGTTCCAGCGATACCTAAGCGACTCGCCGGAAGTTAACTCGCTTATAACTCGGTAAATACGCGTCCGAGAGAACTGGCGTCACGACACACGGTTTCGTATGCACAGTTTACCACGAATATAACGTTTAAAATCATCTAGGAACGATAGGAAAAAAGTTTACTCTTACCGCGAACCGTCTAACCGACACGGCGCGGTACTTAGCAATTTTATCGTTCCAGCGATACCTAAGCGACTCGCCGGAATTTAACTCGCTTATAACTCGGTAAATACGCGTCCGAGAGAACTGGCGTCACGACACACGGTTTCGTATGCACAGTTTACCACGAATATAACGTTTAAAATCATCTAGGAACGATAGGAAAAAAGTTTACTCTTACCGCGAACCGGCTAACCGACACGGCGCGGTACTTAGCAATTTTATCGTTCCAGCGATACCTAAGCGACTCGCCGGAAGTTAACTCGCTTATAACTCGGTAAATACGCGTCCGAGAGAACTGGCGTCACGACACACGGTTTCGTATGCACAGTTTACCACGAATATAACGTTTAAAATCATCTAGGAACGATAGGAAAAAAGTTTACTCTTACCGCGAACCGTCTAACCGACACGGCGCGGTACTTAGCAATTTTATCGTTCCAGCGATACCTAAGCGACTCGCCGGAAGTTAACTCGCTTATAACTCGGTAAATACGCGTCCGAGAGAACTGGCGTCACGACACACGGTTTCGTATGCACAGTTTACCACGAATATAACGTTTAAAATCATCTAGGAACGATAGGAAAAAAGTTTACTCTTACCGCGAACCGTCTAACCGACACGGCGCGGTACTTAGCAATTTTATCGTTCCAGCGATACCTAAGCGACTCGCCGGAAGTTAACTCGCTTATAACTCGGTAAATACGCGTCCGAGAGAACTGGCGTCACGACACACGGTTTCGTATGCACAGTTTACCACGAATATAACGTTTAAAATCATCTAGGAACGATAGGAAAAAAGTTTACTCTTACCGCGAACCGTCTAACCGACACGGCGCGGTACTTAGCAATTTTATCGTTCCAGCGATACCTAAGCGACTCGCCGGAAGTTAACTCGCTTATAACTCGGTAAATACGCGTCCGAGAGAACTGGCGTCACGACACACGGTTTCGTATGCACAGTTTACCACGAATATAACGTTTAAAATCATCTAGGAACGATAGGAAAAAAGTTTACTCTTACCGCGAACCGTCTAACCGACACGGCGCGGTACTTAGCAATTTTATCGTTCCAGCGATACCTAAGCGACTCGCCGGAAGTTAACTCGCTTATAACTCGGTAAATACGCGTCCGAGAGAACTGGCGTCACGACACACGGTTTCGTATGCACAGTTTACCACGAATATAACGTTTAAAATCATCTAGGAACGATAGGAAAAAAGTTTACTCTTACCGCGAACCGTCTAACCGACACGGCGCGGTACTTAGCAATTTTATCGTTCCAGCGATACCTAAGCGACTCGCCGGAAGTTAACTCGCTTATAACTCGGTAAATACGCGTCCGAGAGAACTGGCGTCACGACACACGGTTTCGTATGCACAGTTTACCACGAATATAACGTTTAAAATCATCTAGGAACGATAGGAAAAAAGTTTACTCTTACCGCGAACCGTCTAACCGACACGGCGCGGTACTTAGCAATTTTATCGTTCCAGCGATACCTAAGCGACTCGCCGGAAGTTAACTCGCTTATAACTCGGTAAATACGCGTCCGAGAGAACTGGCGTCACGACACACGGTTTCGTATGCACAGTTTACCACGAATATAACGTTTAAAATCATCTAGGAACGATAGGAAAAAAGTTTACTCTTACCGCGAACCGTCTAACCGACACGGCGCGGTACTTAGCAATTTTATCGTTCCAGCGATACCTAAGCGACTCGCCGGAAGTTAACTCGCTTATAACTCGGTAAATACGCGTCCGAGAGAACTGGCGTCACGACACACGGTTTCGTATGCACAGTTTACCACGAATATAACGTTTAAAATCATCTAGGAACGATAGGAAAAAAGTTTACTCTTACCGCGAACCGGCTAACCGACACGGCGCGGTACTTAGCAATTTTATCGTTCCAGCGATACCTAAGCGACTCGCCGGAAGTTAACTCGCTTATAACTCGGTAAATACGCGTCCGAGAGAACTGGCGTCACGACACACGGTTTCGTATGAACAGTTTACCACGAATATAACGTTTAAAATCATCTAGGAACGATAGGAAAAAAGTTTACTCTTACCGCGAACCGGCTAACCGACACGGCGCGGTACTTAGCAATTTTATCGTTCCAGCGATACCTAAGCGACTCGCCGGAAGTTAACTCGCTTATAACTCGGTAAATACGCGTCCGAGAGAACTGGCGTCACGACACACGGTTTCGTATGCACAGTTTACCACGAATATAACGTTTAAAATCATCTAGGAACGATAGGAAAAAAGTTTACTCTTACCGCGAACCGTCTAACCGACACGGCGCGGTACTTAGCAATTTTATCGTTCCAGCGATACCTAAGCGACTCGCCGGAAGTTAACTCGCTTATAACTCGGTAAATACGCGTCCGAGAGAACTGGCGTCACGACACACGGTTTCGTATGCACAGTTTACCACGAATATAACGTTTAAAATCATCTAGGAACGATAGGAAAAAAGTTTACTCTTACCGCGAACCGTCTAACCGACACGGCGCGGTACTTAGCAATTTTATCGTTCCAGCGATACCTAAGCGACTCGCCGGAAGTTAACTCGCTTATAACTCGGTAAATACGCGTCCGAGAGAACTGGCGTCACGACACACGGTTTCGTATGCACAGTTTACCACGAATATAACGTTTAAAATCATCTAGGAACGATAGGAAAAAAGTTTACTCTTACCGCGAACCGGCTAACCGACACGGCGCGGTACTTAGCAATTTTATCGTTCCAGCGATACCTAAGCGACTCGCCGGAAGTTAACTCGCTTATAACTCGGTAAATACGCGTCCGAGAGAACTGGCGTCACGACACACGGTTTCGTATGCACAGTTTACCACGAATATAACGTTTAAAATCATCTAGGAACGATAGGAAAAAAGTTTACTCTTACCGCGAACCGTCTAACCGACACGGCGCGGTACTTAGCAATTTTATCGTTCCAGCGATACCTAAGCGACTCGCCGGAAGTTAACTCGCTTATAACTCGGTAAATACGCGTCCGAGAGAACTGGCGTCACGACACACGGTTTCGTATGCACAGTTTACCACGAATATAACGTTTAAAATCATCTAGGAACGATAGGAAAAAAGTTTACTCTTACCGCGAACCGTCTAACCGACACGGCGCGGTACTTAGCAATTTTATCGTTCCAGCGATACCTAAGCGACTCGCCGGAAGTTAACTCGCTTATAACTCGGTAAATACGCGTCCGAGAGAACTGGCGTCACGACACACGGTTTCGTATGCACAGTTTACCACGAATATAACGTTTAAAATCATCTAGGAACGATAGGAAAAAAGTTTACTCTTACCGCGAACCGTCTAACCGACACGGCGCGGTACTTAGCAATTTTATCGTTCCAGCGATACCTAAGCGACTCGCCGGAATTTAACTCGCTTATAACTCGGTAAATACGCGTCCGAGAGAACTGGCGTCACGACACACGGTTTCGTATGCACAGTTTACCACGAATATAACGTTTAAAATCATCTAGGAACGATAGGAAAAAAGTTTACTCTTACCGCGAACCGGCTAACCGACACGGCGCGGTACTTAGCAATTTTATCGTTCCAGCGATACCTAAGCGACTCGCCGGAAGTTAACTCGCTTATAACTCGGTAAATACGCGTCCGAGAGAACTGGCGTCACGACACACGGTTTCGTATGCACAGTTTACCACGAATATAACGTTTAAAATCATCTAGGAACGATAGGAAAAAAGTTTACTCTTACCGCGAACCGTCTAACCGACACGGCGCGGTACTTAGCAATTTTATCGTTCCAGCGATACCTAAGCGACTCGCCGGAAGTTAACTCGCTTATAACTCGGTAAATACGCGTCCGAGAGAACTGGCGTCACGACACACGGTTTCGTATGCACAGTTTACCACGAATATAACGTTTAAAATCATCTAGGAACGATAGGAAAAAAGTTTACTCTTACCGCGAACCGTCTAACCGACACGGCGCGGTACTTAGCAATTTTATCGTTCCAGCGATACCTAAGCGACTCGCCGGAAGTTAACTCGCTTATAACTCGGTAAATACGCGTCCGAGAGAACTGGCGTCACGACACACGGTTTCGTATGCACAGTTTACCACGAATATAACGTTTAAAATCATCTAGGAACGATAGGAAAAAAGTTTACTCTTACCGCGAACCGTCTAACCGACACGGCGCGGTACTTAGCAATTTTATCGTTCCAGCGATACCTAAGCGACTCGCCGGAAGTTAACTCGCTTATAACTCGGTAAATACGCGTCCGAGAGAACTGGCGTCACGACACACGGTTTCGTATGCACAGTTTACCACGAATATAACGTTTAAAATCATCTAGGAACGATAGGAAAAAAGTTTACTCTTACCGCGAACCGTCTAACCGACACGGCGCGTTACTTAGCAATTTTATCGTTCCAGCGATACCTAAGCGACTCGCCGGAAGTTAACTCGCTTATAACTCGGTAAATACGCGTCCGAGAGAACTGGCGTCACGACACACGGTTTCGTATGCACAGTTTACCACGAATATTACGTTTAAAATCATCTAGGAACGATAGGAAAAAAGTTTACTCTTACCGCGAACCGTCTAACCGACACGGCGCGGTACTTAGCAATTTTATCGTTCCAGCGATACCTAAGCGACTCGCCGGAAGTTAACTCGCTTATAACTCGGTAAATACGCGTCCGAGAGAACTGGCGTCACGACACACGGTTTCGTATGCACAGTTTACCACGAATATAACGTTTAAAATCATCTAGGAACGATAGGAAAAAAGTTTACTCTTACCGCGAACCGTCTAACCGACACGGCGCGGTACTTAGCAATTTTATCGTTCCAGCGATACCTAAGCGACTCGCCGGAAGTTAACTCGCTTATAACTCGGTAAATACGCGTCCGAGAGAACTGGCGTCACGACACACGGTTTCGTATGCACAGTTTACCACGAATATAACGTTTAAAATCATCTAGGAACGATAGGAAAAAAGTTTACTCTTACCGCGAACCGTCTAACCGACACGGCGCGGTACTTAGCAATTTTATCGTTCCAGCGATACCTAAGCGACTCGCCGGAAGTTAACTCGCTTATAACTCGGTAAATACGCGTCCGAGAGAACTGGCGTCACGACACACGGTTTCGTATGCACAGTTTACCACGAATATAACGTTTAAAATCATCTAGGAACGATAGGAAAAAAGTTTACTCTTACCGCGAACCGTCTAACCGACACGGCGCGGTACTTAGCAATTTTATCGTTCCAGCGATACCTAAGCGACTCGCCGGAAGTTAACTCGCTTATAACTCGGTAAATACGCGTCCGAGAGAACTGGCGTCACGACACACGGTTTCGTATGCACAGTTTACCACGAATATAACGTTTAAAATCATCTAGGAACGATAGGAAAAAAGTTTACTCTTACCGCGAACCGTCTAACCGACACGGCGCGGTACTTAGCAATTTTATCGTTCCAGCGATACCTAAGCGACTCGCCGGAAGTTAACTCGCTTATAACTCGGTAAATACGCGTCCGAGAGAACTGGCGTCACGACACACGGTTTCGTATGCACAGTTTACCACGAATATAACGTTTAAAATCATCTAGGAACGATAGGAAAAAAGTTTACTCTTACCGCGAACCGTCTAACCGACACGGCGCGGTACTTAGCAATTTTATCGTTCCAGCGATACCTAAGCGACTCGCCGGAAGTTAACTCGCTTATAACTCGGTAAATACGCGTCCGAGAGAACTGGCGTCACGACACACGGTTTCGTATGCACAGTTTACCACGAATATAACGTTTAAAATCATCTAGGAACGATAGGAAAAAAGTTTACTCTTACCGCGAACCGTCTAACCGACACGGCGCGGTACTTAGCAATTTTATCGTTCCAGCGATACCTAAGCGACTCGCCGGAAGTTAACTCGCTTATAACTCGGTAAATACGCGTCCGAGAGAACTGGCGTCACGACACACGGTTTCGTATGCACAGTTTACCACGAATATAACGTTTAAAATCATCTAGGAACGATAGGAAAAAAGTTTACTCTTACCGCGAACCGTCTAACCGACACGGCGCGGTACTTAGCAATTTTATCGTTCCAGCGATACCTAAGCGACTCGCCGGAAGTTAACTCGCTTATAACTCGGTAAATACGCGTCCGAGAGAACTGGCGTCACGACACACGGTTTCGTATGCACAGTTTACCACGAATATAACGTTTAAAATCATCTAGGAACGATAGGAAAAAAGTTTACTCTTACCGCGAACCGTCTAACCGACACGGCGCGGTACTTAGCAATTTTATCGTTCCAGCGATACCTAAGCGACTCGCCGGAAGTTAACTCGCTTATAACTCGGTAAATACGCGTCCGAGAGAACTGGCGTCACGACACACGGTTTCGTATGCACAGTTTACCACGAATATAACGTTTAAAATCATCTAGGAACGATAGGAAAAAAGTTTACTCTTACCGCGAACCGTCTAACCGACACGGCGCGGTACTTAGCAATTTTATCGTTCCAGCGATACCTAAGCGACTCGCCGGAAGTTAACTCGCTTATAACTCGGTAAATACGCGTCCGAGAGAACTGGCGTCACGACACACGGTTTCGTATGCACAGTTTACCACGAATATAACGTTTAAAATCATCTAGGAACGTTAGGAAAAAAGTTTACTCTTACCGCGAACCGTCTAACCGACACGGCGCGGTACTTAGCAATTTTATCGTTCCAGCGATACCTAAGCGACTCGCCGGAAGTTAACTCGCTTATAACTCGGTAAATACGCGTCCGAGAGAACTGGCGTCACGACACACGGTTTCGTATGCACAGTTTACCACGAATATAACGTTTAAAATCATCTAGGAACGATAGGAAAAAAGTTTACTCTTACCGCGAACCGGCTAACCGACACGGCGCGGTACTTAGCAATTTTATCGTTCCAGCGATACCTAAGCGACTCGCCGGAAGTTAACTCGCTTATAACTCGGTAAATACGCGTCCGAGAGAACTGGCGTCACGACACACGGTTTCGTATGCACAGTTTACCACGAATATAACGTTTAAAATCATCTAGGAACGATAGGAAAAAAGTTTACTCTTACCGCGAACCGGCTAACCGACACGGCGCGGTACTTAGCAATTTTATCGTTCCAGCGATACCTAAGCGACTCGCCGGAAGTTAACTCGCTTATAACTCGGTAAATACGCGTCCGAGAGAACTGGCGTCACGACACACGGTTTCGTATGCACAGTTTACCACGAATATAACGTTTAAAATCATCTAGGAACGATAGGAAAAAAGTTTACTCTTACCGCGAACCGTCTAACCGACACGGCGCGGTACTTAGCAATTTTATCGTTCCAGCGATACCTAAGCGACTCGCCGGAAGTTAACTCGCTTATAACTCGGTAAATACGCGTCCGAGAGAACTGGCGTCACGACACACGGTTTCGTATGCACAGTTTACCACGAATATAACGTTTAAAATCATCTAGGAACGATAGGAAAAAAGTTTACTCTTACCGCGAACCGTCTAACCGACACGGCGCGGTACTTAGCAATTTTATCGTTCCAGCGATACCTAAGCGACTCGCCGGAAGTTAACTCGCTTATAACTCGGTAAATACGCGTCCGAGAGAACTGGCGTCACGACACACGGTTTCGTATGCACAGTTTACCACGAATATAACGTTTAAAATCATCTAGGAACGATAGGAAAAAAGTTTACTCTTACCGCGAACCGGCTAACCGACACGGCGCGGTACTTAGCAATTTTATCGTTCCAGCGATACCTAAGCGACTCGCCGGAAGTTAACTCGCTTATAACTCGGTAAATACGCGTCCGAGAGAACTGGCGTCACGACACACGGTTTCGTATGCACAGTTTACCACGAATATAACGTTTAAAATCATCTAGGAACGATAGGAAAAAAGTTTACTCTTACCGCGAACCGTCTAACCGACACGGCGCGGTACTTAGCAATTTTATCGTTCCAGCGATACCTAAGCGACTCGCCGGAAGTTAACTCGCTTATAACTCGGTAAATACGCGTCCGAGAGAACTGGCGTCACGACACACGGTTTCGTATGCACAGTTTACCACGAATATAACGTTTAAAATCATCTAGGAACGATAGGAAAAAAGTTTACTCTTACCGCGAACCGTCTAACCGACACGGCGCGGTACTTAGCAATTTTATCGTTCCAGCGATACCTAAGCGACTCGCCGGAAGTTAACTCGCTTATAACTCGGTAAATACGCGTCCGAGAGAACTGGCGTCACGACACACGGTTTCGTATGCACAGTTTACCACGAATATAACGTTTAAAATCATCTAGGAACGATAGGAAAAAAGTTTACTCTTACCGCGAACCGTCTAACCGACACGGCGCGGTACTTAGCAATTTTATCGTTCCAGCGATACCTAAGCGACTCGCCGGAATTTAACTCGCTTATAACTCGGTAAATACGCGTCCGAGAGAACTGGCGTCACGACACACGGTTTCGTATGCACAGTTTACCACGAATATAACGTTTAAAATCATCTAGGAACGATAGGAAAAAAGTTTACTCTTACCGCGAACCGGCTAACCGACACGGCGCGGTACTTAGCAATTTTATCGTTCCAGCGATACCTAAGCGACTCGCCGGAAGTTAACTCGCTTATAACTCGGTAAATACGCGTCCGAGAGAACTGGCGTCACGACACACGGTTTCGTATGCACAGTTTACCACGAATATAACGTTTAAAATCATCTAGGAACGATAGGAAAAAAGTTTACTCTTACCGCGAACCGTCTAACCGACACGGCGCGGTACTTAGCAATTTTATCGTTCCAGCGATACCTAAGCGACTCGCCGGAAGTTAACTCGCTTATAACTCGGTAAATACGCGTCCGAGAGAACTGGCGTCACGACACACGGTTTCGTATGCACAGTTTACCACGAATATAACGTTTAAAATCATCTAGGAACGATAGGAAAAAAGTTTACTCTTACCGCGAACCGTCTAACCGACACGGCGCGGTACTTAGCAATTTTATCGTTCCAGCGATACCTAAGCGACTCGCCGGAAGTTAACTCGCTTATAACTCGGTAAATACGCGTCCGAGAGAACTGGCGTCACGACACACGGTTTCGTATGCACAGTTTACCACGAATATAACGTTTAAAATCATCTAGGAACGATAGGAAAAAAGTTTACTCTTACCGCGAACCGTCTAACCGACACGGCGCGGTACTTAGCAATTTTATCGTTCCAGCGATACCTAAGCGACTCGCCGGAAGTTAACTCGCTTATAACTCGGTAAATACGCGTCCGAGAGAACTGGCGTCACGACACACGGTTTCGTATGCACAGTTTACCACGAATATAACGTTTAAAATCATCTAGGAACGATAGGAAAAAAGTTTACTCTTACCGCGAACCGTCTAACCGACACGGCGCGGTACTTAGCAATTTTATCGTTCCAGCGATACCTAAGCGACTCGCCGGAAGTTAACTCGCTTATAACTCGGTAAATACGCGTCCGAGAGAACTGGCGTCACGACACACGGTTTCGTATGCACAGTTTACCACGAATATAACGTTTAAAATCATCTAGGAACGATAGGAAAAAAGTTTACTCTTACCGCGAACCGTCTAACCGACACGGCGCGGTACTTAGCAATTTTATCGTTCCAGCGATACCTAAGCGACTCGCCGGAAGTTAACTCGCTTATAACTCGGTAAATACGCGTCCGAGAGAACTGGCGTCACGACACACGGTTTCGTATGCACAGTTTACCACGAATATAACGTTTAAAATCATCTAGGAACGATAGGAAAAAAGTTTACTCTTACCGCGAACCGTCTAACCGACACGGCGCGGTACTTAGCAATTTTATCGTTCCAGCGATACCTAAGCGACTCGCCGGAAGTTAACTCGCTTATAACTCGGTAAATACGCGTCCGAGAGAACTGGCGTCACGACACACGGTTTCGTATGCACAGTTTACCACGAATATAACGTTTAAAATCATCTAGGAACGATAGGAAAAAAGTTTACTCTTACCGCGAACCGTCTAACCGACACGGCGCGGTACTTAGCAATTTTATCGTTCCAGCGATACCTAAGCGACTCGCCGGAAGTTAACTCGCTTATAACTCGGTAAATACGCGTCCGAGAGAACTGGCGTCACGACACACGGTTTCGTATGCACAGTTTACCACGAATATAACGTTTAAAATCATCTAGGAACGATAGGAAAAAAGTTTACTCTTACCGCGAACCGTCTAACCGACACGGCGCGGTACTTAGCAATTTTATCGTTCCAGCGATACCTAAGCGACTCGCCGGAATTTAACTCGCTTATAACTCGGTAAATACGCGTCCGAGAGAACTGGCGTCACGACACACGGTTTCGTATGCACAGTTTACCACGAATATAACGTTTAAAATCATCTAGGAACGATAGGAAAAAAGTTTACTCTTACCGCGAACCGGCTAACCGACACGGCGCGGTACTTAGCAATTTTATCGTTCCAGCGATACCTAAGCGACTCGCCGGAAGTTAACTCGCTTATAACTCGGTAAATACGCGTCCGAGAGAACTGGCGTCACGACACACGGTTTCGTATGCACAGTTTACCACGAATATAACGTTTAAAATCATCTAGGAACGATAGGAAAAAAGTTTACTCTTACCGCGAACCGGCTAACCGACACGGCGCGGTACTTTGCAATTTTATCGTTCCAGCGATACCTAAGCGACTCGCCGGAAGTTAACTCGCTTATAACTCGGTAAATACGCGTCCGAGAGAACTGGCGTCACGACACACGGTTTCGTATGCACAGTTTACCACGAATATAACGTTTAAAATCATCTAGGAACGATAGGAAAAAAGTTTACTCTTACCGCGAACCGTCTAACCGACACGGCGCGGTACTTAGCAATTTTATCGTTCCAGCGATACCTAAGCGACTCGCCGGAAGTTAACTCGCTTATAACTCGGTAAATACGCGTCCGAGAGAACTGGCGTCACGACACACGGTTTCGTATGCACAGTTTACCACGAATATAACGTTTAAAATCATCTAGGAACGATAGGAAAAAAGTTTACTCTTACCGCGAACCGTCTAACCGACACGGCGCGGTACTTAGCAATTTTATCGTTCCGGCGATACCTAAGCGACTCGCCGGAAGTTAACTCGCTTATAACTCGGTAAATACGCGTCCGAGAGAACTGGCGTCACGACACACGGTTTCGTATGCACAGTTTACCACGAATATAACGTTTAAAATCATCTAGGAACGATAGGAAAAAAGTTTACTCTTACCGCGAACCGGCTAACCGACACGGCGCGGTACTTAGCAATTTTATCGTTCCAGCGATACCTAAGCGACTCGCCGGAAGTTAACTCGCTTATAACTCGGTAAATACGCGTCCGAGAGAACTGGCGTCACGACACACGGTTTCGTATGCACAGTTTACCACGAATATAACGTTTAAAATCATCTAGGAACGATAGGAAAAAAGTTTACTCTTACCGCGAACCGGCTAACCGACACGGCGCGGTACTTAGCAATTTTATCGTTCCAGCGATACCTAAGCGACTCGCCGGAAGTTAACTCGCTTATAACTCGGTAAATACGCGTCCGAGAGAACTGGCGTCACGACACACGGTTTCGTATGCACAGTTTACCACGAATATAACGTTTAAAATCATCTAGGAACGATAGGAAAAAAGTTTACTCTTACCGCGAACCGTCTAACCGACACGGCGCGGTACTTAGCAATTTTATCGTTCCAGCGATACCTAAGCGACTCGCCGGAAGTTAACTCGCTTATAACTCGGTAAATACGCGTCCGAGAGAACTGGCGTCACGACACACGGTTTCGTATGCACAGTTTACCACGAATATAACGTTTAAAATCATCTAGGAACGATAGGAAAAAAGTTTACTCTTACCGCGAACCGTCTAACCGACACGGCGCGGTACTTAGCAATTTTATCGTTCCAGCGATACCTAAGCGACTCGCCGGAAGTTAACTCGCTTATAACTCGGTAAATACGCGTCCGAGAGAACTGGCGTCACGACACACGGTTTCGTATGCACAGTTTACCACGAATATAACGTTTAAAATCATCTAGGAACGATAGGAAAAAAGTTTACTCTTACCGCGAACCGTCTAACCGACACGGCGCGGTACTTAGCAATTTTATCGTTCCAGCGATACCTAAGCGACTCGCCGGAAGTTAACTCGCTTATAACTCGGTAAATACGCGTCCGAGAGAACTGGCGTCACGACACACGGTTTCGTATGCACAGTTTACCACGAATATAACGTTTAAAATCATCTAGGAACGATAGGAAAAAAGTTTACTCTTACCGCGAACCGGCTAACCGACACGGCGCGGTACTTAGCAATTTTATCGTTCCAGCGATACCTAAGCGACTCGCCGGAAGTTAACTCGCTTATAACTCGGTAAATACGCGTCCGAGAGAACTGGCGTCACGACACACGGTTTCGTATGCACAGTTTACCACGAATATAACGTTTAAAATCATCTAGGAACGATAGGAAAAAAGTTTACTCTTACCGCGAACCGTCTAACCGACACGGCGCGGTACTTAGCAATTTTATCGTTCCAGCGATACCTAAGCGACTCGCCGGAAGTTAACTCGCTTATAACTCGGTAAATACGCGTCCGAGAGAACTGGCGTCACGACACACGGTTTCGTATGCACAGTTTACCACGAATATAACGTTTAAAATCATCTAGGAACGATAGGAAAAAAGTTTACTCTTACCGCGAACCGTCTAACCGACACGGCGCGGTACTTAGCAATTTTATCGTTCCAGTGATACCTAAGCGACTCGCCGGAAGTTAACTCGCTTATAACTCGGTAAATACGCGTCCGAGAGAACTGGCGTCACGACACACGGTTTCGTATGCACAGTTTACCACGAATATAACGTTTAAAATCATCTAGGAACGATAGGAAAAAAGTTTACTCTTACCGCGAACCGTCTAACCGACACGGCGCGGTACTTAGCAATTTTATCGTTCCAGCGATACCTAAGCGACTCGCCGGAAGTTAACTCGCTTATAACTCGGTAAATACGCGTCCGAGAGAACTGGCGTCACGACACACGGTTTCGTATGCACAGTTTACCACGAATATAACGTTTAAAATCATCTAGGAACGATAGGAAAAAAGTTTACTCTTACCGCGAACCGGCTAACCGACACGGCGCGGTACTTAGCAATTTTATCGTTCCAGCGATACCTAAGCGACTCGCCGGAAGTTAACTCGCTTATAACTCGGTAAATACGCGTCCGAGAGAACTGGCGTCACGACACACGGTTTCGTATGCACAGTTTACCACGAATATAACGTTTAAAATCATCTAGGAACGATAGGAAAAAAGTTTACTCTTACCGCGAACCGTCTAACCGACACGGCGCGGTACTTAGCAATTTTATCGTTCCAGCGATACCTAAGCGACTCGCCGGAAGTTAACTCGCTTATAACTCGGTAAATACGCGTCCGAGAGAACTGGCGTCACGACACACGGTTTCGTATGCACAGTTTACCACGAATATAACGTTTAAAATCATCTAGGAACGATAGGAAAAAAGTTTACTCTTACCGCGAACCGTCTAACCGACACGGCGCGGTACTTAGCAATTTTATCGTTCCAGTGATACCTAAGCGACTCGCCGGAAGTTAACTCGCTTATAACTCGGTAAATACGCGTCCGAGAGAACTGGCGTCACGACACACGGTTTCGTATGCACAGTTTACCACGAATATAACGTTTAAAATCATCTAGGAACGATAGGAAAAAAGTTTACTCTTACCGCGAACCGTCTAACCGACACGGCGCGGTACTTAGCAATTTTATCGTTCCAGCGATACCTAAGCGACTCGCCGGAAGTTAACTCGCTTATAACTCGGTAAATACGCGTCCGAGAGAACTGGCGTCACGACACACGGTTTCGTATGCACAGTTTACCACGAATATAACGTTTAAAATCATCTAGGAACGATAGGAAAAAAGTTTACTCTTACCGCGAACCGGCTAACCGACACGGCGCGGTACTTAGCAATTTTATCGTTCCAGCGATACCTAAGCGACTCGCCGGAAGTTAACTCGCTTATAACTCGGTAAATACGCGTCCGAGAGAACTGGCGTCACGACACACGGTTTCGTATGCACAGTTTACCACGAATATAACGTTTAAAATCATCTAGGAACGATAGGAAAAAAGTTTACTCTTACCGCGAACCGTCTAACCGACACGGCGCGGTACTTAGCAATTTTATCGTTCCAGCGATACCTAAGCGACTCGCCGGAAGTTAACTCGCTTATAACTCGGTAAATACGCGTCCGAGAGAACTGGCGTCACGACACACGGTTTCGTATGCACAGTTTACCACGAATATAACGTTTAAAATCATCTAGGAACGATAGGAAAAAAGTTTACTCTTACCGCGAACCGTCTAACCGACACGGCGCGGTACTTAGCAATTTTATCGTTCCAGCGATACCTAAGCGACTCGCCGGAAGTTAACTCGCTTATAACTCGGTAAATACGCGTCCGAGAGAACTGGCGTCACGACACACGGTTTCGTATGCACAGTTTACCACGAATATAACTTTTAAAATCATCTAGGAACGATAGGAAAAAAGTTTACTCTTACCGCGAACCGTCTAACCGACACGGCGCGGTACTTAGCAATTTTATCGTTCCAGCGATACCTAAGCGACTCGCCGGAAGTTAACTCGCTTATAACTCGGTAAATACGCGTCCGAGAGAACTGGCGTCACGACACACGGTTTCGTATGCACAGTTTACCACGAATATAACGTTTAAAATCATCTAGGAACGATAGGAAAAAAGTTTACTCTTACCGCGAACCGGCTAACCGACACGGCGCGGTACTTAGCAATTTTATCGTTCCAGCGATACCTAAGCGACTCGCCGGAAGTTAACTCGCTTATAACTCGGTAAATACGCGTCCGAGAGAACTGGCGTCACGACACACGGTTTCGTATGCACAGTTTACCACGAATATAACGTTTAAAATCATCTAGGAACGATAGGAAAAAAGTTTACTCTTACCGCGAACCGTCTAACCGACACGGCGCGGTACTTAGCAATTTTATCGTTCCAGCGATACCTAAGCGACTCGCCGGAAGTTAACTCGCTTATAACTCGGTAAATACGCGTCCGAGAGAACTGGCGTCACGACACACGGTTTCGTATGCACAGTTTACCACGAATATAACGTTTAAAATCATCTAGGAACGATAGGAAAAAAGTTTACTCTTACCGCGAACCGTCTAACCGACACGGCGCGGTACTTAGCAATTTTATCGTTCCAGTGATACCTAAGCGACTCGCCGGAAGTTAACTCGCTTATAACTCGGTAAATACGCGTCCGAGAGAACTGGCGTCACGACACACGGTTTCGTATGCACAGTTTACCACGAATATAACGTTTAAAATCATCTAGGAACGATAGGAAAAAAGTTTACTCTTACCGCGAACCGTCTAACCGACACGGCGCGGTACTTAGCAATTTTATCGTTCCAGCGATACCTAAGCGACTCGCCGGAAGTTAACTCGCTTATAACTCGGTAAATACGCGTCCGAGAGAACTGGCGTCACGACACACGGTTTCGTATGCACAGTTTACCACGAATATAACGTTTAAAATCATCTAGGAACGATAGGAAAAAAGTTTACTCTTACCGCGAACCGGCTACCCGACACGGCGCGGTACTTAGCAATTTTATCGTTCCAGCGATACCTAAGCGACTCGCCGGAAGTTAACTCGCTTATAACTCGGTAAATACGCGTCCGAGAGAACTGGCGTCACGACACACGGTTTCGTATGCACAGTTTACCACGAATATAACGTTTAAAATCATCTAGGAACGATAGGAAAAAAGTTTACTCTTACCGCGAACCGTCTAACCGACACGGCGCGGTACTTAGCAATTTTATCGTTCCAGCGATACCTAAGCGACTCGCCGGAAGTTAACTCGCTTATAACTCGGTAAATACGCGTCCGAGAGAACTGGCGTCACGACACACGGTTTCGTATGCACAGTTTACCACGAATATAACGTTTAAAATCATCTAGGAACGATAGGAAAAAAGTTTACTCTTACCGCGAACCGTCTAACCGACACGGCGCGGTACTTAGCAATTTTATCGTTCCAGTGATACCTAAGCGACTCGCCGGAAGTTAACTCGCTTATAACTCGGTAAATACGCGTCCGAGAGAACTGGCGTCACGACACACGGTTTCGTATGCACAGTTTACCACGAATATAACGTTTAAAATCATCTAGGAACGATAGGAAAAAAGTTTACTCTTACCGCGAACCGTCTAACCGACACGGCGCGGTACTTAGCAATTTTATCGTTCCAGCGATACCTAAGCGACTCGCCGGAAGTTAACTCGCTTATAACTCGGTAAATACGCGTCCGAGAGAACTGGCGTCACGACACACGGTTTCGTATGCACAGTTTACCACGAATATAACGTTTAAAATCATCTAGGAACGATAGGAAAAAAGTTTACTCTTACCGCGAACCGGCTAACCGACACGGCGCGGTACTTAGCAATTTTATCGTTCCAGCGATACCTAAGCGACTCGCCGGAAGTTAACTCGCTTATAACTCGGTAAATACGCGTCCGAGAGAACTGGCGTCACGACACACGGTTTCGTATGCACAGTTTACCACGAATATAACGTTTAAAATCATCTAGGAACGATAGGAAAAAAGTTTACTCTTACCGCGAACCGGCTAACCGACACGGCGCGGTACTTAGCAATTTTATCGTTCCAGCGATACCTAAGCGACTCGCCGGAAGTTAACTCGCTTATAACTCGGTAAATACGCGTCCGAGAGAACTGGCGTCACGACACACGGTTTCGTATGCACAGTTTACCACGAATATAACGTTTAAAATCATCTAGGAACGATAGGAAAAAAGTTTACTCTTACCGCGAACCGTCTAACCGACACGGCGCGGTACTTAGCAATTTTATCGTTCCAGCGATACCTAAGCGACTCGCCGGAAGTTAACTCGCTTATAACTCGGTAAATACGCGTCCGAGAGAACTGGCGTCACGACACACGGTTTCGTATGCACAGTTTACCACGAATATAACGTTTAAAATCATCTAGGAACGATAGGAAAAAAGTTTACTCTTACCGCGAACCGTCTAACCGACACGGCGCGGTACTTAGCAATTTTATCGTTCCAGCGATACCTAAGCGACTCGCCGGAAGTTAACTCGCTTATAACTCGGTAAATACGCGTCCGAGAGAACTGGCGTCACGACACACGGTTTCGTATGCACAGTTTACCACGAATATAACGTTTAAAATCATCTAGGAACGATAGGAAAAAAGTTTACTCTTACCGCGAACCGTCTAACCGACACGGCGCGGTACTTAGCAATTTTATCGTTCCAGCGATACCTAAGCGACTCGCCGGAAGTTAACTCGCTTATAACTCGGTAAATACGCGTCCGAGAGAACTGGCGTCACGACACACGGTTTCGTATGCACAGTTTACCACGAATATAACGTTTAAAATCATCTAGGAACGATAGGAAAAAAGTTTACTCTTACCGCGAACCGGCTAACCGACACGGCGCGGTACTTAGCAATTTTATCGTTCCAGCGATACCTAAGCGACTCGCCGGAAGTTAACTCGCTTATAACTCGGTAAATACGCGTCCGAGAGAACTGGCGTCACGACACACGGTTTCGTATGCACAGTTTACCACGAATATAACGTTTAAAATCATCTAGGAACGATAGGAAAAAAGTTTACTCTTACCGCGAACCGGCTAACCGACACGGCGCGGTACTTAGCAATTTTATCGTTCCAGCGATACCTAAGCGACTCGCCGGAAGTTAACTCGCTTATAACTCGGTAAATACGCGTCCGAGAGAACTGGCGTCACGACACACGGTTTCGTATGCACAGTTTACCACGAATATAACGTTTAAAATCATCTAGGAACGATAGGAAAAAAGTTTACTCTTACCGCGAACCGTCTAACCGACACGGCGCGGTACTTAGCAATTTTATCGTTCCAGCGATACCTAAGCGACTCGCCGGAAGTTAACTCGCTTATAACTCGGTAAATACGCGTCCGAGAGAACTGGCGTCACGACACACGGTTTCGTATGCACAGTTTACCACGAATATAACGTTTAAAATCATCTAGGAACGATAGGAAAAAAGTTTACTCTTACCGCGAACCGTCTAACCGACACGGCGCGGTACTTAGCAATTTTATCGTTCCAGCGATACCTAAGCGACTCGCCGGAAGTTAACTCGCTTATAACTCGGTAAATACGCGTCCGAGAGAACTGGCGTCACGACACACGGTTTCGTATGCACAGTTTACCACGAATATAACGTTTAAAATCATCTAGGAACGATAGGAAAAAAGTTTACTCTTACCGCGAACCGTCTAACCGACACGGCGCGGTACTTAGCAATTTTATCGTTCCAGCGATACCTAAGCGACTCGCCGGAAGTTAACTCGCTTATAACTCGGTAAATACGCGTCCGAGAGAACTGGCGTCACGACACACGGTTTCGTATGCACAGTTTACCACGAATATAACGTTTAAAATCATCTAGGAACGATAGGAAAAAAGTTTACTCTTACCGCGAACCGGCTAACCGACACGGCGCGGTACTTAGCAATTTTATCGTTCCAGCGATACCTAAGCGACTCGCCGGAAGTTAACTCGCTTATAACTCGGTAAATACGCGTCCGAGAGAACTGGCGTCACGACACACGGTTTCGTATGCACAGTTTACCACGAATATAACGTTTAAAATCTTCTAGGAACGATAGGAAAAAAGTTTACTCTTACCGCGAACCGGCTAACCGACACGGCGCGGTACTTAGCAATTTTATCGTTCCAGCGATACCTAAGCGACTCGCCGGAAGTTAACTCGCTTATAACTCGGTAAATACGCGTCCGAGAGAACTGGCGTCACGACACACGGTTTCGTATGCACAGTTTACCACGAATATAACGTTTAAAATCATCTAGGAACGATAGGAAAAAAGTTTACTCTTACCGCGAACCGGCTAACCGACACGGCGCGGTACTTAGCAATTTTATCGTTCCAGCGATACCTAAGCGACTCGCCGGAAGTTAACTCGCTTATAACTCGGTAAATACGCGTCCGAGAGAACTGGCGTCACGACACACGGTTTCGTATGCACAGTTTACCACGAATATAACGTTTAAAATCATCTAGGAACGATAGGAAAAAAGTTTACTCTTACCGCGAACCGTCTAACCGACACGGCGCGGTACTTAGCAATTTTATCGTTCCAGCGATACCTAAGCGACTCGCCGGAAGTTAACTCGCTTATAACTCGGTAAATACGCGTCCGAGAGAACTGGCGTCACGACACACGGTTTCGTATGCACAGTTTACCACGAATATAACGTTTAAAATCATCTAGGAACGATAGGAAAAAAGTTTACTCTTACCGCGAACCGTCTAACCGACACGGCGCGGTACTTAGCAATTTTATCGTTCCAGTGATACCTAAGCGACTCGCCGGAAGTTAACTCGCTTATAACTCGGTAAATACGCGTCCGAGAGAACTGGCGT
>CAKAJI010000020.1:50000-57500 GCA_916610255.1 Lasioglossum lativentre
GAACGGTGTAATATATTCGAGAGGACCGGCTGTGAAGCTCCTCGCTTGTTAAGGCTATGTGTTGCGATTCTGACACCCTACTCTCTGTGGGGCGATAATACTGTGCACAAGAGTTGGGACGAACGATCGCGCACGGCCAGAGTGAGAGAGCCGGCTGTGAAGTCCGCTAACATCGAATTCACATTTCCAATAAAAAGGAGGAGGGAAGTGTTCTGGATCCAGTATATCGGGTTGTCTATGATCCCCGTCGTTTTCAGAATTCCCCTCCGCGTTTTCCATTTTAAAGGTTTTTCAATGTACTGTTCGCCCGGCCGTGTCAGGTACGTGCTGTCTCCGCGCGTGCGTACTCTGCGCGGTTTCCGTTTCCACGGACGACTGTGTCGTCCTTAAAAACGACGCCTGAATCTCCTTCGCGCGCTGGTTGGAGTTTTCAGGTATCGGCGTTCTTACGAACCGCAGAACAAAGAGACAAAATATACATATATTGATTACAAATCAAAATTATACGATTACCCTGAACGGTGGATCACTTGGCTCGTGGGTCGATGAAGAACGCAGCTAATTGCGCGTCAACGTGTGAACTGCAGGACACATGAACATCGACATTTCGAACGCACATTGCGGTCCACGGATACAATTCCTGGACCACGCCTGGCTGAGGGTCGTTTACGTAACCAAATACTGCTTGCGTTGCTCTTGTAAGTCCCCGCCGTCGCTTACCTCTCCAATATTTATAAAATTGGAGGGCGCAAGAGCGTTTCTGAGTCGGGTTGCGAAGATGCTCTACGTACGAGCGAATGATGGGCGTTTCGTCGGCGTTTGACGCGGTTCTGTGAAAATTGTAAATTTTGCATTGCGTCTAACAGTTTCGCGAGAATAGTAGAGAGATTGGTATTCTCACATTCGGACTTGCGTGAGTGTTTTGCGGTGTCGCGAGTCGTACGACCGACCGCCCGTAAGACACCGCTCCGACGAGTTCGACATCTCTCACTTTCTCTGTGAAACGATTCGCATTGCGAAAGAAGCGTTTCACTCGTGAACATTCAACGCGCTCCCGACGTCGCCTGAAATGATGCGTATACGAAAGAGGTATAAAGAGTCAGTCTTTAAGAGACTATACAGATAATGGACACAAAAATAAAGAGAAGATACAGACACCCGTGTATAAAATCTGTGTGGTGTGCGATGTAAGCCCCAGGGAGATATATATATATAAAGAGAAATACGCTTGTGCGTGGATGTGTTTCTGTCTCTACATATTTAACATGCATGCGGAGGGTCGTCGTTGCCTAGCGACTTCTCGACAAACATTGTGAGAGTCCTTCGAGAAGAGAAAAAAGACGTTGGTCTCTCGTTCTACGAACGCTTGGATAATCGATGGACAGCGGAGCAACGCTAAATTGTGCGGGACGAGCACGCGTACTTGTATCGGGTTGAATAAAATTTCCCCGTCGTCGCGTGTCCTCGCTAATCAGCGTGTTGCCATTCCATCGCCACGTTCGTTGAATTGAATGACGACCGCGCGAGATCTCTCTCGTGTCTCTTTGGTTTGATCGAGATATGATGTCGTCTGTGCGCAACGTTTCTGTACCCCCGTGTGTGTCTAGAGTGTGTTAGAGAGAAAGAAATCCCACCGAGAGTTAATATTTTATATATACTCCTCTATTGGAGTGGCTTTCGAACTTCATTGTCACGCACAAGAGAGATTAGCACCGCGGAGAAGGTAAATGACCTTTGTCGGTCGCCCCTTGTCATTTTTTTTTCTTCATTTGCGATCGCGAAACCGCGCGATCTGCCGGTCGTCCAGTCCCCGGAAGTTCTTTTCGACGGACGTTAAAGTTTAACCGGCGGATCGTCTAGCGAGAGTTTCCGATCGACGAGCAATATGAAGAGAAAGAAAGAGAGACACTTTGGTGTGGCGCATAAGACATATTGGTTTCATTAAGCTTCTTCGTCGAGTAGTGGTGTTTTGTTTTTTTTTTGTGCTCCTCTGTACGTGTTCTCGTGCGTACTTTTTAATGCTCTTTCGGCGAAATATACGAAAGATTTTTTTTTCACGTTAGACGACCTCAGAGTAGGCGAGATTACCCGCTGAATTTAAGCATATTACTAAGCGGAGGAAAAGAAACTAACAAGGATTTCCTTAGTAGCGGCGAGCGAACAGGAATTAGCCCAGCACTGAATCCCGCGGTTCTGCCGTTGGGAAATGTAGTGTTTAGGAGGGTCAATTTATCCCGTGACGTCGAACCGCGTCCAAGTCCATCTTGAATGGGGCCATTTACCCGTAGAGGGTGCCAGGCCCGTAGCGACCGGTACGCGTTTCGGGAGGACCTCTCCTTAGAGTCGGGTTGCTTGAGAGTGCAGCCCTAAGTGGGTGGTAAACTCCATCTAAGGCTAAATATGACCACGAGACCGATAGCGAACAAGTACCGTGAGGGAAAGTTGAAAAGAACTTTGAAGAGAGAGTTCAAGAGTACGTGAAACCGTTCAGGGGTAAACCTGAGAAACCCAAAAGATCGAATGGGGAGATTCATCGTCGACGAAGCTGGCTTCCGTTGGTGCGCAGATACCCCGCAATGGGCCTTCGTGGTTCCAGTGCGAGGGTACACCATCTTCGGCAAATGTTCCGGCTACGTAGTCGTGCACTTCTCCCTTAGTAGAACGTCGCGACCCGTTGCGTGTCGGTCTACGGCCCGAGTTGTTGACTGCCGTGTCGCTTACATGCGCACACGGGAGACGCTCGATCGCCTGGCCGGCTGCGTGACGGTACTCTGACGGTATCGGGCCGCAACCAATCCATTCTCGAATGTGTGTGCGTCAGGCCCGCCGCAAGCTCGGTTAGTTTTACCCGGAGGTACGGACCTGGTGCCGGCTCCGGGCCTAACCAGCTGTTAGCAGGCGGTGTCCTCGGACTGGCCAAGCTTCGAATTACCGGTCAGCGACGCTACTGCTTTGGGTACTCTCAGGACCCGTCTTGAAACACGGACCAAGGAGTCTAACATGTGCGCGAGTCATTGGGACATGTAAACCTAAAGGCGCAATGAAAGTGAAGGTCGTACCTTAGCGTCGACCAAGGGAGGATGGGCCGCGTTACGATGCGGCCTCGCACTCCCGGGGCGTCTCGTTCTCATTGCGAGAAGAGGCGCACCCAGAGCGTACACGTTGGGACCCGAAAGATGGTGAACTATGCCTGGTCAGGACGAAGTCAGGGGAAACCCTGATGGAGGTCCGTAGCGATTCTGACGTGCAAATCGATCGTCGGAACTGGGTATAGGGGCGAAAGACTAATCGAACCATCTAGTAGCTGGTTCCCTCCGAAGTTTCCCTCAGGATAGCTGGCACTCGCTCGTTCTCTTTTAGTGAACGTGTGCGAGTCTCATCTGGTAAAGCGAATGATTAGAGGCCTTGGGGCCGAAACGACCTCAACCTATTCTCAAACTTTAAATGGGTGAGATCTCTGGCTTGCTTGGATCAATGAAGCCACGAGATTATTTGGATCAGAGTGCCAAGTGGGCCAATTTTGGTAAGCAGAACTGGCGCTGTGGGATGAACCAAACGCAGAGTTAAGGCGCCTAAGTCGACGCTTATGGGATACCATGAAAGGCGTTGGTTGCTTAAGACAGCAGGACGGTGGCCATGGAAGTCGGAATCCGCTAAGGAGTGTGTAACAACTCACCTGCCGAAGCAACTAGCCCTGAAAATGGATGGCGCTGAAGCGTCGCGCCTATACTCCGCCGTCAGCGGCAAGTGGGGTTGACGTTAGCTTTTTTTAAAGGCGCGTCTTCCATGAAGCTCTGACGAGTAGGAGGGTCGCGGCGGTGTGCGCAGAAGGGTCTGGGCGTGAGCCTGCCTGGAGCCGCCGTCGGTGCAGATCTTGGTGGTAGTAGCAAATACTCCAGCGAGGCCCTGGAGGACTGACGTGGAGAAGGGTTTCGTGTGAACAGCCGTTGCACACGAGTCAGTCGATCCTAAGCCCTAAGAGAAATCCTATGTAGATGAGGTGTCCTAAGAGAGAGAGAAAATGTATTCTATACATAACAAACACACACCCATCGGGCGAAAGGGAATCCGGTTTCTATTCCGGAACCCGGCAGCGGAACCGCATACCATTCGGGCCCTCGTAAGAGTGTTCGTCGGGGTAACCCAAAATGACCTGGAGACGCCGTCGGGAGATCCGGGGAGAGTTTTCTTTTCTGTATAAGCGTTCGAGTTCCCTGGAAACCTCTAGCAGGGAGATAGGGTTTGGAACGCGAAGAGCACCGCAGTTGCGGCGGTGTCCGGATCTTCCCCTCGGACCTTGAAAATCCAGGAGAGGGCCACGTGGAGGTGTCGCGCCGGTTCGTACCCATATCCGCAGCAGGTCTCCAAGGTAAAGAGCCTCTAGTCGATAGATTAATGTAGGTAAGGGAAGTCGGCAAATTGGATCCGTAACTTCGGAATAAGGATTGGCTCTGAGGAGCGGGGCGTGTCGGGCTTGGTCGGGAAGCGGGTCTGGCTGACGTGCCGGGCCTGGGCGAGGTGAACACATTATTGATGGGAATCCGAGCTCGGTCCCGTGCCTTGGCCTCCCGCGGATCTTCCTTGCTGCGAGGCTTCCGTCTAGAACGGTCGTCCTCTTCGGCCGCCATTCAACGCTCAGCTCAGAACTGGCACGGACTAGGGGAATCCGACTGTCTAATTAAAACAAAGCATTGCGATGGCCCCCACGGGTGTTGACGCAATGTGATTTCTGCCCAGTGCTCTGAATGTCAACGTGAAGAAATTCAAAAAAGCGCGGGTAAACGGCGGGAGTAACTATGACTCTCTTAACGTCCAAGTCGCTCCATCGGCAATCCCTCCGGCTTAGCCGTCGGACTAGAATAGTCCGGCGTTGCCCAGCTCCCACCTCGAGGAGGTGCGGAGGGGACGGGAGCCACATTCCAACTAGTGGAGCCGATGGGGTTGACAAGGACGTTGCCGGGAGTCATGGTTACTATGGGGAGATGACGCGAATACATAGCCTCTCTCTCCCAAGTCACTACGCAGTGCCTCCTCGGGGCGCCCGCTGGATACCACTTCTACGAAGTGGGAACTAAATCGGTAGTGGCGGGGCGGAGCGACCTGTGCTGACAGATAGGCGAGGGTACATAGTGCCCAGACATGATAAAAGAAGTTTTTAAAAGTTGATGGTGAAAGGAAGGAGTTTAGCACGTAGTGCGGGACGAGAAGACCATGAAGTTTAGCAAAATTGAAGAATCAGAAAGAAGCGGGTCTGTCAGCATTAGGTCACTTCGCCTTTCGGACTGGAAATTGGCAACGAAGTGGCATATCCCCGGACAGCGAGATTACCAATGAACGAAGTAGGGAGAAACATTTATTTTTAAAAAATGGCAGATACAGAAATAGAAGAAGCCTCGGACGTAGAGGCCCCCGGCCCTGGGGTCTCTACGGCGGACTTGTCCGCTTTGGATAGGAGGGTCATTGATGACGACAACGGCTATGTCCCAGGACAGGAGTTTGATTTATTGGTGGAAGTACCTCTGAGTGGGGAGGTCAGATGCGGCCTCTGTACCGCAAACATACAGTTCCTGCAAATAGGGGACTTTGCAAAACACTTGGAGCGGCACCACATAAATAGTAAAATCGGATGGAAATGTGCGTTCTGCAGCAAAGTATTTGATAAATTACATGGCTGCAGATGCCACAAGCCACATTGCAAAGGAAGAACCCCAGCCCAAGATCAGAGCGAAAATCCGCAGGAAGAAAGAGAAGTCCGCTGCCCTATCTGCAGGGCTGCTTTCGCTACGCAGAGGGGTCTATCACAACACGAGAGATACAGACACCCCAACGTAAGGAATGATAAAAGAACGGCAGAAGCGGTCCCGCCCCGTCCGGTCAGTAGAGCCTCGGTCTGGACAAGAGCGGAGACGCAGCTACTAATCGAATTAAATGACCGATATAAACACGCTGCGCAGCCAAATGCGCAAATAGCAAAATTCCTCGTAACGAAAACAGCGAAGCAAATAGGCGAAAAAAGGAGGCTCTTAAAACTGTTACCCACTCAGAGGGAAGAAATAATTGTCGAGCAGACGAGATCGAGATCAAGCTCGTCATCACAAGAATCGACAACAGAGGACCAGGCAGAGGAGCTGTTAGAGGAGGAGTCCGATGCCTGGAAAAATAGATTCAAGGATCTAATAATGGCCTATCCATTAAAAGAAAATCACGAATTGAAAAGCATTGAGAGGATGATAATGGATCTGGCTAACAAAGAAGAATTAGAGCCTATGGATACCGAGCGTATTCTGGACGCTTTAATGGAACATGTGAAAGAAAACGTGAGGGCAGAACCAAGCGCCAGAAGAAAAGTTAACGGGGATAAAAGCAAAGAAAGCGACCGCACCCGTTACCAGAGATTCAAGTACGCTCGGTACCAAGAAATGTATAAGAAGTGCCCAAGAAAACTAGTGGATATGGCGGTCGCGGGAGAGACGTTAGAACAGAGGAAGCAAATTGAGCTTCCGGAAAGAGCAGACATTGAAGCGCTCTACGATAACCTGTGGGGGACTAGTGGACCCACCACAGGATTACCGAAACTCGGAGGGGGCCCGAGTGCAGTCTCTACCCTAGAAGAATGCTGGAAGCCCATCTCCCAGGAAGAAATAATAGAAAAAATGAAAAGAATCAGGAATGACACAGCTGCAGGAGTCGATGGCGTTACGAAGGCACAATTAAGGCAGCCTGGTTTCCTTCATATTGCATGGAAATTATTTAACGTACTTATGCTATTCAAGACCTACCCAGCACAGTGGAAATTGAACAGAACCACATTAATCCCGAAACCAGGGAAAGACACTAAGGACGCTAAGAACTGGCGCCCGATTACGATAGGTTCATTGCTGGGTAGAATGTTCTCCGCTATGATAGACATAAGACTACGGAGAATAATAAAGAATAGCAAAAGGCAGAAAGGATTCACAAAAGAGGATGGATGTAAGTATAACATCACCATCCTTGAAAAGATTATAAAAGAAATGAAGGAGAGGACGGGTGGAATCGTAACGATTGTCGACATTTCAAAAGCATTCGACACAGTCCCCCATAAAGCAGTAGGAGATGGGCTAAAACAAAAGGGCCTGCCGCCAGCAGTTGCAGATTACATCGAGGGCATGTACGACAACTGCTGGACGGAAATAAAGACAACAGGCGAAAACATAAAAATAAAATTAAGAAGAGGAGTAAAGCAGGGAGATCCATTATCACCTCTGCTTTTCAATACAATAATAGATCCTATAATACAGAATATAGATGAGACGACGGAGGGAATCAAAATGGGAGACGATAACGTCTCCATTCTTGCTTTTGCGGACGATTTAGTATTAATAGCCGAGTCCGAAAAAGAGGCCACAACTCAGATAAGCAAACTAAACAAATATTTAAATAAATTAGGCATGAGCATACAGGCCGATAAATGCGCGACGTTTCAAATCGTCCGCAAAAATAAAACGTGGCACTTAAAGG
>CAKAJI010000020.1:62500-82500 GCA_916610255.1 Lasioglossum lativentre
ATCGTTCCAGCGATACCTACGCGACTCGCCGGAAGTTAACTCGCTTATAACTCGGTAAATACGCGTCCGAGAGAACTGGCGTCACGACACACGGTTTCGTATGCACAGTTTACCACGAATATAACGTTTAAAATCATCTAGGAACGATAGGAAAAAAGTTTACTCTTACCGCGAACCGTCTAACCGACACGGCGCGGTACTTAGCAATTTTATCGTTCCAGCGATACCTAAGCGACTCGCCGGAAGTTAACTCGCTTATAACTCGGTAAATACGCGTCCGAGAGAACTGGCGTCACGACACACGGTTTCGTATGCACAGTTTACCACGAATATAACGTTTAAAATCATCTAGGAACGATAGGAAAAAAGTTTACTCTTACCGCGAACCGTCTAACCGACACGGCGCGGTACTTAGCAATTTTATCGTTCCAGCGATACCTAAGCGACTCGCCGGAAGTTAACTCGCTTATAACTCGGTAAATACGCGTCCGAGAGAACTGGCGTCACGACACACGGTTTCGTATGCACAGTTTACCACGAATATAACGTTTAAAATCATCTAGGAACGATAGGAAAAAAGTTTACTCTTACCGCGAACCGTCTAACCGACACGGCGCGGTACTTAGCAATTTTATCGTTCCAGCGATACCTAAGCGACTCGCCGGAAGTTAACTCGCTTATAACTCGGTAAATACGCGTCCGAGAGAACTGGCGTCACGACACACGGTTTCGTATGCACAGTTTACCACGAATATAACGTTTAAAATCATCTAGGAACGATAGGAAAAAAGTTTACTCTTACCGCGAACCGTCTAACCGACACGGCGCGGTACTTAGCAATTTTATCGTTCCAGCGATACCTAAGCGACTCGCCGGAAGTTAACTCGCTTATAACTCGGTAAATACGCGTCCGAGAGAACTGGCGTCACGACACACGGTTTCGTATGCACAGTTTACCACGAATATAACGTTTAAAATCATCTAGGAACGATAGGAAAAAAGTTTACTCTTACCGCGAACCGTCTAACCGACACGGCGCGGTACTTAGCAATTTTATCGTTCCAGCGATACCTAAGCGACTCGCCGGAAGTTAACTCGCTTATAACTCGGTAAATACGCGTCCGAGAGAACTGGCGTCACGACACACGGTTTCGTATGCACAGTTTACCACGAATATAACGTTTAAAATCATCTAGGAACGATAGGAAAAAAGTTTACTCTTACCGCGAACCGTCTAACCGACACGGCGCGGTACTTAGCAATTTTATCGTTCCAGCGATACCTAAGCGACTCGCCGGAAGTTAACTCGCTTATAACTCGGTAAATACGCGTCCGAGAGAACTGGCGTCACGACACACGGTTTCGTATGCACAGTTTACCACGAATATAACGTTTAAAATCATCTAGGAACGATAGGAAAAAAGTTTACTCTTACCGCGAACCGTCTAACCGACACGGCGCGGTACTTAGCAATTTTATCGTTCCAGCGATACCTAAGCGACTCGCCGGAAGTTAACTCGCTTATAACTCGGTAAATACGCGTCCGAGAGAACTGGCGTCACGACACACGGTTTCGTATGCACAGTTTACCACGAATATAACGTTTAAAATCATCTAGGAACGATAGGAAAAAAGTTTACTCTTACCGCGAACCGTCTAACCGACACGGCGCGGTACTTAGCAATTTTATCGTTCCAGCGATACCTAAGCGACTCGCCGGAAGTTAACTCGCTTATAACTCGGTAAATACGCGTCCGAGAGAACTGGCGTCACGACACACGGTTTCGTATGCACAGTTTACCACGAATATAACGTTTAAAATCATCTAGGAACGATAGGAAAAAAGTTTACTCTTACCGCGAACCGTCTAACCGACACGGCGCGGTACTTAGCAATTTTATCGTTCCAGCGATACCTAAGCGACTCGCCGGAAGTTAACTCGCTTATAACTCGGTAAATACGCGTCCGAGAGAACTGGCGTCACGACACACGGTTTCGTATGCACAGTTTACCACGAATATAACGTTTAAAATCATCTAGGAACGATAGGAAAAAAGTTTACTCTTACCGCGAACCGTCTAACCGACACGGCGCGGTACTTAGCAATTTTATCGTTCCAGCGATACCTAAGCGACTCGCCGGAAGTTAACTCGCTTATAACTCGGTAAATACGCGTCCGAGAGAACTGGCGTCACGACACACGGTTTCGTATGCACAGTTTACCACGAATATAACGTTTAAAATCATCTAGGAACGATAGGAAAAAAGTTTACTCTTACCGCGAACCGTCTAACCGACACGGCGCGGTACTTAGCAATTTTATCGTTCCAGCGATACCTAAGCGACTCGCCGGAAGTTAACTCGCTTATAACTCGGTAAATACGCGTCCGAGAGAACTGGCGTCACGACACACGGTTTCGTATGCACAGTTTACCACGAATATAACGTTTAAAATCATCTAGGAACGATAGGAAAAAAGTTTACTCTTACCGCGAACCGTCTAACCGACACGGCGCGGTACTTAGCAATTTTATCGTTCCAGCGATACCTAAGCGACTCGCCGGAAGTTAACTCGCTTATAACTCGGTAAATACGCGTCCGAGAGAACTGGCGTCACGACACACGGTTTCGTATGCACAGTTTACCACGAATATAACGTTTAAAATCATCTAGGAACGATAGGAAAAAAGTTTACTCTTACCGCGAACCGTCTAACCGACACGGCGCGGTACTTAGCAATTTTATCGTTCCAGCGATACCTAAGCGACTCGCCGGAAGTTAACTCGCTTATAACTCGGTAAATACGCGTCCGAGAGAACTGGCGTCACGACACACGGTTTCGTATGCACAGTTTACCACGAATATAACGTTTAAAATCATCTAGGAACGATAGGAAAAAAGTTTACTCTTACCGCGAACCGTCTAACCGACACGGCGCGGTACTTAGCAATTTTATCGTTCCAGCGATACCTAAGCGACTCGCCGGAAGTTAACTCGCTTATAACTCGGTAAATACGCGTCCGAGAGAACTGGCGTCACGACACACGGTTTCGTATGCACAGTTTACCACGAATATAACGTTTAAAATCATCTAGGAACGATAGGAAAAAAGTTTACTCTTACCGCGAACCGTCTAACCGACACGGCGCGGTACTTAGCAATTTTATCGTTCCAGCGATACCTAAGCGACTCGCCGGAAGTTAACTCGCTTATAACTCGGTAAATACGCGTCCGAGAGAACTGGCGTCACGACACACGGTTTCGTATGCACAGTTTACCACGAATATAACGTTTAAAATCATCTAGGAACGATAGGAAAAAAGTTTACTCTTACCGCGAACCGTCTAACCGACACGGCGCGGTACTTAGCAATTTTATCGTTCCAGCGATACCTAAGCGACTCGCCGGAAGTTAACTCGCTTATAACTCGGTAAATACGCGTCCGAGAGAACTGGCGTCACGACACACGGTTTCGTATGCACAGTTTACCACGAATATAACGTTTAAAATCATCTAGGAACGATAGGAAAAAAGTTTACTCTTACCGCGAACCGTCTAACCGACACGGCGCGGTACTTAGCAATTTTATCGTTCCAGCGATACCTAAGCGACTCGCCGGAAGTTAACTCGCTTATAACTCGGTAAATACGCGTCCGAGAGAACTGGCGTCACGACACACGGTTTCGTATGCACAGTTTACCACGAATATAACGTTTAAAATCATCTAGGAACGATAGGAAAAAAGTTTACTCTTACCGCGAACCGTCTAACCGACACGGCGCGGTACTTAGCAATTTTATCGTTCCAGCGATACCTAAGCGACTCGCCGGAAGTTAACTCGCTTATAACTCGGTAAATACGCGTCCGAGAGAACTGGCGTCACGACACACGGTTTCGTATGCACAGTTTACCACGAATATAACGTTTAAAATCATCTAGGAACGATAGGAAAAAAGTTTACTCTTACCGCGAACCGTCTAACCGACACGGCGCGGTACTTAGCAATTTTATCGTTCCAGCGATACCTAAGCGACTCGCCGGAAGTTAACTCGCTTATAACTCGGTAAATACGCGTCCGAGAGAACTGGCGTCACGACACACGGTTTCGTATGCACAGTTTACCACGAATATAACGTTTAAAATCATCTAGGAACGATAGGAAAAAAGTTTACTCTTACCGCGAACCGTCTAACCGACACGGCGCGGTACTTAGCAATTTTATCGTTCCAGCGATACCTAAGCGACTCGCCGGAAGTTAACTCGCTTATAACTCGGTAAATACGCGTCCGAGAGAACTGGCGTCACGACACACGGTTTCGTATGCACAGTTTACCACGAATATAACGTTTAAAATCATCTAGGAACGATAGGAAAAAAGTTTACTCTTACCGCGAACCGTCTAACCGACACGGCGCGGTACTTAGCAATTTTATCGTTCCAGCGATACCTAAGCGACTCGCCGGAAGTTAACTCGCTTATAACTCGGTAAATACGCGTCCGAGAGAACTGGCGTCACGACACACGGTTTCGTATGCACAGTTTACCACGAATATAACGTTTAAAATCATCTAGGAACGATAGGAAAAAAGTTTACTCTTACCGCGAACCGTCTAACCGACACGGCGCGGTACTTAGCAATATTATCGTTCCAGCGATACCTAAGCGACTCGCCGGAAGTTAACTCGCTTATAACTCGGTAAATACGCGTCCGAGAGAACTGGCGTCACGACACACGGTTTCGTATGCACAGTTTACCACGAATATAACGTTTAAAATCATCTAGGAACGATAGGAAAAAAGTTTACTCTTACCGCGAACCGTCTAACCGACACGGCGCGGTACTTAGCAATTTTATCGTTCCAGCGATACCTAAGCGACTCGCCGGAAGTTAACTCGCTTATAACTCGGTAAATACGCGTCCGAGAGAACTGGCGTCACGACACACGGTTTCGTATGCACAGTTTACCACGAATATAACGTTTAAAATCATCTAGGAACGATAGGAAAAAAGTTTACTCTTACCGCGAACCGTCTAACCGACACGGCGCGGTACTTAGCAATTTTATCGTTCCAGCGATACCTAAGCGACTCGCCGGAAGTTAACTCGCTTATAACTCGGTAAATACGCGTCCGAGAGAACTGGCGTCACGACACACGGTTTCGTATGCACAGTTTACCACGAATATAACGTTTAAAATCATCTAGGAACGATAGGAAAAAAGTTTACTCTTACCGCGAACCGTCTAACCGACACGGCGCGGTACTTAGCAATTTTATCGTTCCAGCGATACCTAAGCGACTCGCCGGAAGTTAACTCGCTTATAACTCGGTAAATACGCGTCCGAGAGAACTGGCGTCACGACACACGGTTTCGTATGCACAGTTTACCACGAATATAACGTTTAAAATCATCTAGGAACGATAGGAAAAAAGTTTACTCTTACCGCGAACCGTCTAACCGACACGGCGCGGTACTTAGCAATTTTATCGTTCCAGCGATACCTAAGCGACTCGCCGGAAGTTAACTCGCTTATAACTCGGTAAATAAGCGTCCGAGAGAACTGGCGTCACGACACACGGTTTCGTATGCACAGTTTACCACGAATATAACGTTTAAAATCATCTAGGAACGATAGGAAAAAAGTTTACTCTTACCGCGAACCGTCTAACCGACACGGCGCGGTACTTAGCAATTTTATCGTTCCAGCGATACCTAAGCGACTCGCCGGAAGTTAACTCGCTTATAACTCGGTAAATACGCGTCCGAGAGAACTGGCGTCACGACACACGGTTTCGTATGCACAGTTTACCACGAATATAACGTTTAAAATCATCTAGGAACGATAGGAAAAAAGTTTACTCTTACCGCGAACCGTCTAACCGACACGGCGCGGTACTTAGCAATTTTATCGTTCCAGCGATACCTAAGCGACTCGCCGGAAGTTAACTCGCTTATAACTCGGTAAATACGCGTCCGAGAGAACTGGCGTCACGACACACGGTTTCGTATGCACAGTTTACCACGAATATAACGTTTAAAATCATCTAGGAACGATAGGAAAAAAGTTTACTCTTACCGCGAACCGTCTAACCGACACGGCGCGGTACTTAGCAATTTTATCGTTCCAGCGATACCTAAGCGACTCGCCGGAAGTTAACTCGCTTATAACTCGGTAAATACGCGTCCGAGAGAACTGGCGTCACGACACACGGTTTCGTATGCACAGTTTACCACGAATATAACGTTTAAAATCATCTAGGAACGATAGGAAAAAAGTTTACTCTTACCGCGAACCGTCTAACCGACACGGCGCGGTACTTAGCAATTTTATCGTTCCAGCGATACCTAAGCGACTCGCCGGAAGTTAACTAGCTTATAACTCGGTAAATACGCGTCCGAGAGAACTGGCGTCACGACACACGGTTTCGTATGCACAGTTTACCACGAATATAACGTTTAAAATCATCTAGGAACGATAGGAAAAAAGTTTACTCTTACCGCGAACCGTCTAACCGACACGGCGCGGTACTTAGCAATTTTATCGTTCCAGCGATACCTAAGCGACTCGCCGGAAGTTAACTCGCTTATAACTCGGTAAATACGCGTCCGAGAGAACTGGCGTCACGACACACGGTTTCGTATGCACAGTTTACCACGAATATAACGTTTAAAATCATCTAGGAACGATAGGAAAAAAGTTTACTCTTACCGCGAACCGTCTAACCGACACGGCGCGGTACTTAGCAATTTTATCGTTCCAGCGATACCTAAGCGACTCGCCGGAAGTTAACTCGCTTATAACTCGGTAAATACGCGTCCGAGAGAACTGGCGTCACGACACACGGTTTCGTATGCACAGTTTACCACGAATATAACGTTTAGAATCATCTAGGAACGATAGGAAAAAAGTTTACTCTTACCGCGAACCGTCTAACCGACACGGCGCGGTACTTAGCAATTTTATCGTTCCAGCGATACCTAAGCGACTCGCCGGAAGTTAACTCGCTTATAACTCGGTAAATACGCGTCCGAGAGAACTGGCGTCACGACACACGGTTTCGTATGCACAGTTTACCACGAATATAACGTTTAAAATCATCTAGGAACGATAGGAAAAAAGTTTACTCTTACCGCGAACCGTCTAACCGACACGGCGCGGTACTTAGCAATTTTATCGTTCCAGCGATACCTAAGCGACTCGCCGGAAGTTAACTCGCTTATAACTCGGTAAATACGCGTCCGAGAGAACTGGCGTCACGACACACGGTTTCGTATGCACAGTTTACCACGAATATAACGTTTAAAATCATCTAGGAACGATAGGAAAAAAGTTTACTCTTACCGCGAACCGTCTAACCGACACGGCGCGGTACTTAGCAATTTTATCGTTCCAGCGATACCTAAGCGACTCGCCGGAAGTTAACTCGCTTATAACTCGGTAAATACGCGTCCGAGAGAACTGGCGTCACGACACACGGTTTCGTATGCACAGTTTACCACGAATATAACGTTTAAAATCATCTAGGAACGATAGGAAAAAAGTTTACTCTTACCGCGAACCGTCTAACCGACACGGCGCGGGACTTAGCAATTTTATCGTTCCAGCGATACCTAAGCGACTCGCCGGAAGTTAACTCGCTTATAACTCGGTAAATACGCGTCCGAGAGAACTGGCGTCACGACACACGGTTTCGTATGCACAGTTTACCACGAATATAACGTTTAAAATCATCTAGGAACGATAGGAAAAAAGTTTACTCTTACCGCGAACCGTCTAACCGACACGGCGCGGTACTTAGCAATTTTATCGTTCCAGCGATACCTAAGCGACTCGCCGGAAGTTAACTCGCTTATAACTCGGTAAATACGCGTCCGAGAGAACTGGCGTCACGACACACGGTTTCGTATGCACAGTTTACCACGAATATAACGTTTAAAATCATCTAGGAACGATAGGAAAAAAGTTTACTCTTACCGCGAACCGTCTAACCGACACGGCGCGGTACTTAGCAATTTTATCGTTCCAGCGATACCTAAGCGACTCGCCGGAAGTTAACTCGCTTATAACTCGGTAAATACGCGTCCGAGAGAACTGGCGTCACGACACACGGTTTCGTATGCACAGTTTACCACGAATATAACGTTTAAAATCATCTAGGAACGATAGGAAAAAAGTTTACTCTTACCGCGAACCGTCTAACCGACACGGCGCGGTACTTAGCAATATTATCGTTCCAGCGATACCTAAGCGACTCGCCGGAAGTTAACTCGCTTATAACTCGGTAAATACGCGTCCGAGAGAACTGGCGTCACGACACACGGTTTCGTATGCACAGTTTACCACGAATATAACGTTTAAAATCATCTAGGAACGATAGGAAAAAAGTTTACTCTTACCGCGAACCGTCTAACCGACACGGCGCGGTACTTAGCAATTTTATCGTTCCAGCGATACCTAAGCGACTCGCCGGAAGTTAACTCGCTTATAACTCGGTAAATACGCGTCCGAGAGAACTGGCGTCACGACACACGGTTTCGTATGCACAGTTTACCACGAATATAACGTTTAAAATCATCTAGGAACGATAGGAAAAAAGTTTACTCTTACCGCGAACCGTCTAACCGACACGGCGCGGTACTTAGCAATTTTATCGTTCCAGCGATACCTAAGCGACTCGCCGGAAGTTAACTCGCTTATAACTCGGTAAATACGCGTCCGAGAGAACTGGCGTCACGACACACGGTTTCGTATGCACAGTTTACCACGAATATAACGTTTAAAATCATCTAGGAACGATAGGAAAAAAGTTTACTCTTACCGCGAACCGTCTAACCGACACGGCGCGGTACTTAGCAATTTTATCGTTCCAGCGATACCTAAGCGACTCGCCGGAAGTTAACTCGCTTATAACTCGGTAAATACGCGTCCGAGAGAACTGGCGTCACGACACACGGTTTCGTATGCACAGTTTACCACGAATATAACGTTTAAAATCATCTAGGAACGATAGGAAAAAAGTTTACTCTTACCGCGAACCGTCTAACCGACACGGCGCGGTACTTAGCAATTTTATCGTTCCAGCGATACCTACGCGACTCGCCGGAAGTTAACTCGCTTATAACTCGGTAAATACGCGTCCGAGAGAACTGGCGTCACGACACACGGTTTCGTATGCACAGTTTACCACGAATATAACGTTTAAAATCATCTAGGAACGATAGGAAAAAAGTTTACTCTTACCGCGAACCGTCTAACCGACACGGCGCGGTACTTAGCAATTTTATCGTTCCAGCGATACCTAAGCGACTCGCCGGAAGTTAACTCGCTTATAACTCGGTAAATACGCGTCCGAGAGAACTGGCGTCACGACACACGGTTTCGTATGCACAGTTTACCACGAATATAACGTTTAAAATCATCTAGGAACGATAGGAAAAAAGTTTACTCTTACCGCGAACCGTCTAACCGACACGGCGCGGTACTTAGCAATTTTATCGTTCCAGCGATACCTAAGCGACTCGCCGGAAGTTAACTCGCTTATAACTCGGTAAATACGCGTCCGAGAGAACTGGCGTCACGACACACGGTTTCGTATGCACAGTTTACCACGAATATAACGTTTAAAATCATCTAGGAACGATAGGAAAAAAGTTTACTCTTACCGCGAACCGTCTAACCGACACGGCGCGGTACTTAGCAATTTTATCGTTCCAGCGATACCTAAGCGACTCGCCGGAAGTTAACTCGCTTATAACTCGGTAAATACGCGTCCGAGAGAACTGGCGTCACGACACACGGTTTCGTATGCACAGTTTACCACGAATATAACGTTTAAAATCATCTAGGAACGATAGGAAAAAAGTTTACTCTTACCGCGAACCGGCTAACCGACACGGCGCGGTACTTAGCAATTTTATCGTTCCAGCGATACCTAAGCGACTCGCCGGAAGTTAACTCGCTTATAACTCGGTAAATACGCGTCCGAGAGAACTGGCGTCACGACACACGGTTTCGTATGCACAGTTTACCACGAATATAACGTTTAAAATCATCTAGGAACGATAGGAAAAAAGTTTACTCTTACCGCGAACCGGCTAACCGACACGGCACGGTACTTAGCAATTTTATCGTTCCAGCGATACCTAAGCGACTCGCCGGAAGTTAACTCGCTTATAACTCGGTAAATACGCGTCCGAGAGAACTGGCGTCACGACACACGGTTTCGTATGCACAGTTTACCACGAATATAACGTTTAAAATCATCTAGGAACGATAGGAAAAAAGTTTACTCTTACCGCGAACCGTCTAACCGACACGGCGCGGTACTTAGCAATTTTATCGTTCCAGCGATACCTAAGCGACTCGCCGGAAGTTAACTCGCTTATAACTCGGTAAATACGCGTCCGAGAGAACTGGCGTCACGTCACACGGTTTCGTATGCACAGTTTACCACGAATATAACGTTTAAAATCATCTAGGAACGATAGGAAAAAAGTTTACTCTTACCGCGAACCGTCTAACCGACACGGCGCGGTACTTAGCAATTTTATCGTTCCAGCGATACCTAAGCGACTCGCCGGAAGTTAACTCGCTTATAACTCGGTAAATACGCGTCCGAGAGAACTGGCGTCACGACACACGGTTTCGTATGCACAGTTTACCACGAATATAACGTTTAAAATCATCTAGGAACGATAGGAAAAAAGTTTACTCTTACCGCGAACCGGCTAACCGACACGGCGCGGTACTTAGCAATTTTATCGTTCCAGCGATACCTAAGCGACTCGCCGGAAGTTAACTCGCTTATAACTCGGTAAATACGCGTCCGAGAGAACTGGCGTCACGACACACGGTTTCGTATGCACAGTTTACCACGAATATAACGTTTAAAATCATCTAGGAACGATAGGAAAAAAGTTTACTCTTACCGCGAACCGTCTAACCGACACGGCGCGGTACTTAGCAATTTTATCGTTCCAGCGATACCTAAGCGACTCGCCGGAAGTTAACTCGCTTATAACTCGGTAAATACGCGTCCGAGAGAACTGGCGTCACGACACACGGTTTCGTATGCACAGTTTACCACGAATATAACGTTTAAAATCATCTAGGAACGATAGGAAAAAAGTTTACTCTTACCGCGAACCGTCTAACCGACACGGCGCGGTACTTAGCAATTTTATCGTTCCAGCGATACCTAAGCGACTCGCCGGAAGTTAACTCGCTTATAACTCGGTAAATACGCGTCCGAGAGAACTGGCGTCACGACACACGGTTTCGTATGCACAGTTTACCACGAATATAACGTTTAAAATCATCTAGGAACGATAGGAAAAAAGTTTACTCTTACCGCGAACCGTCTAACCGACACGGCGCGGTACTTAGCAATTTTATCGTTCCAGCGATACCTAAGCGACTCGCCGGAATTTAACTCGCTTATAACTCGGTAAATACGCGTCCGAGAGAACTGGCGTCACGACACACGGTTTCGTATGCACAGTTTACCACGAATATAACGTTTAAAATCATCTAGGAACGATAGGAAAAAAGTTTACTCTTACCGCGAACCGGCTAACCGACACGGCGCGGTACTTAGCAATTTTATCGTTCCAGCGATACCTAAGCGACTCGCCGGAAGTTAACTCGCTTATAACTCGGTAAATACGCGTCCGAGAGAACTGGCGTCACGACACACGGTTTCGTATGCACAGTTTACCACGAATATAACGTTTAAAATCATCTAGGAACGATAGGAAAAAAGTTTACTCTTACCGCGAACCGTCTAACCGACACGGCGCGGTACTTAGCAATTTTATCGTTCCAGCGATACCTAAGCGACTCGCCGGAAGTTAACTCGCTTATAACTCGGTAAATACGCGTCCGAGAGAACTGGCGTCACGACACACGGTTTCGTATGCACAGTTTACCACGAATATAACGTTTAAAATCATCTAGGAACGATAGGAAAAAAGTTTACTCTTACCGCGAACCGTCTAACCGACACGGCGCGGTACTTAGCAATTTTATCGTTCCAGCGATACCTAAGCGACTCGCCGGAAGTTAACTCGCTTATAACTCGGTAAATACGCGTCCGAGAGAACTGGCGTCACGACACACGGTTTCGTATGCACAGTTTACCACTAATATAACGTTTAAAATCATCTAGGAACGATAGGAAAAAAGTTTACTCTTACCGCGAACCGGCTAACCGACACGGCGCGGTACTTTGCAATTTTATCGTTCCAGCGATACCTAAGCGACTCGCCGGAAGTTAACTCGCTTATAACTCGGTAAATACGCGTCCGAGAGAACTGGCGTCACGACACACGGTTTCGTATGCACAGTTTACCACGAATATAACGTTTAAAATCATCTAGGAACGATAGGAAAAAAGTTTACTCTTACCGCGAACCGTCTAACCGACACGGCGCGGTACTTAGCAATTTTATCGTTCCAGCGATACCTAAGCGACTCGCCGGAAGTTAACTCGCTTATAACTCGGTAAATACGCGTCCGAGAGAACTGGCGTCACGACACACGGTTTCGTATGCACAGTTTACCACGAATATAACGTTTAAAATCATCTAGGAACGATAGGAAAAAAGTTTACTCTTACCGCGAACCGTCTAACCGACACGGCGCGGTACTTAGCAATTTTATCGTTCCAGCGATACCTAAGCGACTCGCCGGAAGTTAACTCGCTTATAACTCGGTAAATACGCGTCCGAGAGAACTGGCGTCACGACACACGGTTTCGTATGCACAGTTTACCACGAATATAACGTTTAAAATCATCTAGGAACGATAGGAAAAAAGTTTACTCTTACCGCGAACCGGCTAACCGACACGGCGCGGTACTTAGCAATTTTATCGTTCCAGCGATACCTAAGCGACTCGCCGGAAGTTAACTCGCTTATAACTCGGTAAATACGCGTCCGAGAGAACTGGCGTCACGACACACGGTTTCGTATGCACAGTTTACCACGAATATAACGTTTAAAATCATCTAGGAACGATAGGAAAAAAGTTTACTCTTACCGCGAACCGGCTAACCGACAGGGCGCGGTACTTAGCAATTTTATCGTTCCAGCGATACCTATGCGACTCGCCGGAAGTTAACTCGCTTATAACTCGGTAAATACGCGTCCGAGAGAACTGGCGTCACGACACACGGTTTCGTATGCACAGTTTACCACGAATATAACGTTTAAAATCATCTAGGAACGATAGGAAAAAAGTTTACTCTTACCGCGAACCGTCTAACCGACACGGCGCGGTACTTAGCAATTTTATCGTTCCAGCGATACCTAAGCGACTCGCCGGAAGTTAACTCGCTTATAACTCGGTAAATACGCGTCCGAGAGAACTGGCGTCACGACACACGGTTTCGTATGCACAGTTTACCACGAATATAACGTTTAAAATCATCTAGGAACGATAGGAAAAAAGTTTACTCTTACCGCGAACCGTCTAACCGACACGGCGCGGTACTTAGCAATTTTATCGTTCCAGCGATACCTAAGCGACTCGCCGGAAGTTAACTCGCTTATAACTCGGTAAATACGCGTCCGAGAGAACTGGCGTCACGACACACGGTTTCGTATGCACAGTTTACCACGAATATAACGTTTAAAATCATCTAGGAACGATAGGAAAAAAGTTTACTCTTACCGCGAACCGTCTAACCGACACGGCGCGGTACTTAGCAATTTTATCGTTCCAGCGATACCTAAGCGACTCGCCGGAAGTTAACTCGCTTATAACTCGGTAAATACGCGTCCGAGAGAACTGGCGTCACGACACACGGTTTCGTATGCACAGTTTACCACGAATATAACGTTTAAAATCATCTAGGAACGATAGGAAAAAAGTTTACTCTTACCGCGAACCGTCTAACCGACACGGCGCGGTACTTAGCAATTTTATCGTTCCAGCGATACCTAAGCGACTCGCCGGAAGTTAACTCGCTTATAACTCGGTAAATACGCGTCCGAGAGAACTGGCGTCACGACACACGGTTTCGTATGCACAGTTTACCACTAATATAACGTTTAAAATCATCTAGGAACGATAGGAAAAAAGTTTACTCTTACCGCGAACCGTCTAACCGACACGGCGCGGTACTTAGCAATTTTATCGTTCCAGCGATACCTAAGCGACTCGCCGGAAGTTAACTCGCTTATAACTCGGTAAATACGCGTCCGAGAGAACTGGCGTCACGACACACGGTTTCGTATGCACAGTTTACCACGAATATAACGTTTAAAATCATCTAGGAACGATAGGAAAAAAGTTTACTCTTACCGCGAACCGTCTAACCGACACGGCGCGGTACTTAGCAATTTTATCGTTCCAGCGATACCTAAGCGACTCGCCGGAAGTTAACTCGCTTATAACTCGGTAAATACGCGTCCGAGAGAACTGGCGTCACGACACACGGTTTCGTATGCACAGTTTACCACGAATATAACGTTTAAAATCATCTAGGAACGATAGGAAAAAAGTTTACTCTTACCGCGAACCGTCTAACCGACACGGCGCGGTACTTAGCAATTTTATCGTTCCAGCGATACCTAAGCGACTCGCCGGAAGTTAACTCGCTTATAACTCGGTAAATACGCGTCCGAGAGAACTGGCGTCACGACACACGGTTTCGTATGCACAGTTTACCACGAATATAACGTTTAAAATCATCTAGGAACGATAGGAAAAAAGTTTACTCTTACCGCGAACCGTCTAACCGACACGGCGCGGTACTTAGCAATTTTATCGTTCCAGCGATACCTAAGCGACTCGCCGGAAGTTAACTCGCTTATAACTCGGTAAATACGCGTCCGAGAGAACTGGCGTCACGACACACGGTTTCGTATGCACAGTTTACCACGAATATAACGTTTAAAATCATCTAGGAACGATAGGAAAAAAGTTTACTCTTACCGCGAACCGTCTAACCGACACGGCGCGGTACTTAGCAATTTTATCGTTCCAGCGATACCTAAGCGACTCGCCGGAAGTTAACTCGCTTATAACTCGGTAAATACGCGTCCGAGAGAACTGGCGTCACGACACACGGTTTCGTATGCACAGTTTACCACGAATATAACGTTTAAAATCATCTAGGAACGATAGGAAAAAAGTTTACTCTTACCGCGAACCGTCTAACCGACACGGCGCGGTACTTAGCAATTTTATCGTTCCAGCGATACCTAAGCGACTCGCCGGAAGTTAACTCGCTTATAACTCGGTAAATACGCGTCCGAGAGAACTGGCGTCACGACACACGGTTTCGTATGCACAGTTTACCACGAATATAACGTTTAAAATCATCTAGGAACGATAGGAAAAAAGTTTACTCTTACCGCGAACCGTCTAACCGACACGGCGCGGTACTTAGCAATTTTATCGTTCCAGCGATACCTAAGCGACTCGCCGGAAGTTAACTCGCTTATAACTCGGTAAATACGCGTCCGAGAGAACTGGCGTCACGACACACGGTTTCGTATGCACAGTTTACCACGAATATAACGTTTAAAATCATCTAGGAACGATAGGAAAAAAGTTTACTCTTACCGCGAACCGTCTAACCGACACGGCGCGGTACTTAGCAATTTTATCGTTCCAGCGATACCTAAGCGACTCGCCGGAAGTTAACTCGCTTATAACTCGGTAAATACGCGTCCGAGAGAACTGGCGTCACGACACACGGTTTCGTATGCACAGTTTACCACGAATATAACGTTTAAAATCATCTAGGAACGATAGGAAAAAAGTTTACTCTTACCGCGAACCGTCTAACCGACACGGCGCGGTACTTAGCAATTTTATCGTTCCAGCGATACCTAAGCGACTCGCCGGAAGTTAACTCGCTTATAACTCGGTAAATACGCGTCCGAGAGAACTGGCGTCACGACACACGGTTTCGTATGCACAGTTTACCACGAATATAACGTTTAAAATCATCTAGGAACGATAGGAAAAAAGTTTACTCTTACCGCGAACCGTCTAACCGACACGGCGCGGTACTTAGCAATTTTATCGTTCCAGCGATACCTAAGCGACTCGCCGGAAGTTAACTCGCTTATAACTCGGTAAATACGCGTCCGAGAGAACTGGCGTCACGACACACGGTTTCGTATGCACAGTTTACCACGAATATAACGTTTAAAATCATCTAGGAACGATAGGAAAAAAGTTTACTCTTACCGCGAACCGTCTAACCGACACGGCGCGGTACTTAGCAATTTTATCGTTCCAGCGATACCTAAGCGACTCGCCGGAAGTTAACTCGCTTATAACTCGGTAAATACGCGTCCGAGAGAACTGGCGTCACGACACACGGTTTCGTATGCACAGTTTACCACGAATATAACGTTTAAAATCATCTAGGAACGATAGTAAAAAAGTTTACTCTTACCGCGAACCGTCTAACCGACACGGCGCGGTACTTAGCAATTTTATCGTTCCAGCGATACCTAAGCGACTCGCCGGAAGTTAACTCGCTTATAACTCGGTAAATACGCGTCCGAGAGAACTGGCGTCACGACACACGGTTTCGTATGCACAGTTTACCACGAATATAACGTTTAAAATCATCTAGGAACGATAGGAAAAAAGTTTACTCTTACCGCGAACCGTCTAACCGACACGGCGCGGTACTTAGCAATTTTATCGTTCCAGCGATACCTAAGCGACTCGCCGGAAGTTAACTCGCTTATAACTCGGTAAATACGCGTCCGAGAGAACTGGCGTCACGACACACGGTTTCGTATGCACAGTTTACCACGAATATAACGTTTAAAATCATCTAGGAACGATAGGAAAAAAGTTTACTCTTACCGCGAACCGTCTAACCGACACGGCGCGGTACTTAGCAATTTTATCGTTCCAGCGATACCTAAGCGACTCGCCGGAAGTTAACTCGCTTATAACTCGGTAAATACGCGTCCGAGAGAACTGGCGTCACGACACACGGTTTCGTATGCACAGTTTACCACGAATATAACGTTTAAAATCATCTAGGAACGATAGGAAAAAAGTTTACTCTTACCGCGAACCGTCTAACCGACACGGCGCGGTACTTAGCAATTTTATCGTTCCAGCGATACCTAAGCGACTCGCCGGAAGTTAACTCGCTTATAACTCGGTAAATACGCGTCCGAGAGAACTGGCGTCACGACACACGGTTTCGTATGCACAGTTTAGCACGAATATAACGTTTAAAATCATCTAGGAACGATAGGAAAAAAGTTTACTCTTACCGCGAACCGTCTAACCGACACGGCGCGGTACTTAGCAATTTTATCGTTCCAGCGATACCTAAGCGACTCGCCGGAAGTTAACTCGCTTATAACTCGGTAAATACGCGTCCGAGAGAACTGGCGTCACGACACACGGTTTCGTATGCACAGTTTACCACGAATATAACGTTTAAAATCATCTAGGAACGATAGGAAAAAAGTTTACTCTTACCGCGAACCGTCTAACCGACACGGCGCGGTACTTAGCAATTTTATCGTTCCAGCGATACCTAAGCGACTCGCCGGAAGTTAACTCGCTTATAACTCGGTAAATACGCGTCCGAGAGAACTGGCGTCACGACACACGGTTTCGTATGCACAGTTTACCACGAATATAACGTTTAAAATCATCTAGGAACGATAGGAAAAAAGTTTACTCTTACCGCGAACCGTCTAACCGACACGGCGCGGTACTTAGCAATTTTATCGTTCCAGCGATACCTAAGCGACTCGCCGGAAGTTAACTCGCTTATAACTCGGTAAATACGCGTCCGAGAGAACTGGCGTCACGACACACGGTTTCGTATGCACAGTTTACCACGAATATAACGTTTAAAATCATCTAGGAACGATAGGAAAAAAGTTTACTCTTACCGCGAACCGTCTAACCGACACGGCGCGGTACTTAGCAATTTTATCGTTCCAGCGATACCTAAGCGACTCGCCGGAAGTTAACTCGCTTATAACTCGGTAAATACGCGTCCGAGAGAACTGGCGTCACGACACACGGTTTCGTATGCACAGTTTACCACGAATATAACGTTTAAAATCATCTAGGAACGATAGGAAAAAAGTTTACTCTTACCGCGAACCGTCTAACCGACACGGCGCGGTACTTAGCAATTTTATCGTTCCAGCGATACCTAAGCGACTCGCCGGAAGTTAACTCGCTTATAACTCGGTAAATACGCGTCCGAGAGAACTGGCGTCACGACACACGGTTTCGTATGCACAGTTTACCACGAATATAACGTTTAAAATCATCTAGGAACGATAGGAAAAAAGTTTACTCTTACCGCGAACCGTCTAACCGACACGGCGCGGTACTTAGCAATTTTATCGTTCCAGCGATACCTAAGCGACTCGCCGGAAGTTAACTCGCTTATAACTCGGTAAATACGCGTCCGAGAGAACTGGCGTCACGACACACGGTTTCGTATGCACAGTTTACCACGAATATAACGTTTAAAATCATCTAGGAACGATAGGAAAAAAGTTTACTCTTACCGGTGGGACTTCGAGCAACGAAGTAGTACGCTATCGACCATTATTTTCAATTATTTCGGTAAATACGCATTGTAGCGCTTTGTAACTTTATATTCATTGTTAATATGTTTTATATTACAATGATCTAACATTTAAAATCGCCTGGAATCGATACAGAAAAAGTTTACTCTTGCCGTTGGAACTTAAAAAAATTTTTGAGTCCGAGAAAGTATATGAAAAGTTGAATGTTTTGTGTTAAATATCCTAGAAATACAAAAATTTATTGTATTTTACGAAATAAATTTTCACAGTTTTTTCGCTCTAAGTCCCAACAGCCCCGCCGGTTGGGCTGTTGCCGCGACGGTTTACCGCCATAAGCGCGCGTGCTATTGACCGCGCGGCGCCGGCGTCCCGGCCGGCCGTTCGGTATCTATAAGAGAGTCGACCGTTCGGTCGCTTCGATCGGTTCAGCGTGCGCTTGGGGCTATTCTACGATCTCGGTCGAGAAGCAGCTCTCACGGCGCCTCGAGACTTCGGTCTTGACTGTTTCGTATCGAATATTTTCTCTACACAGCATAGCCACGGGTCGGTGTCCTAGACCGAATGGCCCTTATGTGGCGAGCATCCTTCGGATGTTGGCGACTTGTATTCACTTTTGTGTATACTCGTACTAACTGAGCATCATCTCTTCATTCCGAGCGTTGCAGCATTGGATAAAAAAGAGGGTTATATTAAAGAAAACAAAAATGTCTAAAAATGACAAAATAAAATAAATATATTAAAATAGAACAAACCAAAATTGTTTGTGAAACATATATAAGAGAAAAAGAAAGAACATCATATTAAATGTGGTATTGCACATTTCGTTTATGCCTAGCGCGAGCAGACGGGCATTGGGAAACGCCGTCCAGCATATTATGGTGCTTATGCGTTACCTATGTTACTGAGCTATACACGCTTCCACGTTTGTGCAAACCTTAATATGATGAAAAACGAAAACGAATTGTCTGTGAAGCATGAACAACCATGTGTTTTAAAAGAAGTAAGGTTGTTCAGATATACTGGAGAAGCCGCGAACAGGATATTGAAAAGGAATTTGTTCTCGGTGGATATACGAAAATGAAAATGTATCTCGTTCAAAAGGTTCTAAGAATTTGAACGAGTAAGAGGAAAAAGTGTCGTTGACCTGTCTCAAGAAGAGCTGGCGACGAAGGCATATTCGAAACATGACAAAAATTGTCAAAGCTCCCTGGTTGATCCTGCCAGTAGTCATATGCTTGTCTCAAAGATTAAGCCATGCATGTCTCAGTACATGCCGCATTAAGGTGAAACCGCGAATGGCTCATTAAATCAGTTATGGTTTCTTAGATCGTACCCACATTTACTTGGATAACTGTGGTAATTCTAGAGCTAATACATGCAAAACAGAGTTCCGACCAGAGATGGTAGGAACGCTTTTATTAGATCAAAACCAATCGGTGGCGAGCGGTAACGT